>JAKSZT010053883.1:24949233-25429224 GCA_026826555.1 Tolypeutes matacus
AAAAAAAAAAAAAAAAAAAAAAAAAACAACAGTAAGACAAATAACCCAACTTAAAAATGGGCAAAGGATTTAAGCAGACATTTCTCCCAAGAAGATATACAAATTGTCGTAAAGCACATGAAAAGATGCTCAGCATCATTAGCCATTAGGGAAATATAAGTCAAAACTATGAGCTGCTACTTTCCACCTACTAGAAGGCTATATTCAAGAAGAGAGATACTAACAAGTGTTGGTAAGGATGTAGAAAAATTGGAACCCTTGTCCATTGCTGGTGGGAATTAAAATGGTGCAGTTTGGGGAAAAGTTTGGTAGTTTCTCAAAATATTAAACACAAAGTTACTCTATGACCCAGCAATCCCACTCCTAGGTATATGACCAAGAGAAATGAAAACGGGAAATGGATGTGGCTCAAGTGATTGACCTCCCATCTACCATATGGGAGGTCCAGGGTTCGATTCCCAGGGCCTCCTGGTGAAAAGTGAGCTGGCCTGAGAGGAGAGCTGACCCACGCGGAGTGCTGGCCTGTGCGGAGTGCTGGTGCAGCAAGATGATGCAACAAAAAGAGACACAGAAGAGAGACAATGAGAGATGCAGCAAATCAGGGCACTGAGGTGGCACAAGAGATTGAGCAGCCTCTCTCCACTCCAGAAAGTCCCAGGATTGGCTCCTGGTGCTGAAGACAAGCAGACAGAAGAGCAGACAGCGAGCGTAAAACAGTGGGGGTGGGGTAGACAAATAAATCTTAAAAAAAAAAAGAGAGAAATGAAAACATATCTACCCAAAAATTTGTACACCAATGTTCATTGCAAAATTATTCATAATAGCAAAAAAGTGGAAACAACTCAAATGTCCATCAAGTGATTTATGGATAAGCAAATGTTTACATATAGTAGACTAATATTTGGTAATGAGAAGGAATGAATCTTCATCAAATTGTTAACAGTGCTTACCTTTGGGAGTTCACTTTGCCAAGGGAGGGGTGTACATAGAAGAGTTATTTTGACCTTTTGCAATTTTTAAAAATGTTTCTTAAAAAAAAATCCAACAGCTGGTCTTTGTATAATAAAGTCATACCTCTGGTCTTGGAGACTACTGTGCTGCAAATTGCGTCTTTGCATTAGAAGCGGCTTACCAGTAACTTCCTAGCAGGCAAACAGTAATATGTAATAAAGCTTCTCATTTTTTGTTGGCTGGGATTTAATGAGGTGGACCTCATCCACACTCCTATAGGGCTTGTACCTCTTTCTGAATGAAAACATATTGTCTTGTTAGTGTATTTGTCGTGGCTTCTAGTGCCTGAAAGTCCCATCTTTATTGGGCACTTTGGGGACAATGTGGGGATTAAAGGCCTGCCACCTTCCAGCAGTCAGTCCATACCTTGTCAAGTGATGTCCCTGATTGTGGCTGACAGCTTAGAAGTGAATCTGTCAGTCACAGCTGTGCTGAGAGAAGCCTTGGAGGGAGAACTCAGGGAGCTAAGCAATTAGGTGGAAACTCTGTATTGTGATCCTGGGATCGTGTATAGGTTTATTGGATAACTTGAGCAGTTTACTTACCCACAGTGTATCTTAGCTTTTCTGCCTTTTAAAGGAAAGATTATTAAGTCCCATCTTGGAAGGACTGAGTTATGAAATAACTCTTGTCTGATCAGATCTTAACATTGATTCAGGAAGATAGATGCTATACTCTAGTATAACTTTTTAGATTTCCTTTTGGTCTGGGTCCATATGAGGTATAGTTTTACTTAATTGCAATCATTGTGTACGTATTTCTTATTAAAATTTTTTTGATTAAAATATGTGCTTATCATAGACAAATAAGGCAAATTATCATTATATGATATTACTACTGCATAGAGATGGCACTATTAACATTTTGGTGTATTTTTTTATAGTCATGTATTTGTATAGAATTGAACTTGTTAAGATTATATCTTTTATATAAATTGTGGAGCTTTTTACATTTAATGTACCTTAAACAAGTCCCCATCTTTTAAAATGCTTTTTGCAAACATTTAAATGGCTTATTTCTATTATTTAGATATAGAATCATTTTAAGTTGTTTCTAGTTTTTCGCGACTAATGCTTTGAGAAATGCCGTATTTATCCAGAAGAGAGATGACTTTACCAAAAAAAATATCCTACTTAGGGATCAGGAGTGAGAAGAACAAGTGTTTGATGCCATTATTTATTTGTCATACACCAATAAATAGACCTTCTGTTTCAGGAAGGAAAAAAAAATGTTCTCCCAGTTATATTGGGTTCAACATTCATTTCCTTAGCAATAGAGGAAATGAGGCAAATTCTAACCATTAGAGGACAGTTGCAGCCCAAAAATGTCAAAGTGAACGGTTTTCCTTCGGGGGACCTGAATTTCCTCTCTAGACTTTCCAATTAGGGTAGCCTGCTTATTACACCATCATGGAAAAAAAGGTTACATGAATTTTACCCAATTTGGAGATTATGTGATGGTTTAATATAAAACCTAGGTTTCATGATGTGTATAAAACACCGTGGGGGCCTTGGAGTTACTCAGAGAGATGGGCTATCTGCTCATGTGGGTATTAGAGACCCAGTAACCATGGAAAGAGAAAACAGTGGCTTCCAATAGGGGCTTCAAACAGAAGGGGCAGATACTTTGAGTTGCTGGCATATGCAGACATCTATGTGCGTGCACATGTATGTAGGAAACAGTGAGAAAGAGAGTAAAGGTTAGTAATCTTTCCAGGCACCTTCAGGGAAAGCAGTTTTTTAGACATAAATCTTTGTCTTATTGATTCTTTTCTTTAGGTTAGATTCCTTATTTATGTTCACCCAAATAATTATTATTTTCATTTTCTCCAAAATAGAAATAATTTTCTCTATTATTAAAATATTTGGAAATAAGCAAAAGAAAAAGTAAAAGGGGGGAAGCGGCTGTGGCTCAATCAGTAGGGCTCCCGTTTACCATATGGGAGGCCCCGGGTTCGGTTCCCGGGACCTCCTGGTGAAGGCAAGCCTGCCGGCACGGTGTGGTTAGCTGACCCAGCGAGCACAAGCAGCAAGGGGGGGTGTGAATGAATAAATAAAAAAAACCAAACCAAAAGTAAAAGGGTAATACTATATACCAGTCTATAGTATAGTATAGTATTCTATAGAAGACTATATTCATTGAAATATTGATGTGTTTTTATATAATCTTTTTTTTAATGTATACTTTTTATTAGAGAAGTTGTGAACTTATAAAACAATCATGGATAATGTGCAGAATTCCCATATATCACCCCTCCGTCAACACTTTACATTATTGTAGAACATTTTTACAATTATGAAAGTACATCATAAGACTACTAATTATGGTCCATAGCATACATTTGGTATATTTTTTCTATATACCCCCTATTATTAGCACTATGTGTTAATATTGTGCATTGGTTATATTTCATGAGCGAACACTCATATTTGTACTGTTAAACACAGTCCATCGTCTACCACATGTTTTACTGTATTATTCAGTCCCATGCCTTGTACAATCTATCCAAAGTGTTCAGTCAGTGGCTATCATTTCATCAGAGTTGTGCAGTCATTGCCCCACTAAACTTTTTAATATTTTCCTTAGTCCAAAAGAAAAAAATCCCTCTATTATTGACCCTTAGCGTTAATATAGTACGCTCTTTGAAACTAATGCAAGAATATTACAATATTGCTATATAGTCCATAAGTTACATTAGTTGTATTTTTCCCATGCATCAACATACTCTAATAGCGTATATTTGTTCTAGTTCATAGAAGAACTTTCTTGTATTTGTACTTTTAACCACAATCCTCATCCATTTCTGGGTTCACTATGTTATTCAGTCCCTAGATTATTCTCTAGCTTTCTTTCAATTGACATTTCCATCCCTAGGCTACCCCTTTCAGCCACAATCCCATTTATAAACCAGCTGTTTTAGTTATACTATAATGTGTTATCATCAACTCTATACATTTCCACACTTTTCCAGTCAAGCTAACTAAAAATTCTACATACATTAAGCATCAGTACCTCTTCTCAGCCCTCATCCTATCTCCTAATATCCTATACTCTAGGTTTTAACTATATGTGTTTATTTTTCATGTTTAGTTCAGATTAGTGAGTCCATACAATATTTTCCTTTTGTGTCTGGCTTCTTTCATTCAGCATAATGTCCTCAAGGTTCATCCAAGTTATATATGTGTCCCACTTTTATTTCTTCTTCAGCATAGTATTCCATTGCATGCACACATACCACACTTTGTTATGTCCATTCATCTGTTTATGGACACCCGGGCTGCCCTCATCCCCTGGCAACTGTGAATAACGCAGCCATGAACATTGACGTGCAAATGTCTGCCTGCGTCACCGCCTCCTGCTCCCCTGAACACACTCATAGTAGTAGAGGGACTGCCGGACCACACAGTAGCGCCATATCTAGCTTCCTGAGGAACCGCCAAACCACCCCCCAACAGAAGGCACACCACTCCATGCCTACACCAACAGTGAAGGAGCACCCCCACCTCTCCACATCCCTCCCCAGCACCCGCTGTCTTCTGCATTCGAAGTCCTCTGCCTTCTTAATATTGATCATTCTGTGAGGTGTGAGATGACACCCCACTGCATTCCTAATTTGCACTTCCCCAATGGCCAGTTCTACTGAACATTTCCCCATATGCTCCCTTGCCACCTGCGCGCGCGCGCGCGCGCACACACACACACACACACACACACCTGGAGAAATGTCTATCCAAGTCTTCTGCCCACCCTTCAGGCGGACTGTCTGCTCTTCTACCATTGAGCTGCACTATCTCTCTACACAGCACGGAAACCAAACCCTTATTGGATATGTGGTTTCCAAATATTTTCTCCCCTTGAGTGGGCTGCCTTTTCACTTTCTTGACAAAGTTCTTTGAATCACAAGAGTGTTTAGGTTTAAGGAAGTCCCATTTATCCATTTTTTCTTTCATTGCTCGTGCTTGCAGTGTAAGGTTTAAGAATCTACCACATGGAGTGGGTGTAGCCAGTAGTTGAGCTCCTGCTTTGCATGTACAAGGTCTAAAAGAATCCACCACCTACCACCAGGTCTTGAAGAGGTTTCCCTATATTTTCTTCTAGGAATTTTATGGGTCTATCTTTTATATTTAGGTTTTTGATCCATTTTGGGTTAGTTTTTGTATAAGGTGTGAAATAGGGGTCTTTCTTTCTTTTGGGGTCTTCTTTCTTTCTTTTGGATATGGATATCCAGTTCTCCCAGCACCATTTGTTGAATAGACTGTTCTGCCTTCGCTGGGTGGACTTGACAGCCTTGTCAAAAATCCCTTGATCATAGATGTGAGGGTCTGTTTCTGAATCATCAGTTTGGCTCCATTGGTGTATATGTCTATCTTTATGCCAGTACCATGCTGTTTTTTACCACTATAGCGAGGTAATATGATTTCAAGTCCAGAAGTGAGAGTCCTCCAACTTCCTTCTTCCTTTTTAAGATGTTTCTGGCTATTCGGGTCCCCTTACCCTTCCAAATAAATTTGATAATTGGGTTTTCCATTTCTTTAATAGAGGCTGTTGGAATTTTTATCAAGCTTGCATTGAATCTGTATATCAATTTGGGTAGAACTGACATCTTAACGATATTTAGTCTTCTAGTCCATGAACATGGAATGTTCTTCCATTTATTTAGGTCTTTGATTTCTTTTAGCATGCATTGTAGTTTTAAGAATACAAGTGCTTTACATCCTTGGTTAAGTTTATTCCTAAATATTTGATTCTTTTAGTCACTATTGTAAACGGAATTTTTTTTCCTGACTTCCTCCTCAGATTGTTCATTTCTAGTGTATAGAAACATTACTGAGTTTTGCATATTTTTATATAATCTTTTGAACATGATTTTTAAGGGGCCGTCAAGTGGCTATGCCATAGTTGACTTAACTGTTACTGTTTTGTTGGTGGTTTGAAATTTTTTCCACCTTAAAAATACATAAAATATTTTGATATAGTTAGCTTTTCCTTTTACTTGCAACTTTTCCTTTGTAGAAGATTATTTCCTTAGGGCAGGTTCCCAGAACTGATTGATTAAGGATCAAATTAATTATTAGTTAAAACTATTGGTTGCAGGGGACAGAAACACAGATGAGAAGTGTTTTAGCTAATCTCACTGGGTAGTCCTGCCTTCAACCATGGCTGTATCAAGTGCTCATATTACACAGTCAGGGCTTTGTCTTTGGTTTACCAGTGCTCTTCTTTACTTCCCTCTGACAGGTTCTTGCCACCTGGTGGTAAAGATGGACATTAGTAACTTTGTAATTTATAATCCTGACAAAAGTCTTGAGAAAGAAGATTTGACTTAGCTAGGGTCTTGTGTCCATCCCTAAGCCAATCAATTACTGGGACTTTAGGGGGATAAAGTAAATTGATTGACCAAGCCTGGGTCATGTGTCCACACTTGGGGTTTGGGTCAGATCTGATCAAATCACACAGACTGATCAAATTTTTAGAGAATGTGATGAAGATGGTTCTCCAAAGGAAAAAGCCTTGTGCAAATAGGAAAAGTATGTCTACTATAAAGCGTCTGAATATTTTTTATCATTCTTGATATGCATTGCCAAATGATTTCCGAAGCTTGTACTAGCCCTAGCAATATTTCTTATTTTACTGTGGCCTAACCAATATTGAGTATTATTTTCTAAATATCTTGCTAATTTAATAGATTAAAAATGGTACCTTGTTTATATTTCCATTCTCCATTTAACATTATCATAATTTTTTGGTAAATATAATTTAAATGGCTTCTTTCTCTTCCATTTGATAGATTTACTATAGTTTGCCAAGCTATTTTCCAGTTAATGGTTCTTTTAGGTTGTTTTATAGGTCTTACATTTTTTTTTAACCTTTGTAGGTATTGTGAGTATTTTATGTCCATAGGTTTTTTTTTTTTTTTTTATTAAAGATTTTTATTTATTTATTCATTTATCCCCCCCTTGCTGCTTGTACTCGCTGGGTCAGCCAACCATGCCGCATGGGCAGGCCCGCCCTCACCAGGAGGACCCGGGAACCGAACCCGGGGCCTCCCATATGGCAAACGGGAGCCCCACTGATTGAGCCACAGCCGCTTCCCCTGTCCATAGGTTTTTGCCTCTATTTTTTTTCTTTAGAAAAAATTCCAGTAAGTGATATTTTCATCAAAGATGTAAACATCTTTATGCACTTTGTTTTTAAAGAATTTTAGCAACTTGTAATTCTGCCACTATTAGGTGAGTATAGTTTCTATCACCTCTTTACTAACATTGACCCTTATTTTAAAGAATGTTTACTACTTGGCTAGATGTAAAAAGGTGTTTCAAATGGTTTTAATTTGCAGTTTTAAATTAGTGAATAATTTTCAATGAAACATTCAATTTTTTATTGCATCCCCAACTCTCATCTTCTCCTTCATTTAGCGTATAAATTCCAGATATATTCTGTGCTTTATTTATTTCTCCTTCTTGTACCCAGGTCTGGTTCATCGAACTCACATGTCATCCTGTCGGGTAGATAAGCCCTCAGAGATAGTAGATGTTGGAGACAAAGTGTGGGTGAAGCTTATTGGCCGAGAGGTAAAGTTTTGTGCAACTTTCATGTGATTAGTAAGGATTAGGAAAAGCTTGGATTTTCATGATATTTTATGATGGTAAGTGTGTATATGTGGTTAACTATGGCAGATAATCTTGCTTTTGAATCCTGCCATTATAATCTGTCCTGAATTTAAACCTTCTGGCTGGCTGTCTTGCAAATTCAGAAGGAAGGATATGGACTATAGTAAGTGTGGTAGAATAAGTACATCTTTGTAAAACTTGCTTCTCTAAAGCTCACCCAAATGTTAAGTGAGAGGGAGAAATGAAAGAAAAGAACGAGAAAGGGATGGAAATTTAATCTATGGGATAAGTTCTCATCATCAACTTCAAAGAATATATGATATTGCCAGATCCTGGTACAATTTGGGCCAAAATGGAAAAGGACTCTGGTACCATGCAGTGTAAGGAGAGTAAGAAAGATCTGAAGGACCTGAAGGACCCTACTAACAACAGCTTGCTGGAGGTAATGAAGCTGTGGGTGTGCACAGACCACAGGAGAAATATGAATGTACACTGAGCCTTGCTCTTCTACCAGAGGAAGGCAGGGGAAACAAGCCCAAAGAGCTTATTTGAGTGCTTACTATATTCTAGGTTCAACAAGTGCTGTCAACATAAATTTAGATGAAGTGCTCAAGAAAGTCCTCTCTGAGATGGCATATGAGCTGAAACTCAAAGGAAAAGGAATTAGTCATGTGAAGAGTTGGAATAAGAATATTCTGGCAAAGAGAATAGTTGATGCAAAGACTATGAAGTAAAGAAAGGCTTCATTTGCTAGGGGAAGCAAACGAAGACCAGTGTGCCAGTGTGGTTAACAGGTGTCCTCATGCTTAGAGAAGCTCTAGACCAAGTCTAAAAGGAAAGATCTATTCTGCTGGAATGTTCCAAAACCTATTCTGGGCTTATGGAACTCTGAACTGATCACTGCTGAATTTACTTACTTCTCCAGGCCTCGAATTCTGAACAACCATTTCTATCTTTCTACCAGAGGGACAGGAATGACATGAAGGACCTTTTCCTAAAAATTTGCTGCAGGGTCTGTCTGTTATGCTTCTTTGTACCCCCAAGGTTCCTAGCACAGTACCTTGTTCATTAGAGGAGCTCAATAAATGTTTGTAAGGATGATGAAAGTTTTTTGATTCTTAGATAATTTTAGACAGTGGTCTCTTAGATGTACTTAGAGCTTTTGGTGACTTTGCTTTTGTCTTTTTCAGATGAAAAATGATAGGATAAAAGTATCCCTCTCCATGAAAGTTGTCAACCAAGGCACGGGGAAAGACCTTGATCCCAACAACGTTATCATTGAGTAGGTCAAAGGTTTGCAAAGGCTAAAATCTTTCTACCTCCCAAACTGCAGAATGCCATAGTGAGTCAGACTAAATTGGGAACTCTATCATTTGTAGTGTTTGTGTTATTGATGAGTTATGTAACCTTTGTGAACTTTGGTTTTCAGGGCTCAAAAGTTTAGATAATGGGAAGCGGCTGTGGCTCAATCAGTAGGGCTCCCGTTTACCATATGGGAGGCCCCGGGTTCGGTTCCCGGGGCCTCCTGGTGGGGGCAGGCCCGCCCGCACGGCGTGGTTTGCTGACCTGGCGAGCACAAGCAGCAAGGGGGGGATAAATGAATAAATAAAATCTTTAAAAAAAAAAAAAAAAAAAAAAAAAAGTTTAGATAATATTACTTGACCACTCAAATTAATTAACATGCAAAACTCCTAGCATAGAGATGCTTGAGCACATCATGAATTTTCCTTTTCCTTGGTCTCTTTCTGCTTCTGCCAGCAAGCTGCCAACCTGCAAGCATTCATGAAATACCTGTTCACCTCTCTCCTAGTGATTTTTGGACTGAGGCTGAAAAAAAGGTAGAAACTATGTGGGATGTGTAGAATAACCTAGGAGCAACTCCACTGGGTTTTAGACTCCCATATCTTGGGAAATATTGTGTTCTGTACACAAGACCTTACTCTTCTTGGCTCTTTTTATGAACAGATTTTCTGTATATGAAGGATAGCATCAGTGATACAGGAAATTTGCTGTCTTAAAGTCTTTCCTGGATATATGTCAGTGATTTCTAAACAGGGGCTCTTAATCCCCTGGGAGGCCTAGAAAGGGTCTTAAGGGTTTATGAACTATTTTCAGTACGTCAGAAAGCCCATCAAAATTATACATTTATCCTCAGGTTAGTCATTAGATTGTTTTGTTACTTTTGACCATAATATATCACATTGTTTATCTCATGCTATTCAGGTCCTCCCAGTGACAGTTATATCATTGAAATAAAAAAATGAGAAAAAATAACAAACATTTGAGTAGGATCTTGGTAGTAAAAAGTTTGGAAACCCTACCTTCCTTTGGATATGAAGGAATTTTATCTAAGAAAGAAAGGTGATATTTATCAAATATATACTATGTGCACCTAATTCTCAAAACAACCTACAAAGTAGGTTTTATATTCCTAGCTTCTAGCTTGGTGTTTGGTGATAAGTTACTTGCCTGTGGTAATATAGCAAGTTATAGGGAGGCAGATACTTAAATTTAGGCCTCTCTGATGTTAGTCTCTGAATACTGACATGTTTGTAGGGCTGATTATTGACAAAACACTTTCCAGCTACAGTAAAAATCTTTTATAACTCAGCTCAGAAATTTTATTTTTATCTGGCACTTACTGATTGCATTGTAATAAAGTGCTTCTGCGGGAAGCGGATGTGGCTCAATTGATAGGGCTCCTGTTTACCATATGGGAGGCCCTGGGTTCGTTTCCTGGGGCCTCCTGGTGAAGATAAGCCAGCCCGTCCGGCGTGGTAAGCTGCTGTCAGCAGGACGACCCAACAAAGGGAGACAAGCAGACACAGAAAAACACACAGCAAATGGACACAGTGAGCACAAGCAGGAAGGGGGGATAAATAAATAAATAAAATCTTTAAAAATAAATAAATAAATAAAGTGCTTCTGCTCCAAGAATCCTATGCTATACAGACTCATTAAAAGCATTGTAATTTCTCAAAACCCCCCTTATAAGGGTAAAACATAAAACTGGTAATATATCTTAGGGAAAGTACTCCCTGGTATTGCTTTGTATGTGTCTGTATGTATATGTTACTTCTAGTAATAGCCAAGTGGCTAAAACAATAATTTTTGTTGTAAACTATTTTTTATAGCTGCATCCAGGAAAGAAGCATGGCATTGGGGAGTGATTTACAGGCTTTAGAGTTAGACTTGAGTAAGATCCTATTCTACCCCAAACTAATGTATGACCTCGAGCAGATCATTTAACCTCTGTTAACCTCAGCTTCCTCACTATAAAGTGGAGATAATAGCATCTTTTTTTTTTTTTTTTCTTTTTTGAGGTACTGGGGCCAGGGATTGAACCTGGGAACTCGTATGTGGGAAGCCAGCTCTCAACCACTGAGCCACATCGGCTCCCTAGATAATAGCATCGTGACTCAGAAACAGTGGAATGATTTAATTAAAATCTTGTTTATAAAGAGCCTTGCCCAGTGCCTAGTTAACTTAATATATACATAGCAGCTACTTACAGCTATTGTTTTAAAATGCCTGTTTGTTTTTCCTATAGTATTTGAGATTATTATATCTTTTCTTTTGTAAAAATATGAGACCCGTGAGAACAGGGACCACATCTTATCTTTATCTCCCTTAGTGCCTGACATGTAGCAGCCATTTATTTAGTGCATTCATTTACTCATTTATTCAACAGTTAGGTATTGAGTTCATAGTCTATATCAGGTACAGTGGCACTATACAAATATCTTTAATTCAAGGCAACATGTAATAAATGCTAAAAAAGTGATTTAAAGAAAGGGTTCTAGGAGTTAGTCTGAAGAGGCAGCATTCATTTCAGATCATGATGATCAGAGAGGAGATGCATTTGAGCTAGATGCTGAAAAATGGGTAAAATTTTGTCAGGCAACAAAGTAACTGGAAGGGAGTGTGAGAGGGCCTTCTGAGGTGCTGGTAATGTTCTGTTTCTCGATCTGAGTACTGCTATAGGTTCAAATTATGAAAATCAATCAAGTTGTATACTTATGATAAACACTTTTTTCTGGTATATATTTACTTTGGTAAAAAGTTTAGAATTTTTAAAAACTGCTATAGGAATCTGGCTGAAGGACTCTGGGAAGAAGACTGATGATGGAAGGAGAGGTGGTGACTGAGCTGAGTCTTGAAATGTTTGGATGTAGTTGAAGCCGTAAGGTAGGAGTCAAGAGGGCAAGCAGAGCCTTTGAGAAAGAGGGAACAGCCTGAGCAAAAGTGCTAAACCACCGGGCAGGTAAAATAGTCTGGTTTGGCCAGAGCATGTTGTACAAGTAAAGATGAAGCTGGAAAAATAGGTTAGAGAAAGTGTAGGAAGGGCCTTGAATGCCAAGGTAAGGATTCAGGTTTGATCTTTTAGGAAGTCTTTAAAGGTCTTTTAAACCCAGGAATGACCTGGTGAGGGTTGTAGGGGGTTTAGCAAGGTGAGTAATTATATTTTCATCCTCTGTGCATTGGTAAGATGAGGTGTATTCTTGTTCATAATTGTTAATTCAGAGCCTTATCCTAAATGAAAAAATTGGACTATTCCATTTTATTGCTTTCATTGCCTCCTGTCCAATTGTTTTCCTTCTCTCTTCCTTTTCCCTGACAAAAACAAAATGAAAAACCAACATACAGGGTTGCAAATGTAGCTCAAGTGGTTGAGCACCTGCTTCCCGTGTATGAGGTCCTGGGTTTGATCCCTGGTACCTCCTAAAAACAAACAAACAAATGGAAAACCAGCTCTCTTTGGGGAGCAGATGTAGCTCAGTGATTGAGCACCTGCTTCCCATGTAGGAGGTCCTGGATTCAATCCCTGGTACCTCCTAAAAAAAAAAAGGAAAAAACAACAACAAACCAAAAAACCAACATATAGCATTACCTTATCTCTGGCCATATCTCTTAAGATGGTCAACAGTCAGTATCCTTTTCATTACAGGCAGGAAGAGAGGCGGAGGCGGTCCTTCCAGGATTACACTGGGCAGAAGATTACCCTTGAGGCTGTCCTGAACACCACCTGCAAGAAGTGTGGCTGTAAAGGTAAGGTGAAGCCTCTGCCATCCCAGTCTTTCTCTCCTTTTCTTTGTCTCTAGACCCTTTACAGCAGGGGTTCTTAACCTGTTTTGTTCCATGGACCCTTTTCCAGTCAGGTAAAATGAATACTACTGTAATTTACTTATTGCCTACATTCATAGGTGAAGGAAATGCTAGATTTCAGTTAGAGGTCAGGGAAATAAAGATAAGTTGATTTTTTTCAATTCACGCTCACAGAGGGGTCCCTGGTTAAGAACCCCTGCTTTACAGGATAAAGGAGGCAGCCTAGTATGACTTTAGTTACTGTTTTTCAGCCAGGTGTTGGCCTCACCTGCTTATTCCTACCAGACTCACATCAATTCATGGCTTGATACTTCCTCATTTCTGACAGATGCTACACTACTGTCACCACTACAACCTATTCTCTGCAGCTGTTGATGCCCTGCCGTGAGCAAGGTCCGCATTTACTATCTTTAAAAATAAATAAATAAATAAGGAGGGGTAAGAGTGTTGGATTATGATTTATACTCTAAATTTTATCTTCAGGGACCATTACTCTTCTGCTGCAAAAATTGAGACTTGAAAATATGTTCCACAGGGATCCAAGTTAAACCCTTTCTTCCTCATCTTCATCTCTTTTAACTTCAGAGTTTTGAATACAAAATCCTTATGGTAGTAAGAACACAGGATAGTCACTTTTAGCTTTATTTCCTCAGGTTTCCTCTAGTCTTACTTGAATATTAGAGAGCTTTTTCAACTTGACTTCCTTGTTGAAACTATAATGAGAAGATCGCCAGCTTCTCATTTACAGAGTGACCTCAATTTGTCACTCCTTCTCCCTAGCCTTCTACTCATCTTGCTCTGCTGATTTTTCTACAATGACTGCTAGCAAATTTATACTCTGGTTGAATTTGGGAAGTTTTAAGCACCTGTTTATCATTAATGGAGAGGGAGAAAGGAAAAATAAAATTGAGAGAGAAAATTTCCTCAGGGGAATTGTGGGAGCATTCCAGATACTTGGGTAACTCTATGTTATGTTATGTTCCCCTTCAAGGCACCATGCAGCTTCTGGACCCAGAGGTACAAAGTAGTTTACATACAACTTTTTCATTATCGAATACAGTTACACTGTGCCCCTGAAACAGAATCTACCACAGGGCTAGACAAAGCCAGCTCTGTAGAACATAGCATCTCAAAGGGCCCCCTTGATAGCATTATAGGCTTAGAGAGGGCAGGGTCCTCTTACTTCTAGCTTGTGTCTGCCAGGTGTTACATGAGGCATAGGAAAATAATGAGATGGAATTTGGCCCAGTCAGCAAAGGTAACACCCAAAGGTGGTTGGTTTTGGTGTAGTGGCAAGAGCACAGGGCAGGGAGGCATGAGATCTGGGATAAGTTTTAGCTCTGCCACTGTGTGTGTAACATTGAGCGACTTCTCTACTCTGGGTCTTCATATCCTCTGCAAATGGAGGTTGTTGGATTTGATCATCTCTAAGGCCCTTGCCAGATCGACAGTCTGTGAATGTTCACTGCCCCTAGGTGACTACGCCTGTCTCTCTCTCTGTTATTCTGGATTTGAGTGCCCTTTTCCTGCCAGCTGCCTAAGAGTTAGCTTCCTACACTGCTACTTGGCTCCCTCTGTTAATTATTCTGCTCCATGGAGTGGCCTTGTTTGTTGTCAGGAATAAGTTCCAAAACAGATCTTTAAAAATTAATAAGCTCCGTTGCTAATGGAGGGCAGCCCAAGCCTGCATCCTTACATCCTCTGCCATTTCCTAAGCAGCATCAGTGTTCCCCAGCTCTAGGACCAGCTGCTATTCTGGCTCTGGTTGAGTGAGCAGTGCCATCTTGAAGTGACAGAAAATCTGCTCAGAATCAAACAGCTGTTCTGAATGAATCCCGTAATTCCTCCTGAACCAGGTAGCTCCTTTCAGGAGCCTCTGAGAAAGATCCACCTGCTGGAAGAAGAGACTGCTTCCTTCTTTTCTACATTTTCTATTTCTCTTCTGCAGGCCACTTTGCAAAGGATTGTTTCATGCAACCAGGTGGGACTAAATACTCTCTAATACCTGATGAAGAAGATGAGAAGGAAGATGCAAAGTCAGCAGAGTTTGAGAAGCCTGACCCCACAAGGAATTCTTCTAGAAAAAGAAAGAAGGTGAGTACTTTCTTTTTTTTCATGTATCATATTTTTCCAAATTTTAAAATGAAAATGTGCTTTCTGTATTTTAGAAATACTAGAAAATGTAAAGAAGAAAATTAAAACCTGTAATTTTTCCCCCCAGAGAAACAACCTTTTTTTCTAGGTATCAATAAATATTGATATATAAGTAGCCACACATACATATAAACACAAAAATATGGTCATATTAAGTATAGTTTATATCCTAATTTTTTCATTTTACTTATCAAAAAAGCATTTTCTGGTTATCCTTAAGTAGTCTTCAAAAACTTGATTTAACCAGAAAATGCTTTTTTGATAAGTAAAATGAAAAAATTAGGATATAAACTATACTGTTCTGGTTATCCTTAAGTAGTCTTCAAAAACTTGATTTAAGGGAGGCGGCTGTGGCTCAATCAGTGGGGCTCCCGTTTACCATATGGGAGGCCCCGGGTTCAGTTCCCGGGGCCTCCTGGTGAGGGCAGGCCCGCCCACACGGCGTGGTTGGCTGACCCAGCGAGCACAAGCAGCAAGGGGGGGATAAATGAATAAATAAATAAAATCTTTAAAAAAAAAAAAAAAAAAAACTTGATTTAAGAGCTACATAGTATTTTACCCTAGGGATGTAGGATGACTTATTTAATCATTTCCCTATTGTTAGATATATTGGGTTTTTTTGATAAATCCCAAACAAGATTACTGAGTTAAGGCTTAAAGGCTCTTGAAACATTTTATCAAATTGCCTTCCAGAAAGTATTTACCTGTCTACCCAATGCAGTGTGTAAGAGTCTCATGAGTTCTGTCTCCGATCTACTACTTATAGCAGGGCAATTCATATAACAGACATTATTGTGGTCCAAGAAAGAAACAGTGCTTTTGTAGCATGCTATGTAGAGAGGTAATAAAACAATTTGCTTTAGTTTGGCCAGGAAGTACTTATATTCCTATTGTGTAGTATATTTCTAACTGTGGCCAACTGAAGTGAATTTTTTTGTTGTTTCTTTTTGTTTCTTTCTTATTTTTGTTTTAAGCTTTGACAGACTTTTGTGTATAGTCATATCATGCCAGGCATTGCAAACCCTAGGAATACAAAATCTAAGATGTGAGGTCCTTGCCCTTAGTGGACATTATCTACAAATTATTATCTTCATTTTATAGGTGAGGAAAAGGCCCATTATACCATTATAATAGTTAACCAAATATATGAATAATAATTTGTTGATCTGTGTATTCTCTTCCTGGGTGCTGCCTTGATGACTGCCACATCCCTAAATAGTATCCCATAGGTGCCTCAAACTTTGCCTCAAAGCTAATCAGACCTAGGTTTGAGGCTTTTTAATGCTACTTAGCAGCTATGTACTAAAGCTTTCTGAGTTTAGTTCCTTAAAATTTTTTTTTTTTTTTTAAGATTTTATTTTTTATTTATTCATTTATCCCCGCCTTGCTGCTTGTGCTCGCTGGGTCAGCCAACCATGCCGTGCGGGCGGGCCTGCCCCCACCAGGAGGCCCCGGGAACCAAACCCGGGGCCTCCCGTATGGTAAACGGGAGCCCTACTGATTGAGCCACAGCCGCTTCCCAGTTCCTTAATTTTTAAAGTAAGATTGCTATGATCTTTGATGTTCTTTGCAGAGAGATGCCCAGCTCCCCAAAATAAATATAAGCACTGACAAATAATACTTAATTGATATTGGCTGTCATGACTACTATTTATCTCTTCTTCAGTACTCCCTCTACACACAAACACACATACACATACACCATAAAAATGACAACCAAAACCTGTTTCTATCTCCTCTATCTTGTATTACCTCTTTTAGATAGCAGCAACACCCTGTCCATCTCCTGAGAAAGAAACTAATATTTTGGGAAGCGGCTGTGGCTTCAATGTATTACTTTTTTGGTGCCTAAGATCCTGGTCTGTTGAGACAGACAGCCTGGGTTCCAATCTCAGCTGTGCCACCTCCTTGCTGTGGAACTTAGGCCAGTTACTAACCTTTTTCTAGTTCTCTATTTGTAAAATGGGAATAATAAGCATCTGTCTCATAAAGTTGTTGTGATAAAGTGATGCATGTAAAACTCTGAGCACAGTGCCTGGCATACAGTAAAATCCAAGTGAATGTCAGCTCCTAGTAGCTGTTGATTAAAATCAGAGGCTCTGTGGTCAGAAGGAACACAAAATTCAGGATTTGGCACATAGTAAATACTCAAAAAATGGTAGCTATTACTATTATAGTTATTAGCTAACCATTACTTTTATTATTCCTTTTATTAATCCTTTTAGTATTATATATAATAATTCAGTGATTGTCTTTATAGATTTTTCCATATTTGAAGTTATTATTGAAATTATCTGTTTGGAATAGAGTCCTGTCTATCGACAGTTATTAGGTAAATATTACTATTGGTAAATATTACCAATTACTGACCAAAAGAGTTGCTCCTATTTATACTCCCAGCAATGTATAAAGTTATTCCAGGGAAGCGGCTGAGGCTCAATCAGTAGGGCTCCCGTTTACCATATGGGAGGCCCCCGGGTTCGGTTCCCGGGGCCTCCTGGTGAAGGCAAGCCCGCCCGCACGGCGTGGTTAGCTGACCCAGCGAGCACAAGCAGCAAGGGGGGCATAAATGAATAAATAAATAAATAAATCTCAAAAAAAAAAAAAAAAAAAGTTATTCCAGCAATGTGTAAAGTTACTCTATCACTTACTTTTTTCTGCAAATTTAAGAGCAGTAAATAATGTTTTAATTTATATTTATTTTATTAGTAGTAGAGCTAGAATTAAGTTTGATTCTATTTATGTGTTCCAAAGCTAACTTTTTCTCTTCCAACCTTTTAGGGGGTAAATGTTATTTGTCAGATCCCTAAAGCAGTCCTATGGATATCTCACTCCTGGGTGTCTTTGGTTGTGCTCGCTGGGTCAGCCAACCACGCCGTGTGGGCGGGCCTGCCCCCACCAGGAGGCCCCGGGAACTGAACCCGGGGCCTCCCACATGGTAAACGGGAGCCCCACTGATTGAGCCACAGCCGCTTCCCGTGGTTGACCTCTTTTTGCATTCCTTAATACACCTGGTACAATTAGTTTATTACTTTATTTCTAAAGCTGCTTTGAGATATGTATTTTAGTTCACCAAATCAGTTGAGGATCTGCTATGTATGAAGCTGTTTATGACCTGCTCAGTCAACCTATTATCCTACTCCCCGTCACCCTTTGCTTAGTAGGGGGATTGTCTAATGAACAGTAGCAGTAATCATCATCATACCTTATTACTTTTTAAAAGTACCTTTGTGTATATGATCTTCTAACTCATGAACTCTCTTTGATTAAAAAATTCTCTAGGGAGTTGTAAAGGTTAAAATTTCCTCCTTGATGGCCACTGTTTCTACCAAGATAAATCTAGCATCATTGTCCTTTTATCTCATTGTTAATCCCTTCATTATTTTTTATGCCTTATATTTGTTTAGTATTTACAGTTTATAAAATGCCTTCATATTTTTTATTTTGTTTTATCTTTACACAATCCTATGAGGTAGCCAGAGCAGGTATTATTGTCTCATCATTTTACAAAGAAAGGAAGTGAAGATTCAGAGAAATTGACTGACTCACCTGAAGTCACACAGCTATAAGAGATAGTGCTGAAATAAGATATAAGGTCTTCAGATTCCAAATCCAGTATTCTTTGCCAAAAATTTACCATACTTTAACCATTCATTCAGTTCTGTTGAGTGCCTCTTACGTATCTAGTATTGTGTTAGATTATGTGCTAGACTTATCAGGACTCATAAGCTCACTTCTTTGCTAGTTTTGCTTTCTCACCAGCTACCCTTACCAGCCATCTGACATTATCCATTAAACTGTTTCTCTTCACAACCATAAACCAAGTCTCCAGGTTTCCAGAGTCTTCTTTCCTTTCACCCTCTAAATATTTGATTCCAGTAGGAGGTTGGCTTTCCGAACCAGTAGAAGTTTTACCTGAGATTGACTTTTTTTTGGAGTATTGTGAAAGCAGCAGATTTAGACACTTAATCCAACACTAGTCAACTCTTGGAGCCAAATGTGGAACTGAATATATTCACCTGAAGGGAAATCCATATTGTCCACATATCCACATTGCTGAGTTGTGCAGTGGGTAACAGAAATTTCTGGTGTGTGGAAGGGCTACGTGTTAGGCAACTCACATGAAATAAAGATCAACTAATAGTTTATGGAGAAGAATACACAGCCAAGGTATATCTGGTAGCAAAGAACATAAGCACTCAAACTAGTCCAAATAAAAAGGGGCCTTATTGTAACTCTTAAACATCCAAGAACAGGAAATAAAATATAATTGGGTCACCCTGGATTAAAATCAGTAAGTCAGAAACTGAGGCTATTGGGCTCTCATCTCTTTTTTTCACATCTGCTTGATTGTCCCGCTTCTTTCTGTGGCGAGATAGAAGAGAATGCAGAGCCTCTTAAGATGGGATGCTGAGCATATAGGGTAACCAGAAGAAGAAAGGATGTCACCTGTTCCAACTAATGCCTACACGTAATAGGCATGCACATAACTGTCTTTGAATGGATAGACCCTGTTATCTCTTCTATCTGTAGCTTCTTGGGCTCTTTCACTCAGTGAGACTTGCTCTCATTTTGAAAAGTAACGGGGACTGACTCTTGCTGATGTTGGTGAATAATCATTAAGGGAGTAGGGACCAGGAGTAAGAGATCTTCCTAACCCTGAGATCCCTACCTCTTTTCCATACATGTGTTGAATGCATGCCCTTACCCAAAAATCTGGTATGCATTGGTTTAGTTCTATATACCTATTCAGTACCTAAGACAGTTTTTATCCCAATATCTGAAAATTGCAAGTCATCTTTGTTGGGCACAATTATAAGAAGAAACTGTATTGTGACTGGAAATGGGATATGAATTGGTTAGTAAAATAGGAATAGAAGTTTTTGTAGTGAAGACCTGAGTAATCTTTCCATAAAGCTTGCAGTCTGTACTTTGCTGGCTTTTTTTATTATATGCCATGTTTTTACTTAAAGTAAGATGAATGTCATTGGAAGTTTTGAGTAGAGGTTCTGACTTACCTTCTAAAAGAATTATTCTGGCTGCTGTGAAAACTAGACTGTCAGAGAACAAGGGTAGGAAGGAGTGAGATAATTGAGAGACAATTTCTATATTCCAGGTGAGAAATGATGGTGGCTTGGATTTGAATGATAGTAGTTGAGGTTGTACGAAGGAAGTTGGAATCTACATTCTACATTTATTTGTTTATTTATTTATTTGTTTACATATTTATTTATTTTTAGGTACCTGGGGCCGGAGAATGAACCCAGGAGCTTGTATGTGGGAAGCTGGCGTTCAATCACTGAACCACATTGGCTTTCCTGAGTTGGTTTTTTAGTTAGTTTTTTTTTTCAGGAGGCACGGGGAACCGAACCCAGGACCTTCCATGTGGGAGGCGGTAGCTCAACCGCTTGAGCCACATCTGCTCCCCTTGAAGGTAGAACTGACAGGATTTGTTGAGGAATTGAATGTGAGGTAGGAAAGAGAGGAATTGAAGATGACTCCAAGGTGTTTGGACTCAGCAACTGGAAGAATTGAGTTAAGATGGGAAAGACAGTAAATGTGAGAATGGTGAGCAATCAGGAAAAATGGGAAAGAAATCTTGGGAGTGGGGGATATAGAAATTGAGCTGTCTATCAGATACCCAAGTAGTTACTTGGAGGTATAGTTTGGAATTCAAGGAGTGGTCTAGGCTAGATTAAATTTGGAAGTCATCTACATATGGCATACAGATGGTTATTAAATTCATGAGATTATATGAGATCACCTAGAGAGTGAACATAGAGAAGAGAAGGGGCTTGAGGACTGAGCCCCGGTATGCTCCAGTCTTTGGAGTTTATGGAGATGAGGATAAACCAGCAAAGGAAACCGAAAAGGAACAACCAGGGAGGCAGATGGAAAAGTAAGAGAATGTGGTAGAAATTAAATGTGGAATGTATTTTAAGGGGCCCAAGAATTGCACTGGATTTGTTCACGTGGAAGTCATTGGTAACCTTGACAAGAGCTCTGTCAGTAGAGTTCTGACAATCTGATTACAGTTGTTTAGGAAGATTTGGTGTTTTTAAAATAGGAATTATTGAGTATATTTTATTGACAGGAATGAACCAGTAGGCAGGGAAAACTTGACACAGGAGAGGGGACAAGTCCTGGATTGATATCTTTGAGTAAGAGAGGAGGGATGGGATTCAATGCATAGTAAATAAGCCACATAGGATAATTTATCACTCCCTGAAAGATCTTTCAATCCTTTGCCTTATCCTGTCTCCCCTCTGACTTGAAGGCTCTCACTTTCCTTCTATCACCACCACCATTACCACTCCACCTGCCAAAACCATATTCATACTTGAAAATCACAATGCATTTCATATTTTCCCCAAAGCCAGCCTCAAATTCCTTGGACAGAATTGATTTCTTTCCCTTGTCTACCCTTTTTTATACTTTTCTTACACCATTTACCGTGGGCTGTCTAGTGTCTTAGTCTTTCTCCTTAAAGTAAATAATTTGTTCCTTGAAGGCTCATGATCCCTAATTTCTGACCTCACTCAACTATTATAAGACACTAATTAATTAATGGATATTCCTAGCTCAATAAAGATTTGTTGAATATATGTACTCTGCTGTTATAAGGAGTTAAGCTTTCCCTTGTTTGATGAAGTCAGCTCATGTTTGGAGGGGATGGTGCCGGGCTCCACCATTGAGCATGTTTAATTGCATTCCCCTAGCACCTGGGTAGTGCTTTCTTTCCACTAGTAGGTGCTCTCTGTTTGTTTGAATTATATTAAGAATCTGTGTGTTTGTCTTATCAACTAAGCAGCACTGTAATTATGGCTCTCCAAAGTGCTTTGTAGGTATTTAAAGTTCAGTAACTATTTGTAAGTTGATTGATAAACCTTTTTCTTTTGGTTTTACCCTTACCTTTTCAAACTCTGGAAAACTGGTACCTTCAAGCAAGTTGTAGCCTGGAATCACCCTTTATCCCACTTCTTAAAAGTTTCCGTAGAGTTTCAAGAACTGCACAAGGATGAATGAAAAAATGCTTGCTTGCTTGCTTGCTTGATTTCTGGCCAAATCATTGCCTTGTGGTTGGGAGGTGCTAAGTTAGGTGCTGCCTTTCATGTAGAAGACAGGGCTAGAAAGAACATCCATTTTGGGACCCAAACTGAGACAAATCCAGGTTCTGCTACTTACTTTGTGATATTTGGTCGAGACATTTCATTTCTTTGAGGTTATTAAAATTTTCTTCCATGAAAATATAGGGATAATTGTGCCTACTTTATAGATTTATTGTGAAGGTTAGGTAAGTATGCAAAGTGCCCAGCCCAGAGTCTAGCAAATAAAGAACTCAGTGTTAGCTGCTATTATTTCCCTTTCTGGGTTTTTGTTTTTATTTTTGTTTTCTCCATGTTAGGCTACTGCTGTCCCATTTCAGACCCCAGAGAAAATGGGTTTGGTGGCTGCTCTAGCAATATCTTTTGAGTATGTGCTTTCCTAGTATTTCTCCCATGCCTGCCCTGGCCTCTTGTCAATGGCTCACAACACCCAAGTCATTTTTTTTTAACCCTTTATCTTCTGTTCTTCTTCTCCCCCGGGTCCCCACTCCCAACTTCTTCAAGGACAACTTCGGAAGTTATTGTTCTTTGTTCTTTAGCTCAAGGCTAGATACAAATTGAAAATGATGCCACCTGCTGGAGATTGGATTTTCTTTGTTCATGCTGCAAAAGTGCATTTGCATCAAGACTGAGGTCTAAGAGAAGGCTATCTCCCCAAGTCTTCCTTGATAGCTAGAGGCCATGTTCACTAAGGAACTAGGGTTCTCTAGTGATGATGATGATGATGATGATGATGATTAGATAAGGAATGCAAAAGGCTTTATAAAATTTAAAGCAGTATTTGGAGGTAAGGCAGTATTACTCTCCTTTCTCATTTATTTATCCAGGGTGGGTCAGGCTTAGAGAGAATTGGTGCCAGATTCTATACTTGCTGATTTACTTTCCCAGGTCCCTGCCCTCCCTAAGCGGGGAAGCTCCTAAAACCCATATTTCCTGTGGTGGGCTTTGATGGTCTTACCATCCAGGAAGATGCAGCACCATAGGCCAAATCATTGTTTTGCCAACTCTCAGCAGTTCCCAGTCAAGGTTCCCATAGCTTGATGATATGGGCCTCGGAAGCCCTTGGAAAATCCAGGAAAGAATTTTGGTTTAATCTCCTCTCAAAACATTGATTCATCTACTTTCGATACTTGACTCGTCCATCAAAACACCCTGGGATTTTTTAAAAATAAGAGAATAATACTTCTAGCTTCCACTGAGGACCTACTACTGTGTATCTGGTGCTTTAATTAGTGCTTATCTTGTTTAATTCTCATAGTGTCCTTTGAAGTAGGTATTTATTACTCCCAATTTAATGAAAAGAAAACTGAGGTTCAAAAAAGTTGTCACTATTTTAAATCACAGAGCTAGTAAGTGGCAGAGTTGGAATTATTCTTATTCCAAAGTTGTTGTTCTGCCTACCATACCATGAGGCCTCCCGTGCTATACAGGAGGAGGAACCACGTGCTACAGAGGACAATTCAGGAGATTTCTAGTCACATGTTATACATTCAGATCCCAAACCTGCCTGGAACAAGTGGCTCTCAACTTCTCTGGGACACAGTTTGTTCATCTGTAAGATGGGAATGGTATTTTCTACCTCACGGAGGTAGTAGCATTTCAGTGGCAGAACACCAAAAGCATGTGAATTCTCAAAATTAGGTAGGACCTCCAGTTCATTAGCACAGAGTATTCAGAGAGTATACTCTAAGGGGCAGTAAAGTAAAGGCCTTTTCATGTCCTGAGTCCCTTACTATGGCCCTGGAGGCAGTTCAGGGATTTAGAACAACTAATAATAGCTACCAGGATATGTGAACTTGACTGGATATAAATTATACTATCTCAGTACATCTTCACCACAGCCACGTGACATATGGTACTTTTCTTACCTTCATTTTTCATTTTAGATTTGAGGAGACCACATCTCAATGAGCTAAAATGACTTGCCAGAGGTTATAGAATAATAAGTGACAGTTATGGAATAAGTGACAGAGCCAGAACTCAAATCTAGGTCTACCTAGATTCAGTGTTTCCACCATATCTCACAGTCAGCTACTAAGACCTCGGTGTATTACTCGGGCAGACTTACAGCTCTCAGGACGCTGGTTGGTAGCCCATAGGAGGAGGAGGAACCTCATCCTTTTCTCTCCCTTTTTCCTTCTGGTCTCTCCTTCTTCCGAGAAACCCTATATAGATATTTGGAACCCAAGAAATAGGCTTGTGCAATGCTTAAAAACTGCCTGCCCTGAGCACCCCGCAGAAGCCTCAGAAATGCCTCCCATCCTTTGTATGGGGTTGGCAACATGGTGTGATGGAAAGATCCCTGCTTGGAGTCTAGATGAGATGCCTGCATTCAGACTCAAGTTGCCCAACTACTAGATGGATGTAGTTTTGGAAAAGTTCTCTCTGAGCTTTGTTCTTCATATGTATAACCTCATGAGGTGGTTGTAAAAGTTAGAGATGATAAAATATTCAAGGGTAGCACTTAATGACAATTATTTTCCCTGGAAGCAGGGTCTAATTGAAACCAGATGGGGCGTTAGGAGTCCTAAATCTATAATTCTTTTATTCTGTGACCTTGGGCAAGTGAGTCACTGTCTCTAGATAGACTGTGTGATCTCTAAGGGATCCTATCCTGGGCTTTTTTAAAAATAAAATTAATGTCTATCTGATAAGGGTTTGATATCCAGGATATATAAAGAGATGTTACAACTCAACAATAAAAAGACAAATGACCCAATTTAAAAATGGGCCAAAGACTTGAATAGACATTTCTCCGAAGAAGAAATACAAATGGCAAAAAAAACACATGAAGAAATGCTCAACATCACTCATGATTAGGGAAATGCAAATCAAAACTACAATGAGGGAAGCGGCTGTGGCTCAATCAGTGGGGCTCCCGTTTACCATATGGGAGGCCCCGGGTTCGGTTCCCGGGGCCTCCTGGTGAAGGTGGGCCCGCCCGCACGGCGTGGTTGGCTGACCCAGCAAGCACAAGCAGCAAGGGGGGGATAAATGAATAAATAAATAAAATCTTTAAAAAAAAAAAAAACTACAATGAGATATCATTTCACACCTATCAGAATGGCCACTATTAAAAAGACAGAGAACTACAAGTGTTGGAGAGGATGTGGAGAGATAGGAACACTTCTTCACTGTTGGTGGGAATGCAGGATGGTACAACCACTATGGAGGACTGTTTGGCAGTTCCTAAAGAAGTTGAATATAGATTTGCCACATGATCCTGCAATACCACTACTGGGTATATACCTAGAAGAACTGAGAGCAGTGACACGAACAGACATCTGCACACTTATGTTCATAGCAACATTATTCACCATTGCCAAAAGTTGGAAACAACCCAGGTGTCCATCCACAGATGAGTGGATAAACAAACTGTGGTCTATTCACACGATGGAATATTATGCAGCTGTAAGAAGAAATGAAGTCATAAAGCATATGACAACATGGATGAACCTGGAGGACATTATGTTGAGTGAAGCAAAAGGACAAATACTGTATGAATGCATTACTATGAACCAAATATATTTTATAATATATTGTTTGATTAAAAAAAAATGTATATGTATCCATTACATTTAATTGAGAAATGTAAAAAAAAAAAAAAAAAGTCTATTAAAAACAAAATCAAACTGGACAGAATTACATGAAATAGAAAGTGAAAGACCTTCCCTCTTCAATTCATTCCCAAGCTAACACTTATTACCAGTTTGATGTGTATGCTTTCCAGTGTTTTCTGTATGTTGAATATATACAGGTGTATAACTATATTTATACATATATACATATATTTAGTGTGTATGCATAAATATATGTATATGCATACATTGTGTGTATGTACAAATAGATATGTAAATGTTAAGTACACTGGAATCTGCAATACATACCGTACTTT
The DNA here is from genome assembly GCA_026826555.1 of Tolypeutes matacus. Classification (NCBI taxonomy): domain Eukaryota; kingdom Metazoa; phylum Chordata; class Mammalia; order Cingulata; family Chlamyphoridae; genus Tolypeutes; species Tolypeutes matacus. The sequence continues at coordinate 24,975,117 of JAKSZT010053883.1, forward strand.
AACTTATTTTGGCCAATTTTTATTAATTAACGAGCCTCTAAGTGCTATCCTTGAATATTTATCATCTCTAACTTTTACAACGTCCTCATGAGGTTATACATATGAAGAAAAAAGTTCAGAGAGAACTTTCCAAAACTACATCCACCTAGTAGTTGGGCAACTTGAGTTTGAATGCAGGCATCTCATCTAGACTCCAGCAGGGATCAATACTTAATGATTTACTTTATTATTTTTAATAACTACTTTTTATTACATTATAAAAAAACATCATTTAAGTGGTCTTCTATTGATTACATGCCTTAAATTCTTTAAAATAAATATACATGTTCAATGTTGTCTTTAAATTTTCTTTTTAGGAAAAGAAGAAAAAGAAACATAGAGACAGGAAGTCATCTGACTCTGATAGCTCAGACTCTGAGAGTGATACAGGCAAGAGGGCAAGGCATGCATCAAAAGACAGCAAGGCAGCAAAGAAGAAGAAAAAGAAGAAGAAGCACAAGAAGAAACATAAGGAGTGAAAGTGGAGAGTGGAGGGGTGGTTGAGAGAAGGTACTAGGAGCCTTGTCCCTTGAAACTCTGGCTCCTGGAAAGGCTTAGTAGCAAGAATATGGCCTCCCACCCCATTGACTTCTCTCCCATGGGAGATGGCTCCCCCTTATGCAGTAGGCAGGTTTGAGAGTTAGATGTTAAGAGCTGCCTGAATGAATTGTTGTTTATCACTCCTGGTCCCTTTGCAAGTGACCTCTGTAGCTCACTCATTCATTCATTCAACTTCATTCAGCAGGAGGTCCCATTGCCCTCTCTAGCTGCCACTGACAGAGCTGGATTCCTGTACAGGAGTCTGGGCTAGAGCCACAGGTACTGCTGTGATGGTGAGTCTGGCTGTAGTTGCAGAAGAGAGCAATTGGCCCCTCCCTGCTGGTCTGTCCTTGGCTGATTGGCAGGTGATTCCTGCTGCATCCACTATAGGGACAGAGAAACTCTTCACTGGCAGCATGAGGGAGAGTATGGTAAGAAGTGGTGCTCACTTTTTGCAGTTACCCAACATGGTTCTATGCTAAAAATTATTGCCAGTGGCCATACCAGAAAATGATCATCTACAGTGACTGAGCTTGTGTGTGACATTCCTCCAAACCACTGAACCAGAGAGCCCAAGCCAAAATCATTGCTGTACCATGTATTTACTACTGTGTGAATAGTTGGTTCCACTTCAGGTCTCTGCTTAAATTCCTGGCACTTGATGGCAGTGTGTTTGATTCAAGTTGGGCCAGCTCAGAGGGGACAGTGTAAAGACAAGATATAGGTACAAATGTTTTATTACTGAATGTGTGAGGTGATTGACTGATTACCACTATGCCTGAGACTGTCTATTCCAGTCTCTTAACCAGTGCTTCTTGCTCTGAGTGACCTCCAAGCAGTCATTTCTCTGCCCATAGTATAGCACATAAAGGAAAAAATGAGTCCCCGAGTCATGTCACCAAAGGCAAAAAGACAAATGGGTGGCCTTGGGCTTTACTTTATTGACCTCAGAGCACCCTTTAGATGCAGTTAAAAAAACAAACATACACACATAATGGGAACTGGAACTGGATCTAGGCTGGTGCCACTTGACCCAAGAGGATTCACCAACAAAAATGGATTTATACAAAATGTTAGAGGAAAAGATGAGGCAATCTGGTGCTGAGTCCAGTGGTGGCTGATTGGCAGAGGAGCAGTCAGTGAAGGAGCAGGTATGCTTATGCCTCTTTCTCATAAGTGCGAGTGCAAACCACACTGCCGTGGGTGAGTGTCTGGAAGGAAAGAAAGAGTTAGGTTAAGGCATGGAAGGTATTGGGAACACTCTCCATTCTCTTGGGGGCAGTCCTACCTTCATAATAATCTTTCTTTATTGAGTACCTATTATGTGACAGGTATTTTTTTTCTGATCCTTACACCAAGTCTTAAGATAGCATTATGATTCCCATTTTAGAGATGAGGCAAAATGAGTCTTAAGGAAGAAGTAACTTGGTTTAGATCCAAGAGTGCTTCTCTTTCCCTTGTACCATTCCACTTCATCCCTGGTACCTAAGACAGTTCCTGGCACATAGTAAACAAATAGGTAAACGAAAATGTTCTAAAGACTCTTGGGAAAGGACTGTTAAGCCACCAATTCTCCATACCTTTTTCCCCTAACTTAGGGTATTGTCTAGGCTAGAGCCCTAAGCTCCTACCATCTAGTCTGGCATCTTAAAGCCAACCCTTAGCTTCACCACTACCTATCAAAATATAGTCCAGTTACCTAGTGAGTATTTGGACCTGCATATCACATTCCCATCAAAGCATTCCTAACTCTGCAGGGTCCCCTACCCCATGGGAGTATAAGGATGCAGTCTACATCTTAACTGAGCAAGTCTACAGTTAAGATGCTGAGGTGAAAACCTTAGGCCCTACAGAGTTAGAAGGCAGAGACCACAGGTGACTGCTAGCTCTGCCCCAGGGTCTAGGGGTTTTCAGTCAAGGCTACATCCCCTAAGTGAAGTCACCAAGCTTATCCCTAAAAAGACAGACTTGCTGGTCTGGGTGTGTCACTTTTACCTAGGCTGACATCAGGTACTTGTCAGTACATAGAAAGCATTGAGGGGCGGATGTGGCTCAAATGGTTGGGCGTCCGTCTACCATATGGAGGGACCTGGGTTCGATCCCCGGGACCTCCCGGTAAAAAAAAAAAGCATTGAGGAGGTAAGGCTGCAATGGGGGAAGAAAGGACCTAGAGGATCAGCCACCAGCCTTCCCTTGTCCCTGTCCCAAGGCTTTACTTGTGACCGTGTGGTCTTAGGGAGAGGGGAAGGGAATGCTATGATAGGAGATGGGAATCTCTTCTAGAGGGCCTAGAGTTAAATTTGGCCCGGCTTTCTATCCCTCTCCAGGGCCAAGACAAGGCAGCAACATAGAAGGAGAAATCTCAGGTTATAGAGCACCTAATTGTATGCCTCTTACCATGCTGGTGCCTTGTGCTATGTACATGCTTTCTCCTTTAGACACCACAGCAGCCTTACCTATTTTATAGCTGGACTCAGAAAAGATGACTTGTCCAAAGTCATGCAGCCTATAGGCTGAGATTTTAATCTAGGCCTGTGTGATTCTAGAGCCACTACAGAGGAAATTCCCACTTAATACCACCTAGACCCTGCCTCTGCCCTCCACTGTCCCATTTCCACTGCTCCCTGGTTAGGATTTTTTGCTTTTAAAGACAGGCCCAGGAGGTGGCTGTGGCTCAATTGGTTGGGCTCCTGTTTCCCATGTGCGAGGCCCCGGGTTCGGTTCCGGGGGCCTCCTGGTGAAGGCAAGCCAGCCTGTGCAGCGCCGTGAGCTGATGTGGCAGAGGGAGACAAGTAGACACAGAAAAAGGCAAAGCAAATGGATACAGTGAGCACAAGCAACAAGGGGGGATAAATAAGTAAAATAAATAAATCTTAAAAAAAAAAGGAAAAAAAAGGCCCGGCTCAAGAGGAACAGTAGTAACTAATTAGGTGAGGCTCCAAAGTTGCCAATCTTACCAGGATGAGTTTTCCATCATTTAGCTCCCGCACAAGTATTGACTCTTGCCCATTCCACTTCTGCACATGGACAAGTTTGCCTCCATCAAGTGTCACGATGGACTGTGGAAAGAGAGGAGGGGCCTGAGCTGTGATCTGAGTCAGGATTGAGGGACAGGATGGGGTCTGGTCCCCAGGGACCACAGAATACTCAGCCTCTGGCCCAAACTAGTGATGGTGCTGGGACTAGAGCTTAGGCAGTCCACCTCCAGCTTCTGCACCACTACTGCTAGGTGTTGGGCAGATTAAGGGAGAGGCGGGCGGTGTGGTGGAGCTAGACAGCCTTCTGAGAAGCACCACCAGCCTTTGAGATGGGCACTTATCCTATACCCAGGGGGTGCCCATAGGGTCATTTCCCCTGAGATATATATGTGGCACATACTAGTCTATATATCCCTGGGAAACCTGGCTCAAGAGTAGTCCTGAGAATCTGTGGTTATCACACATAGTTTCTAACATTCTTCTCTTTGGTGATGGGAAGTATTGGAAAATCTGATTTTCCTTCTTTTATGCCTATCCGTCTTTGTCTATACCATATGACTCCTTCAGCTGACCAGCAGGCAGCAATACAGGGTCCTGGGACTGAGTGCCCTTGGAGTGTTCTACACCCCTTGGTCAAATGCCTACTTTAGTCCTCTGGGTGCTGCCAGGCTGCACCAGCTGGTTCTCATTTGGCAGCTCTCCCAGGCCTCTCTCCTCAAGGAATTTAGGGCCCTGAGCCAGGCTATGGGACCATGGCTAAGCAGGGTTCAGTAGGAGAATCTGAGAAGACTGTATTTGGGGTCTGCACCACCACTTTCCTCCTCATTCCTCCAGCTTTCTGCCCATTTAGAACAGATTATTTTTGGCCTGGAGACCCCAAGGGACCATTGTGTTTAATTGGTGTAATACCAGCCCCTCAAGAAGATGGCAGGTTCAAGGAGGTGGGGGCCACCTTTAGTGCCAAAGTCAGCATTGAGACTGGGTGTAGGTGTTCAATCCCTCCACTGGGAGGAGGGGGGCTAAGGCTTGGTGGGAAGACATTATAAACACACCCAAGACAATATGAATGCCCTGTCCCTGGACCCTTAGCTCTTCCTGCCTGTCAGCTGGCAGGTTAGAAATAGTTCCTTAGGGTCATTGGCCAAACCCAGGAGTTTGGAGTTGATGAAGAGGAAGCATTGGAGTAGGTCTCAGTCTCTTGTCCCTGCCTGCCTCATTTATTAATGGAGGCCAGGACTGACCTGTGCACTCAGTGAAGGGCCTGTACTTCTGGGCATCATTCCCAGAGCACTTCAGGTCCCAGCCATGGCCACATAACTCCACCATCTATGGAAGGAGAAAGAACGCCTTCCAGAAGGTCATTCTGTTGGAGCTGAGGTAGACACTGAGGTCAGAAGAACATTCTGGCTCTGTGCTGCCCTCAAAGTTAAGATTTTCATCCTAGCACTCCTAGAGGCAGCTAGTAGATGCTTGCCCAAAAAGGAGGGGAGGAAAACAGAAGGACTGAACTAACATGTATTTAGCACCTGGGACATGGACATCCCATAAAGCCAGGTTTTATGAACCTTGTTTCATTTAAATCCTTCATAATAGCCTGCCCTTTGGGTGCCATGGCAGAGAAGCAAGACTACCAGCCTGTTCTCTTTCAGGTCTCAGTGCCCTCCATCCCCCATGCCTGCTTTCCTGACTCACCTTGACTTTCCTGTCATCGGCTGTTGTTTCATCAAACTCTACCCCTAGCTTGAAGCTGATCTCCGTGTTCTTGAAAGTGCTCTGTGTCTTTATGGTGATAGTGTCCCCATTCTTTTCGATGATAGTGGTGGGCTTGGTCATGGCAGCCACCTGCCTGGTAGCAAAACCCACACCTGAGGGAAGGAGGAAGGTTACAAGTATGTGAGCTGGAGTGGTTAGGTGAGTACAGTGAGCAGCTGAGACCTGCGTGTGGTGAAGAGGAAAGGGGACTTAACTTTGAAAGTCTTTGCATAACCATTTTTAAATTCAGTCTTCCCCTTCTGTGCAGTGAACAGATACTATTGATCCCATTAAGTATATGAGAAAATTAAGGAAGTCATGCCATAGCAAGTGCATCATGTCCCCTGACACAGCGTGGCTCCCCTAAGGTCCTAAGTGACCTGAGCTTTTAGACAAAGCCTTTACCTCTTCAGGTTGTGGCTTTCCTGGGCATCTGCCCTTTGGCTAACTTCCCATCATGACTGTCCTGTCCCTCTGCCCCAGCAGCCTATGCTGCACTGCTCCAGAGCAGTGGTGAGCTGGTATGTGTTGTTTCCAAATGTGTCAGGCATGTAAATACTGCTGTGTGCTAAGGAAACTATGCCCTGCATGGGTGGTTCTACTTAATGTTCATAACAGCCCTGAAGTTTAAGTTTTATTATCCCCATTTTAAAAATGAGGCTCAGAGAATGAAATGATTTGCCTGAAGTCAAAGAGTAAGTGACTGATCTGGGATTAATGCTCCGAAATGTTCACCATTCGCCCTGTGCTATTCTGCCTCCCAGCACATGCTCACTTCAGGCACCAAGCCCAGCAGATGTGCCCCTGGTCACTGGTACCAGGCTGGGCCTCTTTGCCTCTGAGAACCCTTGGTCTAGAGTAAGAGGGGCAGGGACTGCCTCTTGCTGTGTTGAAGCTGGCCCACCCTGCTTGGCCAGTGGGGGACTTGGCCTTGCCCCTGTCCTCAGTGTGAGTCAGACCAATTACACTCCCCAGCATAGAGCAGGTCCTACACTGGGGGCTCTGTTTAGGACCTACCTAGGGATGTGAAGTGTTTGAGGAGAGAAACCACTTTGGGGTGAGGGACTGACCAAAAGAAACTAAAACAGAACACTGACAATTTAGGAGACTGAGGAAGAGCTGGGTTCTACTTAAAAAGTAAGCTAAAGCTATTTACTGAGAGATGTTTCTCCCCCATATTGGGCCTCAGCCTTTCTATCTGTACAATGAGAAGAGCAGGCTGAATGGAATTGTAGTCCCCTGACATAAGGAGTTGCCCAAAGGCAGTAAGTTTTTAGGGAAACAAGACCCTTAGCCCAAATTGGGGCAGAATGAGGGAACAAAATTGATAAGGATGTTGGCTTTTTGGTCCAAATGTCCACTAGGTGAGGCTTGGGAGGAGGAGCTAAACTTGGGCTTTCCAACTTCCCCAACAGCTGCCCAGGCTCCCTGCTTCTGTAAGAACAGCTGTCTTCCTGGAGTCACTGGGCACAGTGCCTAAATGAGGGTACAGGCAGTTGAGAGTTTTGGCCTCAAGAGTCAACAGTTGCGGGCCCTGTTTCAGAAATGGATTAGGACCGGTTCTTTAGGTGTCTGCCACAATCCAGCCCTCTGCCCTGGTCGGCTAGCAGGGAGTCTGGCTCTTAGACATGAACACCATTTCCCCTATCCCAGGCTGGAGTCTAGAATAATCATAATGGGAGTTTAGAGAAAGCAATATTATCCTCTCCATCAATGCCCAAGCCAAGAGCAGAAGGGCTGAAGTCAATCATTAGCGAAGCAATTCTGTGGCTCCCACGTGGGAAGAGCTCTGGATGATTAGATCTAGAAACCTCAGTTTTCATATCACTCTGCTAGGAATTGCTATGACAAGTTTCTACTCTCTCTGACCCTTAGTTTCCCTATCGGTTGAATGAGGCAAGGTCCTCACCTTTAAGTGTCTTTGAAGCTTTATTCTTACCCATTCCCAACACTAGACAGTTACCTCCCTGCAGAACAACGACCCTCCTGGCCTTTAACAGGTCTTGATGTTTGAGACCCTCTGCTGCCAGTTTTCTCCACTCTACCCCTCCTCAAGGGATGGCTGAGCCTTAGGATGTAGGAAATGCCTAGTTGGTGACTGGGCCTCTTGCCCCACCCTACCACTAAGTACCCTGACAGTGATTAAAGAGATATCCCCACAGCACAAGGTCAGGAACTGGTTGGTGAGAAAGAGGGCATCCTCCAACAACAATCTTCATCCCTAATCCAGTACAGTAGGGCGGAGATTGTTGCTAATCTAGGCAGGTCCTTGTCACCTCCCCAATTCCTCCATTTCCCTCCTCCTAGGCATTTCCTACTTTAGGTTATAGCTCGCGGCCTATCTGCCCCATTCCCCTAGCCTTGCTTAATCTCCTTTAATTCCTATACAACCCATTTCCCTCCCTGTTCTGTTTCTTTCCTAGCTAGCTTTACACCTTCTCAATTTAAAGCTCTCATTTTGTCCAAATCCACCTCCTACGTCCAGAACATATACTCTTCTTCCTAGAAAGCAGCTCTGTGCCACATTTGCCTCCTTCCTCAGCCTACCTCGGTGCCCCTCTGACCAGGTTCAGACCATGAAAGCCCCCTCCTAGCAGGCCACAGTATTGCCACAGTCCTGCTGCTTTCTCCGCCCCCGCCCCCTACTCTTGACCAGGAGGGATGCAGCCTGAGCGTAGGACACAGTAAAGCAGGACCCGAGGCTCGCTCACCGAGAGACTTCATGTAGTCGTCAAAGTTTTTGCTGTCCACTAGCTTCCAGGTGCCCAGGAAGGCGTCCACCATGGTGAGGCTGGCTTAGGAGGAGAGAGAAGCGGTAGCAAGCAGACAGCGAGTGTGCTAGGACTCCCGGACCTGCGGCTCCCGGCCCGCGCTGCCGCCTTAAATAGCCTTTGCGTCACCTGATGAGTCGTGGCCCACGCCCCCGACTCCCGAAATAGGAAGCCCGAGGCTGGCGCGCAACCGCGAGGGGCCGGCTGCCCAGCCCCCAACCTCCGAGCCGGGGGACTGGCAGTGGCGCTGCGCTGGCCCGCGTCAGCGCGGGTGCGTCGCCTCCGAGTCCCTGGCCCTGTCTGGCCCGACCCGCACCCTCCCCTAGCCTCCAGGCGCTGGTCGGAATCTGAGAAGGAAGCGGCTGAGGGCACGGTGCCGGAGAGCTAGGGCGCACGCCACCCACGTCTGCCAGTCCCCAGCCCCTCCCCCGGCTTGGGGTCAGAGGAGAGAGGAGACCAGAGGAGAAAGGAACCACGCCCTTGAGCTGATTGACACCCACGCTGGCAAAGGCCCTGGTTGACTTCTTGCGGCACAGGCATCTTTGTCCTTATTTAATACAGGTAAGCGCGGAAGCTCGGAGGGCAACTGACAAGGTCACAAGGTCACGCGGAGAAAGTAGGAGCGAGTGAATTGAAGCTTGGTCTAACTGGCTCCAAAGCCTGTGCGCTCCCTCCACTCCCCTCCGCCCGGTGGCGGGAGGGTCACCAGAGGTACTGTCCATGACCCAGGCCCTGCCTCTGGGCCAAAGCATGACCCTTCCCCTGACGACTGCCCCTCGCGTGCTCGCTCTTCCTTGTGAACTGTCTCTGCAGTCCAGCTCCCAACCCTCCTGGGCAGGTTCTCCAGGCTTTCCTGACCTCTATACTTAGCCCTGAGAGTTTTGATCGGGTCCTTACCCTTGGCCTTCAGAAGTTCTATCCCCTTGGCCAGCTCCACTCCCTCCACCTCCCTGACTGCTGCAGGCCATGTCCCACCTATGACCCTTTCCCTGATCCCAACACTTCAATGCACTTAGAACTAAAGTCACCCTCTTTAAAGAGTGTGGTTGTTTCACACTTTACAGTTTACAAAGCACTTTTGATAACAGTAAGACTCACCTTTTGTTGGTTGTTTATTGCATGCTGAGGGCTTTAAGGACATTACCTTTGAAAACAAAATCCATGAAGTATCTCTGCTCTACACAAGAAGAAACTGAAGTTTAGGGGAGCCCAGTCATTTGTTAATTCAACAGTTAGTAAGCACCGATTTTGTGCCAGGCCCAGGACTATAGAGACAACGGTGTACAAGACACGCACGCATGGGAGTAGCTCCCATACTCAGGAGGAGGCAGACACAGCACTAGGGTGATGACCATAGTGGGAGACCTGTTCTGACCTGGGGGTTCAGAGGAGGTGAGGTGTAAGAGAATTCCTGATGAGCACAAGGAGGCCCTGCACAGAAGGGAGTGGTGGCAAGCTGAATTTAAGCCGGGCAGAGGTCTATCCAGGGCGGACACGCAGGAGCTGGCACAGGAGCCCTGGGGCCCTGCACTATGTGGCAGCCATTCTTTCCTGGGCCTCTGTTCTCCACACGGAAGGAAAGAGCATCAGCCCCTCCCACCCTTTCTGCAGCTTTCTGGGAGGAGGTCAGGAAGGAAGAGCCTCTCTCCCCAAGGGTCTTGCTTCATTGGGACAAGTCCAGGTGCCAAGAGATGAGAAACCCCTGTCTGCCCAAGCTACAGGGACAGGCCTCAGGGCTGGGCATGGAGCCCTGGTGACCTCACTGCCAGAGCAGGTGCAGGAGAGGGAAGTGGGGTGGATGGTTTCTGACTCAAGGTCACAACTTTAAGACACCCGGCCATTGTGTACTAGCTGTGTGGCCCTGTGGCCTTGGGCAAGTCACTTATGCCACTCCGAGATGCAGTTTCCCCATCTTTAAAATGGAGACAATGATAGGATTTGCCTCATAGAGGTATTCAGGAACGAATGAGATGATGCATTTAAAATGCTGAGTGTGGTAGACTTAATAAATGTGAGCTGCTGCAGCTGTAGTCCTCTCCATGGCTAGTGCAGAACACTAAGACCTAGTCTCAACTCTGCCCTGAGACAGAGTGTTTTGCTACTCTAATGCTCAATTTTCTTATTTTGGAGACGTGATTAGAAATTGCTGCAGCTGTGAGGAACCGGGTTTCAGGATGGGTGGGAGTAGAAGCCATGAAGTCCTTTTGCTTTTCTACTTTCCCCTCCACCCCACCTCCACTGAACAGCATGAAGCTTTGAGGAACTCTAGACAAACCCCAGGCCCACTGTCCTCATTCTTTACCCCCATTTCCCCACCATGCTCTGACCTCAGTCACCAAGGTTGACTCCTAAGCTGCACCCCATCTCCTTTCTGCCTGATTTGCATCCTTCTTCAAAGTATGTACAATTTTCTCTTCATTCTTTGGAGTACCTGTGTTCTCCTTTCCCAGTTGTGTTCCCTACATTCAGGAGAAAAGGCGGGGCGGGATGTGAGCCCAGTCCCAATACCTGCTCCCCTTTATTACCCTTGTCAGATCCAGATATGGATATAACATCTGGCAGGCAGCAGGACCAGTCCCTGCCAAGAGCAGCATCTCCCCAGCCCTCACCCTATGGTGATGTCACTGCTCTGTGTTTCCATGGTAACCGCAGTCTGGGAAGATGGAGAAGAGGAGAGATGAGTAATCAGGAGAGAGCCAATGAGATGGGCTGGCAGCACCGGGTGATCCATGGGGCCATGGGAAGGGGAAAGAGGAAGGCCTGCTCAGCATCTTTAGCTCCTCCCTGCCATCTGGATGCCTCCTGGGAATATGCTTGGAAAGATCCAAGAGGTATAGTCAAAGAAGCTGGGCAGGAGGTTCTACTGACCCAGAGACCTTTCAGGCCTAAGTGAATGCTGACTCCTCCCCTCAGGAACCCCTTCCACTCCTTCCTCCAGTACCTGCCAGTGGGCATGGTTCTCCTTTGCTGTTGATGGTGGTGGGGCTCCCTCTGTCTCTGCCTGCCATATAACCATCAAGCTTTAGCCCTGCTCTCCACACCCTCCATGTGCTGGTGCCTGGTACATTCTCCCCAGGCCTGCCACTTACTAGCTGGAGAGCTGCAGCAAGCCCCTTCCCTGTCAGAATCTCGTTTCTCTCCCAGATGGAAGAAGTCCAGCTACTCCTCAGAGTTGTCTGAGGATTACGGGAGATAACATACGGAAAATCTAGCACAGAGTACTCAGTGGGTGGTAGTGCCCTCCCCTCTTCCCATTCTCCTCCCCAGGGCAGTTGTCCCAGAAGTGAGGAAGAATGAGCCAAAGCTTTTTGAGACCCTGAAGTGAAAAGGATTCGATTATATCACCAGCTCCTCCTCAATGAGGCAATGGAGAGTCCTTCACATACTGCAGATAAGTTTCCTCATTTCTCCCTTTCTTCTCTCTTTAAAGAATTCATCCATTCCACCAGTCTTTGTGGAGCACCCCTATGCCCAGGGGGCCCAGTCGGGATCGGGGTAAATGAGAGCTATAGTCCCTGCTGCCTCAAAGCAGGGGGAGTTCAGCCGTGGGGATGGAGGAAAGTGTTCTTCCTGTCACTAGGAAACCCGCTTCCCTGTTCCCTGAGAGTTCCAGACACTGTGGGTCTGAGAGAACATTTGATGGCGGAAGGTGGAGGTTTATGTAACATGTTTCCTTCTGAGAACCTGCTGCCTGCGGTGAGTGCTCCCTGGAAGGAGGACAAAGGGCCCTCACTGTCCTGGGACGAGAGGGTGTGGCTCAGAGTTAGAGGGGCAGTCCTGTTGACCTTCCCAGAAAACAGTCCTCTTCCCTGTTGCTGACAGAATAAAGCCCCAACTCTTCAGCCTGGTCTCATCTGTTTTGTTGGTCTAGTTTATTCCTGAATTCCTATTCCAAGAACGGTGCCTGGCAAATATAGTAGGGCTCAGCATATTGAATGAATGATTGAATGAATGAATGAATGAATGAGTGTGGGAGTGAGTGAGTGAATCTACCCTTCCAGCCTAGGGGCCCTGAAGTCAGTCTCAGATGGATTCCAATCCCGCCTCTGCTCCTTGACCTTGGGCAAGTCTTTTTTTTTTTTTTTTAAGATTTTATTTATTTATTCATCTATCCCCGCCTTGCTGCCTGCCCTCGCTGGGTCAGCCAACCACGCCGTGCGGGCGGGCCCACCCCCACCAGGAGGCCCCAGGAACCGAACCCGGGGCCTCCCATATGGTAAACGGGAGCCCCACTGATTGAGCCACAGCCGCTTCCCATGGGCAAGTCTTGATCTCACTGGATCTCAGTTTCTTCTGGGGCAGAAAGCACACCACAATCCCCATCTAGCCTGCCTCCCAAGGACTCTGGGAAGATGAGGTAGGATGCCTTGGAGAGTGTGGCAGGAAGATCAGTTGTTTCTCTAGCCAGCACCTACGTGTCTGTGAAAGCCCTCTTCCCTGGCTGCACTTGGCCCTCAGCAGGAGCCCCAGATCCTTTGCCCTGGCCCCACCCGCAGGTGCTGGCCCCGCCTGCCTCTCCAAGCTGCAACCATGCTCACCTTCTTTTTGTACTTTTCTGTCTCTTGCCTGGTGCTGTTTGTCTAGCTCCAATGTTCTTTCTCCCTAGTTCCTACTCTTTAATTAACTCCTTGTTTCTCAGCTTTCAGCTCAACTGCCCCACCTCTGAAAGCCCCAGCCTCCCTATCCTATCATGTGGTCCATTCGTTTCATAGTCATCTTTCCTGTTACACTGGAAGCCCTGTGAGCCCTGCCAGGGGTGCTCACTGCCGTGTCCGCAGAGCCTAGCATGCATTTGTGGGGTGAACCTACGGCCTCTCCAGAGCAAAGAAAAAGCCACTTGTCCTCTTCACTGTTCTCTCTGCTTGAAAATTCTAGTCCTTCCACCACCCATTCTCCATTACTCTCAACTTTCCTCCTGCCAAAGTATCCTGTTTGTGTCCTCTTTCTCACTCCAACCCCAAGGGCCAGGCAATTGGGCCATTTCCAGGTGTGCAGTGGGTCCCCAAGTTCTCCCAGTTGAGAATTGCCCTTCTGGGCACATGGGTGCAGTCTGGATCACAGTGGCAGCTCTCTTTGGGGACAGAGCCCTTACCAGGAAGTAATTAAACCAGGTACCAGACTTGGGGCTGCCCCTGGCTCCCTCCCCAAAGTACAGTTTCCTCCTCTATCAAATGAAAAACTTGCCCCTGCGAAAACTCAATTAACCTCTAATATGGAATAGGTAAAAATATAACTAGAAAGATAAACCTAATGATTAAAACCAGCACCTCACACACCTGAGCTCTCAGACGTGCTCATGCGCCATGTGGCAGGAATTTTATTCCCTCTCCTGGCACCAGATGGTTCAGTGGTCACTCCCAGGGTGCCTTCTGCCTACCTGGCCACTCCATCCCAGGAGGAGCCAGCCCAAGATACTGGGGCCCCAATGAGCCTGACTGGTGTGGACAGGTGACCTGGATGAGGAGAGCTGGCAAGTCCTGGCAGGAGGGCTGGTAGGGGGTAACCTCAGGAATCCGGGGGCAAGTGTGTTCCAGAAAACAGGTACAGAGCCAAGGCTGTCAGCCTGGCTTGGGTTTTTAGGGGCCTGGGATCTTGGGGTATGGCTGGGGGCTCAGGTGCAGAGGGTGGGTCAGCATCCCTAGGCTAGTTATGGGGCTGACAAGGGCTCTAGAAAACAAAGGCACTGGATAGGGAAAGGAAGGAGCCCTATTTGCAGGAAGGACTGGATGGGCTGGGGTTGGTCAGGACTGGAGCCCATGGTGAGAGATTTCCCTTTCTGGAGGTGAGAGGTGGGAGGACCAAGAGGTTGAAAGGATAGCATCAGGTCAGGATGGGGATGAGATCAATGGGTAAGGCTGTCATCCCTGGACTGGGGTCCTCCTGTGCAGGGGTAAGAAGAGCCCAGGGGAGCATCAGGAGCCGAGGGCTGGCTCATGCCTGTTCACCTCATGCTCCTTCTCCCCATTTGATAAACCCATATATGACCTGTGGGTGGGTGGAAAGACCATTGGCAGGGCACTTGGGAGCCATGACCTTGTCTACACGCAATACCAGCTCTGTGACCTTGGGTGAGTCAATCTAATCTCACAAATGAGGCTGTGAGTGTGGAGAAGCTTTGTATACAGTAAAGTGTAGTGCAAGGAATGACCGTTAGCATTGATGCAGCACTTACCCGATGCCAGGCACAGGATTTAGCTTTTTGTCTTTTAGCTTGTGTAATCCTCACAACAACCCAACAACATAGCTACTGTTCTTCCCATTCCCAGTTTGCGGGTGAGAGCCAGTATTTGAACCCAGGCACATGGCCTAACCACTATTCTACGCTGCCTTTCCTTGTGACAGCTCTGCCTTGTTCCGTGACCTTGAGCCAGTCTCTTCCCATCACTGTCCTGAACTCCTACATGGGGGGTTGGGCCAGATGATCTCTTCAATCCTTCAATTTCTGGCAGTTGGCATTTGAGAGAGGGGCCTTCCAAGTGGGGAAGAGGGCAGGGCAGGGCTGTGGATGCAAGTTGGAACCAGAGTGAGGAGAGGACAAACTTTTCCAATGTCTCTGCCCCAACCCTTCCCCCTCATCAGTGGGTCAGCTGGCAGGCTCCCCTTTGCCCTACAAGCTGTGGGGCCAAGGGAGCAGCTGATGCTCAGCCCCAGCCTGAAATACTCCCTGGTCACTAGAGGTCACTGAGGTCTGCGTGCCAGGACTTCCCAGACAACATTTAGGCAGGGCCCATCCTGCCTCAGCTAGCAGACCCCAAAGGGCTGGCGACTCAGGCAGCAGGGCCACAGCCTGCCTGACCCACACTCCTAGCCTCCTTCCTGGGCCTACCGCACCCCCAGGGTCAGTTTTTCTGGGCATCAGGCCTGGTCTGGGGCCCAGGGATGGAGCTATTTCTAGATATCCCTGCTGTCTCCTTGGCCTGGGCTTACAGCCAAGTCAAGTTATTCACACACATACACACACACACGCGTGCACATTTACTCACTCATCCACTTAACTTGACTGCCATTGGCTTGGCGCTTGGTCTCGTGCTGGATACTGGCAACCAGTAGGTGGCCTAGACTTGGTCCCTTCCCTCTTAGAGAGGTGGGAGAGGTGGATGCATCTACAGACTATTACAATGCAGATAGGCCAGCACTATCAGAGGGCTGTTCCCGTGCCTTGGAAAACCAGAGGAGGGAGCCACTCGTTCTGTCAGGGGGGTCAGGAAAGCCTTCACACAAGAGATACCCTTTGGGCTGGGTCTTGAAGGATACATAGGAGTTTTCCAGGTATGGAGAGAGGATTTGGGAAGGCAGAGGAAGAGGGAATAGTTGAGGAAAGATAAGATATTCCTGGTGGTTGGCCTGGTATGAGGGCAGAGGATAAAAGTGGCAAGTGACGAGAATGGAAAGGTCATCTGGGGCCTGACGGAAAGACCTTGCACATCACCGGGGAGGTTGACCTTTCTTCTGAAGGCACCTGGGAGTCAAGGAGGGTTTAGAGCAGGAGAATACCACGGTATGATTTATATGTTGGAAAGAGTTCTCTCTGGCTGTTGTGTGGAGGCTGAATTGGAGACCAGTTAGGAGTCTGTGGTAGCCGTCCTCGTCTGCACGGTCCAGGACAGTTTGCCCAGGTCCGTGGTGTGGCCAGCAGGAAGGCGGAAAGGGGAAAGGACACACCTCTCCTGGTTCAGCTCAGAGCTGATCTTAGTTTCAGAAAGAAGGGTGTGTTCTGGAGACAGGTGTTACCTGGGTAGCTGAATCACCCGTATGGGGGCCAATGTCTGAATAGGGCCGCCAGCACTACAAACTGCCCTTTAGCCCTCTTCCCTCAAACCCCATGGTTTAGCTGGGGCAGAGGATGCCAGAGCAGGGTATGAGGACTCTGGGGAAAGCAAGGAGGGTCAAATCTGGAGGGAGGGCAGAATGGGTGGCCCAAGAAAAGCCCCTGGACCCAGGAACCTGAGAGGCAGCACAACCCGGAGCCGCCTCCCCTCCTAGAATAGCAGAGCTCTCCCAGGCCTCGGGGGAAGGGAAGAGCTTTGACTCAGGGTGACTTAAAGCAGGGTCCAGCCTCATCACCACTGGGTGACCTCAGGTCCAGCCATCAGGGCCCCTTTGTGGATCATGGTGGTCCCATCTGGAAGGGCTGTCTGCAGGTGGCAGTGCGCCCCCTCCTGGGAAGAGGCAGCATTGCAGCTCCATCCTGCTGGGCCACCCAGCCTGCCCTACCTTCTGCCTCATTTGACCTGTGCTCCCTTTCCCAGGTTGCTGGCGGCAAAACTGGATGAGATAAGGGAGCTAGTGTGGGAGGGCAAGGAGAAGGCGAGATTAGAGCAATTTCAGGGGAAAGTGGCAAGATTGAAGGCCCAGGAGCTGTGCCGCAGGTGTCTGGAGTCAGCTTTGGAGGGACCCTCGTCTTCAGGCCCTGCTTAAGTCTGGGACCATCAAGTGGTAGAAAATCGTGTGCAGTCAGATGGAAACTGTTCAAATCCTACTTACCAAATTTCGTGCCCTCTGGTCCTCATTTCAGTCAGCAAAGTGGAGATATCAGTACTCACCTCTCAGGATTTTCATGAAGGTTTAAGGTAACATCTGCAAAACACCTGACACATGGTGAGGTTGTCGAGAAACCTAAAATGATGGCATGCACAAAAACACGGGGCAGATGGTAGTTGCTGGATAAATGTGAACATTTTCCCCCTGCCCCCTGGGCACTGGACGAGCATCCCTCCTTGGAGCTCTCAGGGGGAGGCAGTCAGCTGGTGGGAATCTTGTCTCTCTCAGATGGGCAGCTTGCTGAGTGCAGGCGCTGTCTTTTTCATCTCGCTCTTCCCTTCCCAGGCACAGGATAAGCCTCCACAGGAAAGAGATCTGCTGTTAGAGTTTGTTGATTGAATCCCAGACCTAGCCTCCCATTGGGCCTTCATGAGGCCTCCCCGCCCACCCCCTGCCTGGGGGAAGATAGGAAAGCCTTAGAAAGGGAGGAAAGAACACAGAGACAAGGCAAGGTTCTTCTTTGCCTTGTTGTGTGACCTTGAACAAATCACCTGCCCTTGGGAGCTCAGACTCACTATCTGAATTAACGAGAGGGTGGGCCTGTAGTTTTGTGTGTGTGTTTATTGGTAACAGCATAACATTTCCCATTTTAATTACTTTCAAGCATACAATTCAGTGGCATTAATTACACTCACAAGATTGTGCTGCCATCACCACCATCCATTACCAAAACTTTTCCATTACCCTAAACTCTGTACCCCTTAAGCATTAACTTCCCATTCCCTTCCCCCACCCCTCTCAAGTACTGTGGTTTAAGTTTTTTATTTTTTATGCCATAGAATCCTGTCTTCAAATAAATTCTTAGGTGGTCGTCCAGGAGGTAAAATGGATAAAAAGGAGCTGCACCAGCGGAAGCAGGGAAGGGGGCCTGGAGCCCACTCAAGGGTCCTAGGGGGTCTGGAGAGGTCAGTTTAAAGGGTGCCAAAGTGGATGCTCTCTGAGCCTCTCCTGCTCCAAAGGTCTCAGAGAGGCCAGGCTGCCTCACCTGTGCTGCTGCTCCGCCCACCTCCACCAGCTCCCTGTGCGGTTTGGCCAAAGGGCAGGCAGAGCTTCTACTGGGTTTGCCATTCCCTCCCTGAAAGCTGGCCCCACCCAGCAGAGATACAGGGACCTGCCCTGGGACCGCAGGCCGGACGGAGGGGCCCCAAAGAGGTCCTCTGATTTCAGGGCCCCTGGGGACTTACGGTTTGGTGTTCTAGTAGGGTGTGGGGAGGGGAGAAATGGGAGAACCACCAGATTTGAAGATGGGAGGGTCCTGATGTCACTTGGCTAAGGGGTCTCTCTGGGTCTCAGTTTCCCCATCTGTACAAGGAGGATGTGAATGCGACAATATCCTCAAACCCTTTCTGATTTGTGACTAGCAGAGAGATAGGGAGTGGAGATTGTGCTGTGTGCTGAGTTTCCCATTTCTCTTGTAGCTCAGTGGGCAGTGGCAGTGGGTGCAGCAGCAGAGGCGCAAGTGTGGGGGAGAGGGTGGCAGGAAGCCTGAGTTTGGGACTGTGTGTTGTCCCCTCTCAGGCCTGTACTTTTCCCATCTGTCAAATGGGACCAGATTCTCCCAGGTCACAGAAGCCTGTAGCTAGCCCAGGGTCAGGGTTGGGGGGGTCCCATCGTGCAGAGCGGATGTAAGGGCCCCTTCTCCCAGACCTGTCACGGGCAGACGGAAGAACTACAGTCAGGTAGGAAGCACGTGCTCAAGGCACCTAAGTCATAACATCCAACCTCTTTGTTTTACAGTTGGGGAAACTGAGGTCCAGAGATGGGAAACCAGTTGGCCAAGGTCCCAGAATAGGTTGGGGGCCAGGACTCCTGACTACCTATTTCAGCTGCTCCTCACAGGAAACCCCTGTGGGAGGGCAGGGAGTCACCTCATCCAGGAAGTGGGGAGAGTGATCCCTCCCCAATCCCTCCCAGGGACGACGGAGCTGAGACGTGTGGAGATCGTGGTGCTCAGTGCGGCTCGGCTACTACGGGGCCCCTCTCTGTGCCTGTCCTGTGTTCTCCCCAGGGTGGTGATCTCAGAGGGCCCAATTATCCTTCCCATCTCCCCCACAGGGGCAGGGAGGGGTGCAGAGGGGCAGGGGCAGCAGATGGGGGCTTGGGATTTTACAGAGACAGGGGTCCTGCTGTGGGGTGTGAGGCTGGGCTGGGAGGCACAGGGAGGAACTGAGGGTGGAGGGGGTGTGGGGTAGGTTTGCTTTGTAATTTCTGGATCCAGCCCCTCTTGGGACCTCTGTGGAGATCAGCATTCTGATCCCCACATCCTGGGGAAGAGACAACCCAGACATAGACATACACACAGTCACATGCGAACTCAGCCTCACAGCCAGCCACGCACACCCATATGCCTTAACCAGGACTCGGTACAGCATTGGCAAGCCTCAGTGTGAAGTGAGACTGTGGCCCCTTCTTCAAATTTTAAGGATTTCTAGGCAGTGGCAGCAGTGCATTAAACCAAGCGTGGGGTTCCTCTAAGCCTGGGGCCCTGTGCCACTGCGCAGGCTGCACGCCAAGGAGCCGGCCCCACCCCTCACACACTCAAACCGTTCCTGTGGGAGACTCGCTTTCACACCAACACCATCCTGCCAGAGACACACACTCACACCCTTAGACACGTCACCACTGAGGGCACTCCCCTTCCCCCCAGACATGCACAACCACAGCAGCCCCCTGTGCCGCTGCAGCCTCACACTGAGCCAAAGCCCCTCCCAGCTGGGCCAGCCCAGGCGCCCCCACCAGAGTGGGACACCTCACCTGGGCTGCCACACACTCGCCCACCCTCCTGTTCTCTCCCACTCCCAGCCTGCCTCTCGGCTGGGGCAGCTGATAGAAGAGAGGGCAATGCCAGCCCCTGCACCCACTTTGCATGCCAGCCTGTGGGGACCCAGCTGGGAGTGAGGCAACAATAACAATATTAACAACAACCCAGTAATAATACTAAAGCATGCACTTGTGCCAGGCACTCTTCTAGCACTTCATATATACTAACTCATTCACTATCCTCACAACCTATGAGTTAGGCACTGCTATTTATCCACATTTTACAGATGAGGAAACTGAGGCACAGAAAAGTTAAGTCACTTGCCCAAGATTGTTGCCCAAAACTGCAGATTCACTGCCCGATGTGCACTGAAATTAACGTAGTGACACCAGTGCTTCAGAAAGAAAGGGCTTTATTTCATGGCCTCCAAGAAAGGAGACAGGAGTAAGAAAAATCTGTCTCCCCCAGTCTAAAGGGTTTGGGGTTTTTATAGATTTGAGGAGAGATGGAGTTGTTACCATTACCATAAAAAGTTACTAAACTAAAATAGCCATTACAATAGCAAGTATAAACAACTATAGCATCATGTAAAGGAGTGGAAAGTGGGGTTGGATGTGGCTCAACTGGTTGGGCGTCCGTCTCCCATATGGAGGGACCCGGGTTCGATCCCGGGACCTCCCGTTAAAAATAAATAAATAAATAAATAAATTTATTAAAAAAAAAAAGGAGTGGAAAGTAACTATTACCATAACATGCATAAACATGTAGTCAGTGGTTACAATCCCCTCTTATTATTATTTTTAAAGATTTTATTTATTTATTCATTTATCCCCCCCTTGCTGCTTGTGCTCGCTGGGTCAGCTAACCACGCCGTGCGGGCGGGCTTGCCTTCACCAGGAGGCCCCGGGAACCGAACCCGGGGCCTCCCATATGGTAAACGGGAGCCCTGCTGATTGAGCCACAGCCGCTTCCCCTCTTATCATTTTTTAAAACAATTTTATTCACAGGCCGTATAATCCCTCCAAAGTGTACAATCAGTGGCTTTCAGTATAATTACAGAGTTGTGCATTCATCACCTCAGTCAATTTTATTTTATTTTATTTTATTTTATTTTATTTTTTATTTATTCATTTATTCCCCCCCTGCTGCTTGTGCTCGCCGGGTCAGCCAACCACGCCGTGTGGGCGGGCCCGCCCCCACCAGGAGGCCCCGGGAACCGAACCCGGGGCCTCCCACATGGTAAACGGGAGCCCTACTGATTGAGCCACAGCCGCTTCCCACCTCAGTCAATTTTAGAACATTTTCATTACTCCCAAAAGAAAAATCCCAGATCCCCTATGCCCTTTATTTAACCTCAGCACTGGTATAGTACTCTTACAATTGAAGAAAAAAATATTACAATATTACTGTTAACTATAGTCCATAGTTTGCATCGGTTGTATTTTTACCATATACCACCCTATTATTAACACCTTGTAATGGTGACATATGTTTGCTCTAGTTCATGGAAGAACATTCTTATATTTGTACTATTAAGCACAGGCATCATCCATACCCAGGTTCACCATGTTATACAGTCCCAAGCGTATCCTCTAGCTTTCCTTCTATTGACATATACAACCTTAAACTTCCCCCTCTCAACCACAATCACATCCATAAATCATACTCGCAATAATGTGTTTCCATCACTTCTGTCCATTTCAAACACTTACAATCAACCTTATTAAAAATTCTACACACATTAAGCATCAGGTCTCCATTCTCAACCCTCATTCTGTCTCCTCATAACCTATACTCTAGATGTTAATTCCATGACTTTACTCATTATAGTTTGTTCAGAACATACAATATTTGTCCTTTCATGTCTGGCTTATTTCACTCAACATAATGTCATCAAGGTTCCTCCATGTTGTTGTATGCACTTCATTCCTTCTTACAGCTGAATAGTATTCCATCATATGTATATACCACAGTTTGTTTATCCATTCAATTGTTGATGGACACTTGTGAATAATGCTGTTATGAACATCAGTGTCCAAATGCCTATTTGCATTCCTGCTTTCAGTTCTTCTGAATATATACCTAATAGTGACAATTCCCCCTTATTTTTGTTCATTTTTCAATCTTGAGGAATCTGGCTTCTTCAGGCTGAAAAGTGGCGATGTAATTAGGGCTTAGAGGAATGAAACCTTTTTGCCTGCAGTAGGCAGTTGAAGATATCCAGAAATTCCTAGTTGTGAAAAGTATCAGGTATGATGTTAACCTGTACAGAATACCAAGATTGTATTCTTATTTTAGGCTTCATGCCAAATGAAGTTGAGTTAATTTATTTAGAACTGACCAGACAAGTTATATCAGATAGTGTGCTACAGAAGGTTTAGATTTTTTTGGACCAAATAAATTCTCCTCTTTTGGTCCTGCACAGAATTTAAAGTCCCAAAATGCAGACAACACCATCCTTTACCCTCTATTCTGATTCACCTTAGTCCTAACCAGATCAGCCCCATTCACATCCCTAATTGAAGTCTGATCCCTTCTTCAGCTTCTTCAACAGTTGCTATATGGAGTCATCTTTTAGAATTCATCCTGCTTCTGCAGTACTTCCAGAGCCGGAGAACTCCAACTCTGAGTCTCAGGTGTCACACAGACACCTTAGTTCCAGGGAGATACCAGGTTACACACAAAGAGCAAAGCATCTCAAAATTTAGAAATAACAACTAAAGCCCAGGAGCAAAGGTGACTGCTTCAAGAGCTTATAATCTAGACCCTAATTCTCTTATGAGCATTTTCCAAAAGAGCCTTTTCCAGAGATAAAAACATTTGACAATTAACTTACATTGGGGTCATCAACCCAGACCATAGCAGAAGGTTTTTCCTGTCACTCCTTTACACTTTAACCAGGGTTATGTTAATTGGCAGTGTGATGGTTTAAAGTTTGTGATTCACAGAATATATTATGTTTTAGAACTGATCCATTCCTGTAGGTGTGAGACTCTTTGATTGCATTAAATTCAGTTAAGGAATCTTTGATTAGATCACTTGATTAAGATTGCTTTAGGGCTTTTTTTTCTGTCTGGTTTTGCTTTGAGATGTTATCTTTTTTTAAAACCAATTTTATTGATACATATTAAAAAAATAAAAAATGAAAAAAAATAGAGCATACAGATCATCCAAAGTGTACAATCAATGGTATTTGGTATAATCACATAGCTGTACACTTATCACTTCAATCATTATTAGAGTAGTTTCATTATTTCAATAATAAATAATACACAAAAAAAGGACAAACAAACAAGAAAATTCTTCACCTCTTAATTTCTCTCTGCTTCTTCCCATGTCATACATAGCTATTTCTGGCTATTCTTACACATTTACTTTTTTTTTTTTTTTTAAGATTTATTTTATTTATTTATCCTCCCCCACCCCCTTGTTTTGTGCTTGCTGTCAGCTCTCTGTGTCCATTTGTTGTGTACTCTCTGTGTCCATTTGCTGTGTGCTCTCTGTGTCTGTTTGTCTTCTTTTAGGAGGCCTCAGGAACTGAACCCAGGACCTTCCATGTGGGAGAGAGGTGCTCAGTCACTTGAGCCACCTCTGCTCCCACTGTGTTTCCTCTTTGTGTCTCCTTGTTGCATCATCTTGTTGCATCAGCTCACTGTGCCAGCTTGCTGTCTTGCTCATCTTCTCTAGGAGGCACCAGGAACCGAACCTGGGATGTCCCATGTGTTAGGTGGGCGCCCAAATGCTTGAGCCACATCTGCTTCCCTTTAAGCAGTTTTATTGAGATATATTCACATACAATATGATCTATCCAAAGTGTATAATCAATGGCTTTTAGTATAATCACAATGTTGTGCATTCATCACCACAAAAAAACTTTAGAACAATTTCATTTCTCCAAAAAGAAAAACCCACCCCTTAGCAGTCACCTTTCAATTGCTTTAGGGCTTTTGATTGGACTATGTCAGTGAGGCGTGACTCAGGTTGGGTCTCTGCCCTCTTGCTGGGCCTTATATAAACAGAACACACAAATCAGCTACCATTTTGACCCTGCCAGGTGGCTGCACGAAGATAGAGAAACCCCGAGAAGCTGAGAGAGGTCCTGGAGTCTGGAATCGGCAGAGCACAGAGGCACAGAAAGAGGCCCCCAACGGGCTGGGCCCACGGAGCAGCTCAAGGCTGAGGAGACAAGGCCTGATCCTCGACAGCTGAACTTGGGGTGAGAGTAGAGCAGCTGAGGCTGAGGGAGGAGGCCTGGAAAGAGACAAGCCGTATGCCTGATGGCCCATAGCTGAGCTTCGGGAGATGGTGAGCTTTGAAGGAAGGCAGGGACCTCGGCAGCGATTGGTGCCATCTTGCCTTGCCCTGTGAAAGGACAGCAGAATCATCAGTGGCCAATCTTGGTGAGAAAGCATCTCTGATGTGTCTTGATTTGGACTATTCACAGCCTTGGAACTGTAAGACTTTCCCCCTAATAAAATTCCCAATATAAAAGCCAACCCATTTCTGGTATTTTTGCATCAGCAGCCTTTGGCAAACTAAGACAAACAGGTAGAACATAATTTATATATTTGCCTTGCTTCTCTTTTTAAAAGTCTCTTTTTGTTGAAGATAAAGCTCTGACCTGTAGCTGACTGCAAGCACCTCTAGAGAAGCATCAGAGTAAAACAATGTAACTGACAAGGAAATTTGGTTTCTGTGCCATGTAACATTTCCTAAGAATAGCTAAAACCAAGACCTACAACACTATGCTGTTGTCTCATATCATGCAGATCAGCATTAGGACATAACATGGGCAGTGAGAACATTGCCAAATCTCAGGAATTTTATACAATCTCTAAATATTTATATGAATAACACGTCAGCCATTCAAGTTCAACTAATAGAAGGTTAGGAAATCCCTTTTTAATTCTTATAATACTTCCCATGCAACTCATAATACATCAAATGAACCTAATTATTTCTTTTTACAACTCAGGATACCTAATTCATCAAATGAACCTAATCATTTCTTTTTACAAGGTGAAAGAACAAATCTTTGCAACAGTTTGAAATAAAAAGATATCCTTTAGGGTTTTATTTTGGAAAGGAAAAATGTCAGAAGTTGTCAGGTTTGAACATTATGTTAAATAGGAAAATGGGTCACTGTGAAACAATATTTAGTTCTCTATTTAACCAAAGTGACAATAAAAGAGTAAAACAGGAGTTAATATGATTGTAAAAGAATAAAAAAAAAAATGATTGTAAGGAAAAGACTTAGTTCCTTTAAAAGTGAGATTTATCTTTCAAAACAACAAAGGATGATAAGATCAATCTAAGCCTCAACAGGGATACTGTTCTGATATGACATAAAATCTTTGTCTTTTAGGTAGAATACTCAGATAGTTAAGAAAAAAAATTATAAACTATTAAGAGCAGACCAATAATCTGAGAAATTTTCATTATTTTAGCATAAAGAAAACAAGACTCCAGTTTTGAATGTATATACAGCTTGATACAAAAGCTCTCTAAAAATATTATAAACAAGTTTATGAAATCCTAGAGAGCATCGACCTCCACAAATAAAATTCATTTCCACAAACCCTCCACACCTCTCCATATTCACCCAGGCTTTGTCCTACACATTCTTGCTTTTCATTATATGAAAACCAGTCATTTACTTTAGTATAAAACTATACTCCTTTCTTTAATAAAGCACATCCTGTATACTTTATATTCTTGCATACCTTAAGTTGCCAAAAAGATCTTAGAAACTGTTTTCAAACATCCTACAAAACCTAATTATTCTTAAAATAAAGTTTGTCAAAATAATACCTTAATTTTTAAAAGCACAAACTTACATTTTTCATCATTTTAAAGATCTAGTAGGTATAATTATTTTATCATTACCTGTATAAATTTAGGGAGAACATACTCAAGTAGCCAATAAAGTTGTTTGGTGCATAAGTCATCATAGGAATAAGAAGAGGACTAGAATTTGACACTGCATTTTTGCAACTGTATTTACCTTGTGGTTACTAGTGCTTTCCTCCATATTTGCCTAAGAATGACAAGGAATTTGTGTGTGTGTGTGTGTGTGTTTCGCCCCCTGAGAAGCCTCCCTCGTCTGTCTGCTCATTGCCTGCTCACTGTGTCTGCCCATTGTGCCCACTCATCTTCTTTAGGAGGCATCAGGAACCAAACCTGGGACCTCCCATGTGAGAGGCGGGTGCCCAACCACATGAGCCACATCCACTCCTTGCTCATTGTGTCTGATCATTACATCAGCTTATTGTGTCAGCTCATCTACTTTAGGAGGTTCTGGGAACAGAACCTGGGACCTCCCATGTGGGAGGCTGGCGCCCAACTGTTTGAACCACATCTGCTCTCCCCATCCATTTTTTTTTTTAAGATTTATTTATTTATACCCCCACCCCCACCTCCCGGCTGCTTGTGGTCACTGTGTCCATTTGCTTTGCATTTTTCTTTGTCTGTTTGTCTCCCTTTTGTTGCGTCATCTTGCTGCGCAAGCTCACTGTACCACGTGGGCCGTCAAGCTCACCACACCATGCGGGCTGACTTGCCTTCACCAGGAGGCCCTGGGAATTGAACCTGGGGCCTCCCATATGGTAAACGGGAGCCCAACCAATTGAGCCACAGCTGCTTCCCCCCATCCATTTTTAAATAAGGCATATAAAGGTTGAGCCATCAAAGAAAAGCTAGGAATCCAATTTTTACAATATCTTGTAAGGCCTGCCCCACCCCCCAAAAAAAACACACACATACACACAAAAAAAAACTTTGACAGTTTTGGTCTTGGGAGGAGGGAAAGTTATAATGCCTTGGATTCAGCCATGGTCTAGGAGAAGGCCCTGGGGGCAGGGATAAGTGAGACAGAAAAAAAATGAGGTTAAATGGGTTGGAATAGTATTTAAAAGAAGATGGAGGGAGGTGGCTGTGGCTCAATCAGTGGGGCTCCCGTTTACCATGTGGGAGGCCCCGGGTTCGGTTCCCGGGGCCTCCTGGTGGGGGCGGGCCCGCCGGCACGGCGTGGTTGGCTGACCCGGCGAGCACAGGCAGCAAGGGGGGGATAAATGAATAAATAAAATCTTTAAATAAAATAAAATAAAATAAAATAAAATAAAAGAAGATGGTTTAAAT
Source organism: Tolypeutes matacus (assembly GCA_026826555.1). Classification (NCBI taxonomy): domain Eukaryota; kingdom Metazoa; phylum Chordata; class Mammalia; order Cingulata; family Chlamyphoridae; genus Tolypeutes; species Tolypeutes matacus. The sequence goes on from JAKSZT010053883.1 coordinate 25,001,636, forward strand.
TTTATTTATTTGATCAAAAGGATAGGAATATGTATGGACCTTACCTCCTTATCTTGGTTGATTGAATCTGATTTTAAGAGTTTCAAAGGAGGGCAGTAGAATTTAAGACAGATAAGATGGTTCCTAGTATTATTGATCAGAGTTCTTACGCCCTTGTTTTGTTTCCAATGATCAGATCTATTATTTCACCTAAAGATGTGACCCAGACAATTGGAAAAGTGTCAGTCATTTTCCCAGGCAGCCCTAGCAGTTACAACAAAAGGCATGTTTCTTTCTTGGAGGGCAAAGGGCATCAGAGGGGCTGCTGCTGCCTTCTGCAAGTTCCAGGAGTTTCTTTCAATGTCCAGGTTATTGTCCAGGTTATTTAAGTAATTCCAAGTACTAAGGTCCTGAACCTTGGTCCTAGAAGTCTTTTTCTTTAATTTTTAATTTTAATTTTTTGTTATTTAGCTGTTTGTTTTAGTAGGGAGTGTGATGGTTAGGCTAATGTGTCAACTCGGCCAGGTAGTTGTGTCCAGGTGCTTGTTCCAGCAAGCACTGGGCTAATTGTAATACAAGAGCATTTATGGACTTCGATCACCAGTGAGTTTACTGCGTGGATGGCTGATTACATCTGCATCAATCAGGGAGATTGCATTATCGATGGGTGGTGCTTTTACCCAATCAGTTGAATGACTTAAGAGTGGAAGTGATTTCAACATTCAGAGAGAATTTCCCAGCTCGTCGTTGGACAGGCAACTTCTCCCAGAGACTCATCAACGACCTTTCATCGGGCTTTCATCGGAGCCCCTGGTTTGCAGCTTGCCTGAGGAACCTGGACTTGTGCGTCCCCACGGTCGCGTGAGAGACTCTTTTAGAGTTCCATATTATTCACAGATATCTCCTACTGATTCTGTTTCCCGAGAGAACCCTGACTAATACAGGGAGGATTTCTCTTTTCTGTTCTTTTTTTTTCCATATAGTTTTGTCTATCCAGATTTCTGCATGACCTTCACCAGCAGTCGTGTAAATTAATTGGTAGAGGTCTCAGTATACAGGCTCAGAAGTCTGAAATGATATGATTGAATGAATTTTTGCAAAACCCACTGAGTCTTCAGTAGGATTTGGGAAATTTTATCCTTATAGAAAGGGAGCTAAGTTAAGCCAGGACACAGAGGGAGGAGACAGAAGGAGTTCAAAGAGCACTGGAAGCTCAGCTTCCCCAATTTCTGGGGTTCCAGGAATTAAAAAAAAAAAAAAAAAAACGGTTTTAATAGAGCTCTCCCAAGAACTTTTATTTGTTAATTTGGTATTACTATCTGGAGGTAGTAAAGTATATATCACACAAACAAACACAAATGGAAAGTCAGACACAAAAACACAGAAACACAGAAATATATAAAACTCACTAGTTTGAACTATCATTTTGAACCTTTCTGCAAATTCTTATTCTGAGATAAAGATACAAAAGATTGTACATAGAGGATTTCATCCCATTTTTCCTTTTTGCAATGCAAGTCTGATTATAATTAAGAGACCCATTCTCTGGCCACTGTTTCTCAGATTCTAATTTATACTGGGGCCAGGCTGGGTTACAAAAGAATATCATATTTCTCTTTTTATGGATTCATAGCTGACCCAATTATTCACTATACATCTAAAGGACTACAATCAGATATACTATTTTCTCTTCCCATGATTAGCTAAAACAACAATTAATTTTACAATATTAACAAGTGTTACTACAAACACAGTACTAGAATTTTACAATGATCCAAATAACTCAATAAACCTGAAATAAACCAAAAACAGAGTGGTCAGAGCAAGGATGATTGTTCTGGGGGGTTGTGAGGACTCAGGCTGTGATTTTGTTCCAAGGGACTTGAACCCCGTCTCTCTCTCTCCCCGCCAGAGCAACTTCTGCCTTGATGACTGTATTAGTCAACCAAAGGGGTGCTGATGCAAAATACCAGAAATTGGTTGATTTTTGTAAAGGGTATTTATTTGTGGTAGAAGTCCACAGTTACCAGGTCATAAAGCTAAGTTTCTTCCTTCACTAAAGTCTGATGCCATGTTTTGGAGCAAGACAGCTGCCCGCGTTTGCCAGGGTTCAGGCTTCTTGGGTTCCTCACTTCCCAGGGCTCCGTTTCTCTCCGGGCTCAACTCCTCTGTTTCCTCCACAAGGTCAGGTGTAGATTATGAGGCTCTCTAGGCTTTGCCTCTCTTCACAGGGCCAGCTGTGAACTGTTGGGTGAATGGCTCATCTCTTTTCCCAGGGCCTTCTCTCCTTCCTCATCAGAACTCCAACATCAAAACTACTACAACTCTGTCCTTTGCCATGTCTTTTCTCTTTCAGACCCCACCCTACTGACGTGGCCCAGTTAACTCCCTAATCATAACTTAATCATGCCCAGATGAAAAGACCAGTTTACAAACATAATCCAATATCTATTTTTGGAATTCATAACTATATCAAACTGCCAAACTGCTACAATGACCTACTCACCCAATCCAGGAATCCGGTCCAGGTATCATTTCTCTCTGAAGTCTTGCTCTGCCCTGATGACTCTGGGGCACCTGGATGGTGAAGAGAACCCGAGTCTCCAGACAAAAGAGGTCTATGTGGCCACATAGATTCGGTTCAGATACTCACTGTCCTGTCAGGTCCCAGTGTCCTCGGACAGTGGCTTCCCAAAGACGCCTTGGTCCCATCGGCATTGCCAGAATTTGTTGCCTAAAACCACAAGTTCACTGCCCGATGTGCACTGAAATCAATATAGTGACACTGGTACTTCAGAGAGAGAAAGGACTCTTTAGAATAGTCTCAAATATGTCTCCCCAAGTCTAAAAATTTTAGGGTTTTTATGGATTCAAACATGAGGAGGTGGAGTTGTTACCATTACAATGATAAGTAACTAAGCTAAAATAGCCATTACAATAACAAATATAACCAACAATAGTATCATGTAAAGGAGTGGAAAGTAGCCATAGTTACCACAACAAGTGAAAACACTGTAGTCAGTGGTTATAAACTCACAGAGCTGGTAAGTCAGGGAGTGGGATTAGAACCCAGGCTGTTGGCTTCAGAGAGCATGCTCTGTCAGTTATTGGCAAGACTCCATACCAGGAGCATGGCCAGCACTGTGGACCCGTGTGGTTCTGTGGCCCTGAGGAGCTTGGTTTTTTTGTGAAATGAAGAAAAGGGATGATTATGATGCAACATCACCTTGATGAGGCCCCAGGATGGCCTCTGGACTGGAGCAACAGAGACTATTTTCTTTTATTATAATCTCAATATTTGGAAAATGTCTATGTGAGAGACATTCTTTTTTATAAACAAAATTGTCCAGTATACTATCAAGGCACCTTTCACTGGCAGCTCCATACACGGTCAAATGGCGGATGGTCCTCATGGTGGCTGGTTACCAAGCCTAGAGGACTTTCTCACCGACAGGACAGGAAACTGCCCTACCAGGGTGTCAACTGGCCTCACCAAGACAGTTTGAGATTATTTTTGTGAATCCCCCCACGAAAGAGAAAGATTATGTTTGTAAACTGGTCTGTTCCTCTGGGTGTGATACCCTTTGATTTTAAGTTTACTTAATAAAATCAGTTTAGGGCTTTTGATTTGACCATGTCAGTAGGGCATGACTCAGGGTTGAGTTCCCGCCCCTTGGTGGGCTGATATAAATGGACATTCACTCAAAAAGACACAGGGAAGATGAGAGAACCTGGTCATTTCTGTCCTTCCATGTGAAAGAAAGGAGAAGGATCAAACAGCTAAAGCCTTGGGAAGAGAGATGAGCCATTTACCAGATAGTTTGCAAAAGAGAACAGAGCAGCTGAGCAGCTGAGAAGGCCCGAAGGAGATTTCCAGAAACCAGGCAGAGATAGCCCGCCATCTTGTTTCAACACATGGCAACAGACTTTGGTGAGAAGGCAGCCTTGAGGGAAACAGACGTGGCTCAAGAGGTTTGGTGTCCGTCTACCATATGGAGAGACCAGGGTTCGATCCCCGGTACCTCCCGGTAAAAAAAAAAAAAAAAAAAAAAAAAGAAGGCAGCCTTGGGTTAGGCCTTGTAGCTATAAGCTTCTGCCCCAGATAAATACCCTTTATAAAAGCCAACAGCTTTCTGGTACTTTGCATCAGCACCCCTTTGGCTGACTGATACACTCCCTTTGTGACCTGGTTTCCTGTGCAGCCTCCTTCTCTGAGAGTTGCCCTTCCTCCCTAGTGTGCCCCTCAGGCCAAGCTTGTATCCTGAGCCCTGCCCCCACCTCCTGGCCATCACTGGGAATCCGGGAATGCCATCTGATCCAAGGGCGCCAATCAAATCCTTTGGGGATCGTGGAGGAGCATTTCAGCCAGCTTGGGCAGGTCCTTTACTATTTTTTTTTTTTTTTTTTTTAATTTTACCGGGAGGTCCCAGGGATCAAACCCAGGTCCCTCCATATGGGAGACAGACGCCCAGCCATTTGAGCCACATCCGCCCCCCTGGGCAGGTCCTTTGAACTAAGAACAAGTACACTTGGGAATCGTAAAGGAGCCCCCTTCAGCTCCCCCGCCATGTGCACATCTACAGGGGATGAGAAGTACGAGGTGGCCATGAGGGGATCTATGGGGTGGGGGGTGGGGAAGAAGCTTCCGGGACCTTCATGAACATTCCTGGCCCCACGTGCTGATGGCCACCATTGCTCTTCCTCCCCTATGTCCTTATGATAACGCCTGCTTTTTGTTTCAGTTGCCTGAGCAGGTTCCTCTTACTAAGGGCCAAACAGCCTTATCTAAGACATTTAAACTGGAAAACATCCAAGAAAGTAGAGGAAACTCCTGAATGTGTTGGTTTTTATTGTCTGTGTTGAATATGGCAGACCCCAAAGCCACAAGAGCTCCCTGTGTGCTGGGAGTGTCCCCAGCGGAAGCATGAGGCCATCTGTCTATCTGTTTTGAAAATACTTCCCATGGTTGATATCACTTCCCCAAGAAATTTGCTTTGAAAAAGACTTTATTAAACTGAGGCACGTCCAGTGATATGCCAGTGTGGCAGTTTGATGTAATTATGAATTCCAAAAATATAATTGAATCATGCTTGTAAACTGATCTGTTAATCTGGGCATGATTAGGTTAGGATTAGGGCATTGAGCCCCACCCCTTGGTGGGTGGGGAATTGAATATAAAAGTCAAGGCAAAGGACAGTTGAAGCAGTCTTTTGAGAAGCAGTTTTGATGTTGGAAAAGGGCCCCAGGAGAAGAGAAGCAAGCCGTTCGCCTGATCGTCTACAGCTGACCTTTTGGAGGAAACAGGAACTAAGCCCGGAGAGAAACGCAGCCCCGGGAAGAGAGGAACCCCAGAAGCCTGAACCCTGGCAAACGCCGGCAGCTGTCTTGCTCTAACACATGGCAATGGACTGTGGTGAGAGAAGAAACTTAACACTTTATGGCCTGGTATCTGTGGACTTCTACCCCAAATAAATACCCTTTATAAAGACCAACCCATTTTTGGTATTTCACATTAGCACCCCTTTAGCTGACTAATACAGCCAGTAAATGTTTGAGAACTGGCTCTTCAAAAATCTACAGGTAAACACTATATATACGTATGTACAATTATTATGTTTTACTGATCTAAAGGAACACACAAATTATAAATAACAGCACAATAGACAGTACTCTTGATTGTAAATTCCACACAGACCACTAATTCTCACAGAATGCCTTTGTTAATTTTTGCCAAACTCTTGTATCTGTAGCCAACTTATGGTTGCAATTCAAGCAAAATTTGAAATGAAGTTGCATCTCAATCTGCTCTTTTCCAAGTAAACTTAAATCTGATGCATGGTTACTATCATATTATTTCTCATCCTCGTACAAATAAACTGATTAAACTGAACCCTCTTTCAGCTCCAGCACTGGACATGACAAACTAAGCTTAATCTGCATTATTAACATTTTGTCCGTCACTTTCTAGTAAACCAACAGAACAGCAAATCAAGCCCTGTTCTGTAGCATTTGCCAGTTTCTGTGCTGTAAGTCTTCCCACCATGGCCAGTTTTAAGTTGTCACCATGAGGTTCCTGAATGCTGAGTTGGGAAGAGATGCACAGAAGCACACTGTTATGGAATCGTTCCACCATACAGAAACGAGGTGTAGACCACCTCAAGAGCATAGAGAACAGTAAAGGGCAGTAACTGAACTTGTCCCACCCCAAAAGCATCCCATGAGACATTGTCAACAAAAGAGGCCCCGGGATTAGAGAGATCGTGGTGAAGCCATTTGCCCTGGGATAGTTTGAGTTGGTTTGTGCCTTGGAGCAGAGTAAGAAACTTGAAGCAATGACTGTCAAATTTCAGTCAGGGCACTTCAGTATAGCCTGGCTGGTTTTGATCCCTCCACATCAAAACACAAGATTGATTTTATTATTAGGTGCTCAGCAGACACACCTGGCCCTTGGCTTCAGTCCATTCTGCATTCCATCTTGTCCCTGAAACTCTCTGTACTCATCACTGTTCAACAGTAGTGGCCTGTTTTTGCCCCAGGCACCCAGAGGAGTAGCCCTTATTGCTTCCTTAGGTTTTCCCATCCCTGTCAAACCTTGTGCCATTCTCTTTTCCAATGAAAGGCAGGACTTTCACTAGACTAAAGCCAATGTGGCAGGAAAACTTTTTCATTTTAAAATAATGCATTGCCTGTTATATTCCTCTTTACTCTTCAGAACCCTTTGTGCATGTCACCTCCTTTCTGATGTCTCATGTCCCAACACCTCCCACTTTTCCATATTCCTGTTGTTACTTATTCAGACCAGAATGTGAATGTCTATTTACTAATCAGTGTCCTCCACTAGACTGTAATTTTTTTCTCAAGGACTAGGACTGTGTCTGACTTGTATGCTATTGTATGGCCAGTGCCAAATACAGGGCCTAGCACTGAATGGTTTTACAATGAATATGTTAAATATAAAAACCTGAATATGTGTTCAATGCCATATGGCCTCCCATTATCCCTGGAAGATTATTTTGACCCAGTCCTTCCTTCAAGGAGCTCTTCTTGGGCCCCCTCACACCTTTTTATCTTATAAATAGCACACAGTTCTCCCTTGGGTTCCTGGAGGTCACAAATCAGAGGGGTTCTGAGGCCATTTGTTCCCACCAATGTGTGCAGGTGTGAAAACTGAGGCCCACTGAAGGGCAGGGATTTGCTTAGGCTCATACAGCTCATTATTGGGATGAAAACCAAATGTTATGCCTCCCAGGTCAGGGTTCATCCTATTAATTCTCTCCTAGAGAAGGAAAGGGGAGCACAAACTCACACAGCAAGTAAGGGGCAGATCCAGAATTTGGGAATTCTGGCCCCCACAGATCTCCTCAGGATATTCCCCTTCCTTTTGGGGCCTGAAAATGCGATTTGTAGTTGCCTCCTCCAGAGCCCACTGCCAGGAGTCAAGAATGGGGAGGAGTGGTCCTCATCTCTGTGCGGATGGAGGCATGCACGAGTTTGTCCACCAGGGGGCACTACAGGTGTTTGCCAGGAGAATGGTCCAGCTCACTGAGGCCCCCCAGTCTTCAAGTGGGGCAGATGGGAAAACTGAGGCCTGTGGAGGAAACAACATGCCAGAGGTCGCCATGAGAGCTAGAGACAGAGCTGTCATTTGACCCGGGCCTTCTGACACCAGCCAGGTGTATTCACTGGGTGGTTGAACCTTGAGCTGCAGTGTGACCTGGATTCAGCAGGATAATTCCCACACCTGCAGCACAATATGGAAGGATGGAGGTAAATAGCCTTGGAAGGCCCTGGCGCCTTCTCTTCCTGGGTCAATAGCCCTCATCAGCGCAGGCTTTCCTGGTTTACAAAGCATCGTTTGCCTTTGTGTGAAGATGAAGAGTGTGGGCCTGGGATTAGGTCTGATACAGCCTCAGCCCAGCTACCTGCTGGTTGTGTGACTCAGCCAGGTTACTCCATCACTTTGCAGCTTCCTGTCTGGATTTCCTTTTCTGTAAAACCAGGACAATGGTGTTTCCTATCACACATGATTGTTAGATGTATTAACTGGGAGCTTTTTATCATGATTAAAACCTGCACAAATTGAGCATTGTTTTGCCATTAATTTTTCATTTCTCTAACTTGTCTGAGGCCCAGCTTTACATTAAAATTTCTCTCAAATAAATATCAGAAAAACAGTGAGCTATACTTTTAAAAACTCGATCTTTCCTGAGGACCAATATACCTTTGGAAAATTTCTAGATATTAGGTGAATGATTGGGACATATTCCTACCCTATATTCCAATTATCTAGTGGCTCTAGCAAGAAAACATTTCAGTTCAGGGTTTGATGCCCATTTTTTCAAAGTCTACATAACATTACCTCATTGAGATATCCCCAAATCTCTAATCCTGTGTACTGAAAAAATATGTATGAAAGTAAGAAAGAGAAGTGACAGAATCTACCCCACCTTTCACAATAAAGCATAACTACAAGAAAATTCCTTTATCCAATAATTATTTAATAAAGCTCTGTTGCATTTGTGATTGCATCTACCTACTATTAATAATTCTCATGACTTTAAGTATTCTGGTAGTTTAAAGAAGAAATAATGCATAACTAAAGGTATTTTGTGCATCTGAATTCATACTGACTTCTCAAATTATGTAATGTAACAGCCAATAAAACATAATTACTCCCCCCCCCCTAAAAAACAACAACAACTGTACAAGAGTACTGGGAAATAGGTGATATTGCCTCCATCTTCAAGAAGACAGATCTAGCTCAGACGGATCACATAGAGAATAATAATTCACTTGTATTTGAGTGCCAGGTAAGATTGCTAGGCCCTGACTCAAGGGTATAAGAAACACAACTTTAGGACCAAGACGGCAGAGTGAGACACTTCAGGGATCTGTTCCCCCAAGGGATCTTTGAGCAACTAGCAAAAACTGGCAGAGCCACCATTCTAAGAGCTCAAAATAACAGTTGAAAGATTGCAGTAACTGGGCGAGCACCAAATCAGGAAAAAGGAGACTTAAATAAGGTAGGAAAACCTCACCACATCCTTGGTGGCCCCTCCCCCAACCCCTCCCTGGCTCATTGTGGAGCCAGCCTTCACTCTCAGTGCAGATCCCTGGTCCTGGGTCTGGAAGGAGCAGAGTAACCTCTATGTACATACTAGGGTGCATATATGTCTGTGCCAGTCTATCTGGTGGCAGAATGAAGCACTGAACCAGGAAACTTGTCTCTAGCTCCCTGTTCCAGAACTTGCCCTGCATGCAGAAGCAGCACATGGACAGCTAAATTAGTGTAAGAAACAATCAAATTGCAGTGGCCTGGGACAAAGGATTACTGGCTTTAAGTCTTAAGATATACAATAGAGTGACTTAGATCTGGAGACCAGAGAATACCCTGCAATTTTGCCTGGGGCCATTCTTCAACCTTCAATGGTAGAAGGGCTAAGCTTTGAAGGAGAGCACCAGCCAACACAGAGTCAATCTGCAAAGACTGTGAAAAGTGTTTTTTTTTTTTTTTTGTATTTGTTTGTTTGTTAGTCTTAACTACTAGCATTCAAGGAATTTTCTGTCATTTCACTAGTTGGATACAAACTTAAGGAACAGGCACCTCAGGGCTAAATTCAAGAGTTAACACATCAAAATATCAAATGTACAGTGTGCAACAAAAGATTACAAGACCAAGAAAGAAACAGGAAATGATGCCTATCCAAAAGAACATGATAGAAATTCAGAAATCATTTTCAAAGAAGACCAGACTTTGGTCACATCAGGCAAAGACTTTTATTTTATTTTATTTTATTTTATTTTATTTTATTTTATTTTTTTACTGGGAGGTCCCAGGGATCGAACCCAGGTCCCTCCATATGGGAGACGGACACTCAACCATTTGAGCCACATCCGTCCCCCAGGCAAAGACTTTTAAAAAAAGGTCTTAACTATGCTCAAAGAGCTAAAGGAAAACATGGACAAAGAAATAAAGAATATCAGGAAAATGAGAATTTCAATAAAGAGATAGAAATTATAAAAAGGAAACAAACAAAGCTGAAGACCACAATAACTGAAATTAAAACTACCCTAGGGAAACGGATGTGGCTCAAGTGATTGGGCTCCTATCTACCATATAGGAGGTTCAGGGTTTGATTCTTGGGTCCTCCTGGTGAAAGGAAAGCTAGCCCCCACAGCGAGCTGGCCCACGTGGAGTGCTGGCCCATGCAGTAGTGCTGGTGCAGCGAGATGACACAACAAAAAGAGACAAAAAACAGAGACAATAAGATGCGGCAGACCAGGGAGCTGAGGTAGTGCAAGAGATTGAGCAGCCTCTCTCCATTCCAGAAGGTCCTAGGATCAGTTTCCGGTGCTGCCTAAAGAGAATACAAGCAGACACAGAAGAACATACAGAAAGCAGACACTGAGTGCTAAAACAAAGTGTGTGTGTTTGTGTGTGTGGGGGATATAAATAAACAAATCTTTAAAAAATTAAAAATAAAAAAAAATCTAAAGGGATTTGTGGCAGTTTGTAATTATTTTATAAATCCCAAAAAGAGAAATATTATGTTTGTAAACTAATCTGTTCCTCTGGGTGTGATATCCTTTGATTGCACTAAATTCAGTTGAGGGGACTTTGATTACATTACTTGATAAAATTGCTTTAGGGCTTTTGATTGGACTATATCAGTGATGCATGACTCAGGTTGATTCTTCATCCCCTTGCTGGGTCTGATGTAAACAGACTCACATGGACAGAGGGAAAAAGGGAGCTGTCATGTTTGATTCTGCCATGTGAGAGGAAAGACTCCAGTTTTGCCCACAGCTGAGCTACAAGGACAGAAGTCCTAAGAGACAAGCCCCATGCCAGGAGAAAGAGAACTACAGGATCACTTAAGCATGAAAGCCCAAGAGGCTAGGCCCATGGAGCAGTTCAAGAGGAGATGGTGAGCATGGAGGGGAAGGCTGAAGCCATGGCAGAGATCAACAGCCGCCTTGCTTCACCACATGGCAATAAGTCATGATCAACAATAGCTGACTTTGGTGAGAAAGCATCTCTGCTGATGCCTTGATTTGGACATTTTATGGCCTTGGAACTTTTACTCCAAATAAATACCCTTTATAAATACCCTTTATAAATACCTTGGAACTTTTACTCCAGGTAAATACCCTTTTTAAATACCCTTTATAAATACCCTTTATAAAGCTTTTACTCCAAATAAATACCCTTTATAAAGCCAAGACATTTCTTGTACTTTGCATCAGTAGCCCTTTGGCAAACAAAAATAGGGTTCAACAGCAGTTTGGAATAGGCAGAAGAAAGAATTAGTGACCTCAATGATAAGACAACTGAAATTATTCAATCCAAGGAGTGAAAGAAAAAAGAATGAAGAAAAGTGAACAGAGCCTAAGAGACTTGTGGGACACCATCAAGTGACCCAATACACGCATTGTAGGAGTCTCAGAAGGAGAAGAAAGGCAGAAGTGGGCAGAAGGAATATTCGAAGAAACAATGGCTGAAAACTTCCCAAATTTAACAAAAGCCATGAACATATATATCCAAGATTCCCAGTGGACCCAAAACAGGACAAATTCAAAGTGATCAATGTCCAGACACATTATAATCAAACTGTTGAATGCCAACAGAGAGAATCCTGAAAGATGCAAGAGAGAATAACACGTCTTGTGCAAGGGAGTCTCAGTAAGATTAAGTGCTGATTCCTCATTAGAAACCATGGAGGCAAAAAAGCAATAGGACAACATAGCTAAAGAACTGAAGGAAAATAATTGCCAACCAAAAATTTTATATACGGCGAGACTGTCTTTTAAAAATGAGGGAGAGAAAAGATATTCTTAGATTAAACAAAAGCTTAGGGTGTTCATCACCACTAGACCTGCCCTATAAAAGCAATGCTAAAGGAAGTTCTTCAGATTGAAAGGAAGGACAACAGAAAGTAGATTGAAGCATCATAAAGAAATAAAGATTTCTGGTAAAGGTAAATACATGGGTAGTTATAAAAACCATTAATATTGTATTTTTGGTTTGTAATTCCACTTTTCACTTCTTACAGGATCTAAGACACAAATGCATAAAAAAATAATGGTAAATCTATGGATTTGGACATGATGTATAAAGCTGTAATTTGTGACAAGCAACATAAAGGTGGGGGGACAGAAGTGTACAGGGACATAATTTGTGAGGGTTATTCAAGTTAAGTTTGTATCAAATCAAATGAAATTGTTATAAATTTAGGATGTTTGATTTAAGCTCCCTTGTAACCACAAAGAAAATAACTTAAAAATATACTCAAAAGAAAATGAGAAGGAACTCAAAATGGTTCACTACAAAAGATCATCTAAATACAGAAATAGACATTAGTGGAAGAATTGAGAGGCAAAAAAAAATGTATGATTTACAAAAACCAAATAGAAAAATAGCAGATGTAACTCCTGTATTATCAGCATTTACTTTAAATACAAATGGTTTAAATTATCCAGTCAAAAGGCAGAGACTGGAAGAATGGATAAAAAAGTGTGACCCGGGGGTGGATGTGGCTCAAATGGTTGGGCGTCCATCTGCCATATGGAGGGACCCGGGTTTGATCCCCGGGACCTCCCGGTAAAATAAAAACAATATATATATAGAAGGCGCATGGGCTGCCAGGCTCTGTGTGCCGATGAGCTGCCAGGCCCCGGGAGCCATGCAGCAAGATGATGATGTAACAGGGGAGAGACAAGACGAGATGCTCTGAAAACCAGGAACCAAGGTGGTGCAGGTGGCAGGACACCTCCCTCCTACATTGGAGGTCTCCAGGATCGAATCCTGGTGAAGACTGGAGGAGGAGGATGAGAAGAGATGGCAGGAAACAGACACAGAGAATTGCCCAGCGAATGGACACAAAATAGCAAATGGGGAAGGGGGGGTTTAAAATGGAAAGTAAATAAATAAATCTTTAAAAAAAAAAAAAAAAAAAGCATGATCCATCTGTATGCTGTCTCCAAGAAACTCACCATAATTTCAAAAACACAAATAGGTTGAAAGTGAAAGAACAGAAAAATAAAATCAATGGAAATAGTAACTGAAAGAGAGCTTGGGGTAGTTATACTAATATAAAATAGACTTTAAGTAAAAAATGGTTACAATGGACAAGGAAGGACACTATATGTTGACAAAAGGGTTAATTCAACAAGAAGATATAACAATTATAAATTTGTATGCACCTAACAGCAGAGCCCCAAAATACATGAAGGAAATATTGACAGATTTGAAGGAAGAACTTGATGATTCTATAATGATGGTAAGAGATTTCAATACACCATTTTCAAGAATGAACAGGACATTTAGACAGAAGATAAGTAAGGAAATAAAAGACTTGAATGACACTATAAATCAACAAGACCTAACAAAAATATATAGAACACTTCACCCCAAAACACAGACTACACATTCTTCTCGAGTGCACATGGATTATTCTTCAGGATAGACCATATGTTATGTCACAAAAAAGTCTCAATAGATTAAAAAATATTTAAATCATACAATGTATCTTCTCTGGCCACAACAGAATGAAGCTAGAAATCAATAACTGAGGGAGAAATGGAAAATTCACAAACATGCGGAAATTAAATAATACATTCTTTTTTTTAAATAAAATTTTATTTCATGTATATCATTCATATATGAACATACATAAGCAGTAACTGTAGTAAAAGTTGTGAACTTATAAAACAAACATGAATATAATCATACAGGGATCTCTGACATCACCCCAACACCAACACCTTGTGTTGCTGTGAAACATTTGTTACAAATTATGAAAAAGCATCGTCAAAATATTACTACTAACCATAGTCCATATCTTACATTTGGTGTATTTTCTCCCCAACCCACGCGATTTTTAACACCATATTACACCGTATTACACATTTGTTATAGTTCATGAGAGAACATTCTCATTTTTATCCTTTTAACCACAGTCCATCTTCCACTACAGGATTCTTTGTGTTATACAGTCCCATGCTTTGTACAATCCATTTAGTGTATACTCAGTGGCTCTCATATTTATCACAGAGTTGTGTTGTCATCACCACAGTCAATTTTAGAACATTTTCATTACTCCAAAACAAAAAAATCCCATACCCCTTTATACTCCCCTTTAGTTGTCTCTTAGAATTGATATATCTTCTTTGCCATTGCTGCAAAAATATTACAATATTACTGTTAACTATCATCCATAAGTTACATTAGTTGTAATTTTCACATGTATCACCATATTCTTAATACTTTTTTTTGTAAATGAAGAACATTCTTATATTTATACTAGTAACCACAATATTCATCTACCACCAAAATCACTGTTATACATTCCCTAGATTATTCTCTAGTTTTTTTTCAATTGACATTTATGTCTACAACCATAATTTCATTTATAAATTAGCAGTGTTAGTTATACTCACTGTAATGTGTTACCATCAACTCTATTAATTTCCACACTTTTACCATAAAGCTTATTAAAAATTCTACCCACATTGAGCATCAGCTCCCATTTTCAACCCACATTCTATTTCCTAGTATCCTATACTCCATGAGTTTACTTATCGTATTTAGTTCACATTAAGGAGAACATACAATATTTGCCCCTTTTTGTCTGACTTATTTCACTCAACATAATATCCACAAGGTTCATCCATGTTGTCATATGCATTCTGATTTCATTTATTTTTACAGCTGAATAGTATTCCATTGTATGTATACACCACATTTTGTTTAGTCATTCATCAGTTGATGGGCACTTGGACTAGTTCTGTATTTTAGCAATTGTGGATAATGCTGCTATGAACATCAGTGTGCAAATGTCAGTTTGCTTCCTTGCTTTCAGTTCTTCTGAATATAGTCCCAGTAACGGAATTGCTGGATCATACATACTTCTATATTCAGCTTCTTGAGGTACTGCCAAACTGTCTTCCACAGAGGCTGCACCATTATCACCAACATGAAGGAGTGGTCCATTTCTCCACAACTTCTCCAGCACTTGTAGTTTTTTTTTGTTTTTTTTTTAAGATTTATTTATTTTATTTATTTTTATTTTTCTTTACTTGTCCCCCTTTCCCCTAGATGGTTCACTCATTGTTTGCTCACTGTCTCCAGGAGGCACCGGGAAGTGAACCCGGGACCTCCCCCATGAGAGGCGGGGCTCAAGGGACTGAGTCACATCTGCTCCCGGTGAGCTGTGATGTCTGCTGGCTTGTGGCCTCTGCTTGTTGCAGCAGGGGCAGAGTCTAGCTTGTTGTGGCAGGACGTGGCTTTCTGGCTCGTTGTGGTGGGAGGCAGCATCTGCTCATCTATTAGGAGGCAGCAGGACATGAACCGGGACCTCCCAAGTGGTAGGCAGGCACTCAAGTGGTTGAGGCACATCTGCTTCCCTCATTGTAGTTTTGATCTGCATTTCCCTACTAGCTAGTGATGTTGGACATTTTTTCATGTGCTTTTTGGCCATTTGTATTTCCTCTTTGGAGAAATGTCTATTCAAGTCTTTTTTTCCATTTTTAAAATTGGGTTGCTTGTCTTTTTATTGTTGAATTATATGATCTCTCTATATAACATGGATATTAAACCCTTGTCAGATATGTAGTTTCCAAATATTTTCTCCCATTGAATAGTCTGCCTTTTCACTCTCTTGAAAAGTCTTTTGAAGAACAAAAGTGTTTAATTTTCAAGAGATCCCATTTATCTAGTTTTTGTTTTGTTGCTCATGCTTTGGGTGTAAGGTTTAAAAAACTACCGCCTACCACAAAATCTTTTTTTTTTAAGATTTATTTTAAAAATAAATCTTTATGTATTATTTATTTCTCACCACCCCCATTGTTTGTGCTTCTTGGTTCGTTGTGTGCTTGTCTTCCTTTTAGGAGGCACTGGGAACTGAATCTGGGAACTCCCATGAGGGAGGGAGGTGCCTAATTACTTGAGCCACCTCTGCTCCCTGCTTTGTTGTGCCTCTCATTATGTTTTCCTCCTTGTGTCTTATGTCTCTTGTTGTGTCAGCTCACTGTACCAGCCTGTTGAGTCAGCTCACGAACCAAACTCAGGACCTCCCATGTGGTAGGCAGGAACTCAATCGCTTGAGCCACATCTGCTTCCCTGCCTACCACAAGATCTTGAAGATGCTTCTCTACATTTTCTTTCTTTTTTTTTTTTTTTATCGGGAGGTCCTGGGGATCAAACCCTGGTCTCTCCATATGGTAGACGGACGCCGAACCTCTTGAGCCACATCCGTTTCCCTCTACATTTTCTTCTAGAAGTTTTATGGTTGTATCTTTTCTATTTAGGTCCTTGATCCATTTTGAGTTAATTTTTGTATAAGGTGTGAGATAGGGGTCTTCTTTCTTTCATTTGGATATGGATATCTACTTCTCCCATTTGTTGAATAGACTGTTCTGGCCCAGCTGGGTGGGCTTGACTGCCTTGTCAAAAATCACTTGACCATAGATGTGAGGACCTATTTCTTAGTTCTCAATTTGGTTCCATTGGTTAATTTGTCTATCTTTATGCCAGTATGACACTGTTTTTACCACTCTAGCTTAGTAGTATGCTTTAAAGTCAGGAAGTGAGTCGTGCAACTTTGTTCTTCTTTTTAAAGATATTTTTGGCTATTTGGGGCCCCTTACGCTTCCAAATAAATTTGATAATTGGCTTTTTCACTTCTGGGAAAAAAAAAAAAAGGCTGTTAGGATTTTTATTGGGATTGTGTTGAATCTGTAAATCAATTTGGGTAGAGTTGACATCTTAACTATATTTAGTCTTCTAATCCATGAATACAGAATGTCCTTCCATTTATTTAGTTCTTCTTTGGTTTCTTTTTAGCAATGTTTTGTAATTTTCTGAATACAGGTTCTTTATGTCTTTGGTTAAGTTTATTCTTAAATATTTGGTTCTTTTAGTTACTATTGTAAATGGAATTTTTTTCTGACTTTTTCCTCAGATTGCTCATCAGTAGTGTGTAGAAATGCTACTGATTTTTGAGTATTAATCTTGTATCCTGCCACTTTGCTGAACTTATCCATTAGTTCTAGTAGCTTTGTCATAGATTTTTTGGGATTTTCTAGATAAAAGATCATATCATCAGCAAATAGCAACAGTTTTACTTATTTCTTTTCTATTTGGGTGCCTTTTACTTTTTCATCTTGCCTAATTGCTCTAAGTAGAACTTCTAGCACAATATTGAATAATAGTGGTGATAGTGGGTATCCTTGTCTTGTTCCTGATTTCTGTGGGAAAGTTTTCAGTTCTTTCACCATTGAGTACAATGCTAGCTATAGGTTTTTCATATATGCACTTTACCATATTGAAAAAGCTTCTTTCTATTCCTATCTTTTGGATTGTTTTTATCAAGAAAGGATGCTGTATTTTGTCAAATGCCTTTTCTGTGTCAATTGAGAGGATCACATGATATTTCTTCCTCAATTTATTAATTTGGTTTATTACATTAATTGATTTTCCTGTGTTGAACCACCCTTGCATACCTGGGATAAAACCCACTTGATTGTGGTGTATAATTATTTTAATGTACTTTTGGATTAAGTTTTCAAGTATTTTGTTGAGGATTTTTGCATCTATATTCATTAGAAAAATTTGTCTGTAATTTTCTTTTTTCATAGTATCTATATTGGTTTCCATCTTCATTCCATTATAATCAGTGAAAGTGTTTTGTATAATTTCAATCTTTTTACATTTACTAAGACCTATCTTGTGACCTAGCATATGGTCTATCCTGGAGAAAGATCCATGAAGACTTGAAAAGAATGTATATCCTGCTGTTTTGGGGTGTAATGCTCTATAAATGTTTATTTATCATATTGTTCAAGCTCTCTGTTTCCTTGTTTATCCTCTGACCAGATGTTCTAGCCAATGCTAGATATAATTAACTCTCCAACTGCTATTGCAAAGATGTCTCTTTCTCCCCTCAGTTTTGCCAGTGTGTGCCTCATGTATCTTGGGGCACCCAAATTAGGTGCATAAGTATTTACTATAGTTATTTCTTTTTGGTGAAATGCCCCTTTTATTAATATTTAATGTCCTTCATATCTTATAACAGTTTTGCATTTAAAATCTATTTTGTCTGATATTAGTATCATTACTCCAGATCTTTTTTGGTCACTATTTGTATGAAATATCTTTTTCCAAACTTTCACTTTCAATCTGGTTGTGTCCTTATGTCTGAGGTGAGTCTCTTGTAGACAGCATATAGGTTTCTCATATATATATTTTAAATCCATTCTGTCAGTCTATGTCTTTTGATTGGGGAATTCAATTAATTAACATTTAATGTTATTACTGTAAAGCATTGCTGAGATTCAAAGGGGGCTCTGCTGGCCAAATCCACTGAAGGGTAACCACTTTCCACATTCCACCACACCCTCTTTCTTCCCAGGGAGGTAGACGTCTATTCTCCTCTCAGTTGGCTGCAGTGAGCCACAGGTTTCATCCACGTTGCTTACCTTGATGGTGGGGGATGGGTGCTGTTCCCTGTGGCTAGTAACTCGCAGTTTTCATTTTGGCTTCTTTGTACCTCTCTCTCTTACTCTCCTGGGAGGTGCACAGCACTCTCCTGATCTGCAGAGCCTCAAAGCAGGTCCCTCAGAAAACTTTTTACCCCTTTTCCACTGTTTTTGCGAGAGAGTTGAGCACTACCTATCTATTCTGATCTCATCTTCCTAGAAATCCCCAACAATACAATCTTAAACAACCAAAGGGCAAGAAGAAATCAAAGGGAAATTAGGAAATAAGAAGAATAAAAACAAAAATGCAACATATGGAACTTATGGGATGCAGCAAAGGCAGTGCTGAGAGGGAAATTTATAGCTCTAAATGCTTACATATAAAATCAGAGACCTAACCTCACAACTGGAGGAAATAGAAAAGAAGAACAAAATAAAACCAAAGTGAACAGAAGGAAGGAAATAAAGATTAGAACACAGATAAATGAAATAGTGAGAAGAAAAACAATAAAGAGAACCAACAAAACCAATAATTAGTTCTTTGAAAATATCAATAAAATGTACAATTCTTTAGCTTGACTGACAAAGAAAAAAAGAAAGAGGATGCAAATACTTAAATCAGAAATGAAAGGGGGGACATTACTACTGACTCTACAGAAATAAAAAGGATTATAAGAGGATAGATACTATAAACAATTGGACACCCACAAATTAGATAACCGAGATGAAATAAACAAATTCCTAGAAACACATAAACTACCTAAACTGAATCAAGAAGAAATAGAAGACCTCAATAGGCCAATAACAACTAAAAGGATTGGATCTGTGATCATAAACCTCCCAACAAAGATAAGTCTGGGACCACATGTCTTCATTGGTGAATTTTATGAAACATTCAAAGAAGATTTAATGACAATCCTGTTTAAATGCTTCTCAAAAATTGGTGAGGAGGGAACACTTTCTAAACCATTCTGTGAGGCCAGCATCATCCTAATACCAAAGTCAGATAATGATATCACAAGAAAATAAAATTACAGACCACTATCCCTTATAAATATAGATGCAAAGATCCTCAACAAAATACTAGCAAACCAAATCCAACAGCACATTAAAAGGTTTATACACCACAATCAAATGAGATTTATCCCATGAATGCAGGGTGGTTTAACATAAGAACCAATGTAATACACCACATTAATAGAATGAAAGAATAAAACCCAAATGATTATGTCAATTGATGCAGAAAAATTATTTGATAAAATCCAGCACCCTTTCTTGATAAAAACACCCAGAAAAAAAAAAAAAAAAAAAAAAAAAAAAGGAATAGAGGAGAATTTCCTCAATGTGATAAAAAGGCTATGAAAAACCCATAGCTAACATCATGTCCAACAGTGACTATCTGAAATCTTTTCCCCAATGATTTGGATGCCCACTGACACCACTGTTATTCAACATTTACTGGACATTGCTAGAATAAATAAACCATCCAAATAGGAAAGTAAGAAGTAAAACTTTCCCTGTTTGTAGATGACATGATCCTATATATAGAAAATCCTGAAAAATCTACAACAGTGCTACTAGAACTAATATAATAAATGATTTCAGAAAAGTAATGGGGTACAAGATGAATATGTAAAAATCAGAGGTGTTTTGATATACTAGTGATAAACAATCTGAAAAAGAAATCAAGAAAAAATCCATGCATAGTGGCAACTAAAAGAATAAAATACCAAGGAATAAATTTACCCAAGGATGTAAAAGACTTGTTGCACTAGTTAAGTTCATGTGTCAACTTGCCTAGGTTATGGTGTCCAGTTTGGTCAAGCAAATATGGCCTGATTACTATTTCATGGATTTAATTCATTAAGTCAGTTGATTGCATCTATAACTAATTACATCTACAATCAATAAAAGAGATGGTCTTCAGCAATGAGAGATGTATCATCCAATTAGTTGAAGGCTTAAAGGGAGAACTGATGAATAACCCACAAAATTAGCAGTGCTTTCACACCTGTTATACCTAAAATAATGTATCATATTATTTTCAATAATGCATTCACTGACATCTTTTTTTAAATTTATGAATTCGCTTTTTTAAAAAAGATTTATTTATTTTAAAGAATTATTCCCCTCCTCCCCCAGATGGTTCTTTCATCTGTCTGCCCATTGTTTGCTCGCCTTCTCCAGGAGGCACTGGGAATGAACCCAGGACCTCCCAGTGATGAGGGGCATCCAACTGGTTGAGCTACATCCACTTCTAACCTTGGTTTTTCTTTAGAATTACTTTTTCTGTAGCCAGGACATGCTCCTTTTAAATGATTCCACATTTATTCTTACAAACATTTTTCCTGGACTCTTCTGCTAATCAATGAACAAGCAGTAAACAATTCATCAATCAGAAAGAAAATTTTCTGCTTGTACTTCAGCAAGTCAATTTCTCCTGGGGAATTCATTGAAACCTTTATCAGGGGGACGGATGTGGCTCAAAGGGTTGGGCATCCGTCTCCCATATGGAGGGACCCGGGTTCGATCCCTGGGACCTCCTGGTAAAAAAATAAATAAATAAAATAATTAAAAAAAACAACAACAACAGAAAAACACCTTTATCAGTGTTCCCAACTTGCAGCCTGTCCTATGGAATTTGGTTGCCAACCTCAATGGGTGCGTGAACCAATTTCTGTAATAAATTTCATAATATATACATATATATATATATATATATATATATATATATATGCATGTATCTCCTGTTGGTTCTATTTCTCTATTTCTATTTCCACATATATATATATATGTGGAAAATTCTTCAACATAGAAAATTATAAAACATTGCTGAAGGAAATTAAAGAAGACTTAAGTAACTGGAAGGACAGTCTGTGTTTACAGATTGCAAGACTAAATATTGTTAAGATGTCAGTTCTATCCAAAGCAATATATAGTTCAATTCAATATGAACCTAAATCCCAAAAGCCTTCTTTGCATAAATGGAAGTGCCAATCATCAAATTCGTTTGGAAGGGTAAGGGCCCCAAATAGCCAAACGCATCTTGAAAAAGAAGAACAAAGTTGGAAGATTCATATTTCTCAATTAAAAAAAAACAAAAAACTTATTACCAAGCTACAGTAACCAAAACAGTGTGGTATTGGCAAAAGGATAGACATATAGACAAGTGAAATGAAATTAAGAGTTCATAGATAAACCCTCAAGTCTATGTTCAATTTTTTAAAATGAAATACTAGGGATTGAACCCAGGACCTTGTACATGGGAAGCAGGCACTCAGCCACTTAAGCTACATCTGCTCCCTCCAAATGATTTTTAACAAATATGCCAATTCCACTCAATGGGTAAAGAATAGTCTTTTCAACAAATATTTCTGGGAAAACTGGCTATCCACATACAAAAAATGAAAATCAACTCCTACCTCAAACCATACATGAAAATGAACTCAAAATAGATCAAACATGTAAATATAAGAACTGAAATATAATACTTCTAGAAGAAAACAGGGAAATGTCTTCAGGACCTTATATTAGGCAATAAATTCCTGGACTTTGCACCAAAAGCACAAGCAACAAAAGAAAAATAGATAAATTGGACCTCATCAGAATTAAAAACTTTTGTGCATTAAAGGATGTTATCAAGAAGTGAAAAGAGGGGGATGGATGTGGCTCAAATGGTTGGACATCCGTCTCCCATACGGAGGGACCTAGGTTTGATCCCTGGGACCTCCTGGTGGGAAAAAAAAAAAAAAAAAGTGAAAAGAAAACCTATAGAATGGGATACAATATTTGGAAATCACATATCTGTTATGGGTTTAATATACAGAATATATAAAGAACTCAAACTCAACAACAAAAATACAAACAACCCAATTTTTAAAAATGAGCAAAGGACTTGAGTAGACATTTCTCCAAAGAAGATATACAAATGGCCAAAAACATATGGAAAGATGCTCAACATCATTAGCCACTAGGGAGCTGCAGATCAAAACCACAATAAGACACCACTTCCCAACCACTAGAATGGCTATTATAAAAAATGGGAAATAACAAGGGTTGGTAAGGATGTGGAGAAATTGAAGACCTTATGCATTGTTGTTTTTTTTCTTTTTTAAGATTTATTTATTTTTCCCCTTCCCCTGATGATTGCACCTGCTGTCTGCTTTCTGTGTCTGTTTGTTGTGTACTCTCTGTGTCTACTCTCCTTCTTTCTTTTTTAGGAGGCACCAGGAACAGAACCTGGGACCTCCCATGTGGGAGGGAGGTGCCCAATCACTTGACTCACATCTGCTCTTTGCTTGTTGTATCTCTCGCGTCACTTCACGGTGCCAGCCCATTGCGTCAGCTTGCCATCTTGCTCTTCTTTAGGAGGCACCGGGAACCAAACCCGGAACCTCCCTTGTGATCCCGTTTGAATCACATCCACTCAACTGTTTGAGCCACATCCACTCCCCCCTCATACATTGTTGGTAGGAATGAAAAATGAAAACAAAAAACAAAAAACAAAAAAAAAAAAAAAGAAAAAGAAAAAGGAAAAAAAAAAAGAAGGAATGAAAAATGGTGCGAGTGCTGTGGAAGACAGTTTGGCAGTTCCTCAGAAAGTTGACCCAGCAATGCCACTTCTAGGTATCTACCCAAAAGAATAGAAAGCAGGGATTCCAGCAGCTATCTGCACACCTATGTTTGTAGCGGCATTATTCACAATAGCTAAAAGGTGGAAGCAACCCGAGTGTCTGTCAACAGGTGAATGGATAAACAAAAGGTGTTATATACATATATACATATAATACAATGGATATTAATAAAAAGTAATGAAGCTCTAACACCAATGAAACTTGAAGACGTATTGAGTGAAATAAACCAGTCATAAGAGTACAAATAAATAGAAGATGCAAATTCATAAAGTCAGAAATTAGAAAACAAGGTACCAGGAGCAGGGGAGTGGGTGGAGTCAGCTCTCAATTTTAACAGAGTTTCTGTTTTGGGGAGATGGTAAGGCAACATTGTGGATGTAATGAACACCACTGAATTGTATGCTGGAAAGTGGTTAAAGTGGGAAATTTTATGTTGTACATATGTTACCACAAGAACAATTAAAAAAAAAAAAGAAAGAAACCATTGACCTGTATAGCACAAAGAGTGAACTTTAATGTAAACTGTGAACTTTAGTTAATATAACTATAGCAATGTCGGTTCATCAGTTGTAACATATGTGACTACTAATGTGAAATGTTAATAGGGAAAACTGTTTATGAGTTAGGGTAATATGGACACTCTACTTTTTTGCATGGTATTTCTGTAAACCTACACTGCTCTAAAAAGGAAGGAAGGAAGGAAGGAAGGAAGGAAGGAAGGAAGGAAGGAAGGAAGGAAGGGAGGGAGGGAGGGAGGGAGGAAGGAAGGAAGGAAGGAAGGAGGGAGGGTGGGAGGGAGGGAGGGAAGAAAGAGAGAGAGGGAGAGAAAGAGAGAAAGAGGAAGGAAGGAAGGGGGCGGGGAGGGAGGAAGACAATTTCATTTTTCTTCAATCCAGAGTTGTATTTAAATTGGGATTGGGGCAGGAGAGATGACTATTATGTGGAGCTAAGGTTGGGGGGGTCCAGCTGTTTCCTGGTCATGTTTGCACTTAGGTCACCTTCGAGACATCGGCTGTCCCTTTTACTTTGAATGGCCCTTCCAGGGCCAACCTACCTGTGTTAAACTGGAAGGCGTGGGACTCGTTCTACTGAGCAGGGGTCACACTGTGCCTTGGTCCTCCTCTGGGCTCTGGCCACCGTCTCCAGGCTTTGCCCTGGAAGTGGGTGCAGAAGCCACTTGGGGCCCGGGATGTCTCTGCTTTCACCCCTCTCCTTCCATCCTTCCTCCTTCCCCTTTCCAGCCTGGGGAAGCCAGTCTCTAGTCCACATAACCAGCTTACATTGGGGGTAGGGAGGTAGGTCAAGGGCATAATTCAAAGAGAGAAGCAAACAAATTAAGTCCATCACTTCACTTTGTATTTCTGGAGCACCTTTTGTATACCAAACACTGTTCTAGGCCCTGGGGTTGCAGCCATGCGCAAGCAGACCTGACCCCTGTTTTCAAGGGGCAAGAGGGAACAGACAGTGGCAGCCACACTGTCTACCACTTATGGAGCCCTACTATGTGCTAGGCCCTGCGGCATCTCATTTAGTCCTTCCAATAGCATAATGACAGAAGAGCTGCTCTTATCCCCATTTTATAGGTGAGGAAATAGAGGCACAGAGAGAGTCAGCGACATACCCAACCTAGTAGCTAATAGATGTAGTATTCTGACCCAGGCAGCTTGCAAATAAAACGAGGTCACGGGGCAGAGAAGGGCTGGCTCTTCATGTGGCTGGGCCAGGACACCACAGTGCTTCTTCAAGAGGAGGTGCTGTGTGAACTGGTAAGAAGCAGCCATGCCTAGGCTGGGGGATGGGAGCATTGCAGGCGGCGAGAACAGCAAGTGCAAAGGCCCTGTGAGTAAACTCGATGGGGCCATGGGCTGGAAAGGAGGCCCCTGTGGCCAAGGGGGTGGGGATGAAGGGGAGAGAATGGCAGGAGGGGAGGGGAGAGTAGACGGGCCCGGATCATGAAGGACCTTTGCCGTCTGGTGAGCAATACAAAGCCTGTGAGGGCTCGGCAGCCCCCTGGGCCTCTTCCCCTGCACCAGGCAGGGCCAAGCGCTATGCCACCAATCCCAAGAGTCAGTATCTCTCTGTCCTCACAGGCGGCAGGGCCATCCCAAACTCCCTCTGGTCCTGGGATCCTGGTGACCATCCAGTTTCCAGGAGCGAGGGGGTCAGAGCATGGGCTGGGGAGGAGGGCCTGGGGTCCAGAGAAGCCCTTTCATCTGTCAGGGTGCCAGGCAGGAGGTGCTGACCTGGGAACCAGAGGTCCTGAGCATCTGGCCCGGTGGTGGAAAAGGCACTTTGGGGTCATTAAGATCGCCAGGCCATGATGGCCTGACCCCAAGTCAAGTTTGAACCCTTTGGCTTCCTGGCCTGACATCTTGCCAACCCCCAAAGACAGAAGAGGCCCCTCTGGGGGCCCTAATTAGTACCTTCTCTTCTGGATTCCAGGGCTTTCTCCCTGGCCCCAGCCAGGGAAACAGCTGCTTCCATGGATGGGTATCACCCCACCTCTCCCACTTCCCCCAGATCCTGGGGGCTCAGCTGAGGCCAGTGCAACTGCGTCCACCAGGTCCCTCGGGACATCCTGGGCCTGCTGCTGTGAATGTTCACCCTTAGGTGCCTTTGCCAGTACTCTTCCCTCTACTTGGAACACCCTTTCAACTCTTGTCTACATTGAAAATTCCTCCTACTTTGTTCTTTAAAAGGTACAGCTCAGACGTCATTCTTTTCATTTGTTCATTCTTGTGTTTCATTCATTCATTCATTTCACTCCTACATTTTGTTCATTCATTCATTTGGTCTCTGCCAGGCACTATGGACACAAGAAGGAGTAGGACACACCTTGAGGTCAAGGAATTTATTATCCTGCGTGGGTGGCAGAAGGTAAAAAAGCAGGACGGGCTATGTAATTTGTGGGGCCCATTGCAAAGTGAAAATACGAGCTCCTTGTTCATAAATTAAACATGTCAAGATGGTGACAGTAGAGCATGAAACCAAACGTGGGGCTCTTCTAGCCATGGGCCTCTGTGTGAGTGCACAGCCCGTGAGGATGGCTGTGTAACAGATGACTCCATCACTGAATTGTGTGTGGGGGGGACAAGCCTGGGGGTCGTTGCGGAGCAGGTGAAATCCACTGTTGCCAAAGCCAGGTGGAGAGAGGCCGCACAGCTCTTTTCAGAAGCTGTAAGTTGTCCAGACAATGGTGAGAGAAGGGGCCAGAGAAGCAGTTGGAGCCAAACCGTGCAGGCCTTGTGAGCCATTAGGAAGTCGGGTCTTTATTCCATGGGCAATGGAAACCACCCAAAGTTCTAAACAAAGGAGCAAGTAGATTTTTCTTTTAAAAAGATCGTGCTGGCACCAAATAAGCAATACAAATAATTAAAAGTTTCATTTTCCCTAGTAATAAAAAACTAAAACCAAGAGGTTAAGTGCCTGCTTCCCAAGTGGGAAGCTCCGGGTTTGCTTCCCAGTGCCTCCTAAAAAAGAAACAGAAAAAAACCCCGAAAACAAACAAGCAAAACAAACAAACAAAGCACCGACTCAGCGAAGCCGATGTGGCCCTGTGGTTGAGCGCCAGCTTCCCACATACGAGGTCCTGGGTTCAATCTCCGGCACCTGGTACCTCAGAAAAAAAAACAAAACAAAAAAACAAATACAATCAGAATACTATGGCGAAAAAGAGAAAGAAAAGAAAAATGCTGTAGGCAAGACAGATGAAAAGGAGAGTCTCCCCACTGCTGGTGGGCTTACAATCTGGTACAACTTTCTGGTGGCAATATGCTTTGAATTTTTAAAAACATTCCATATTTTCCCAGTTTTCTAAAATTCATTTATTCAGTCTGGGCAACACCCTGGCAGGTGCACATCTGGGAGCTGGGGATCCTGTGGTGAACCAGATGACATCTCTGCTCCAGTGGGAGAGGTATTATTTTATTTTTTTTCTTTCTTTTTTTTTTTTTATTGAGGATTTTTTTTTTTTAAGATTTATTTATTTACCACCGCCCCCCCTTGCTGCTTGTGCTTGCTATGTCCATTTGCTGTGCATTTTTCTGTGTCTGCTTGTCTCCCTTTGTTGTGTCATCCTGCTGCACCACAGCTCACGGCGCCGTGTGGGCCCTCAGCTCACTGTGCCATGCAGGCCATCTTGCCTTCACCAGGAGGCCCCAGGAATCGAACCCGGGGCCTCCCATATGGTAAATGGGAGCCCAACCACTTGAGCCACAGACGCTTCCGAGGTATTATTTTCTAACTGGGGAGAAACAAAACCCAGAACAAAGGAATAAAGTTATTTTTCTTTTAAGATTTATTTTATTTATTTCCCCCACCCTCCACCCTCCTTTGCGCTGGCTGTCTGCTCTCTATATCCATTTGCTGCATGTTCTTCCATGTCTCCTTGTCTTCTCTTCTCGTCTTCTCTTTAGGAGGCACCAGGAATCGATCCTGGGACCTTCCAACATGGGAGAGAGGCACCCAATCGCTTGAGCCACCTTAGCTCCCTGGTTTGTTGTGTCTCTCATTTGTCTTCTTTTCCTCTGTGTCTCTTTTTTTGTTGCATCATCTTGTTGCATCTCTCCACATGGGCCAGCTTGCCTTCACCAGGAGGCCCCGGGAATCGAACCCAGGACCTCCCATATGGTAGACGGGAGCCCAATCGCTTGAGCGACATCCGCTTCCTAAAGTTATTTTTTAAAAGACAAATAGAGTTGCTCTGGTGGGTGTGCCAATGGACCACAGGGCTGAGCTGGAAGCTTGGAGTCTGGGTAGTAGACGATGAGCAGCTGTCAGAGAGGCTCGCAGGAGGCCTTGCCTGGGAAGGAGCAGGAAACCGGGGGACACCTCTCGACACATTGCGTGCACTCAGGTAAGTCCTTTCCCCTGCCTGGGCCTCAGCTCCCCATCTGTTAAGTGAGAAGGCGCTAGATGGTTTTGAGCTCCCTTCTGCTCTGCAGTGTAGGATTCTCAAAGCCATTCTCTGTTCTCTGGCAGGCTGTCCACTGCCTGGTGGGGTGGGTGGGGGCGATGGCTTTCCCTCCTTTCCCTCCAGCCTGTCGCCAGGCAGGGGCCTGAACCTGGTGGCCCTGGGGAGGGCCTTGGGGAGGACTCCTGGGAATGAAAGGCTTTGGCTAAATACCTGCTGCTTTCCCTTCAGGGCTTCAGCAACCAGGTCAGCAGGGAGGGCGGTGGCCGGGGTGGGTGGTGGGTGGGGAGCTGATGATGCCTGCCCTGGGCTTGGCTCATATGAGACAGGCCCTGCTCCGAGGCCTGGCCTGATTATAGAGCACTCGCTCCCGCTCGTTGGGGCTTGGGCCTGGCCCCACAGCAGCCTCTGCATGTCTAGCTGTTCCTGGGCAGCTGTGGAGACAGATGGGGCCGAGGAACTTGGGTAGCAGGTGACAAGATGCATTTGTTTTGGGGTCTGGAACAACAGCTACCATTCATGGTGAAGCAGAGGCCCATGCATGGTTTTTGTCAGGAGGCTAGATAGTTATAGCAGCTACTGTTGCTTGAAGTTTTAACATGTTCACGTGCCAAGCACTAGACACAACTTATCTCATTTAATCATCACACAGCCCTGGGAGGGTGGTGTTGTCACTCCATTTCACAGATGTGCAAACTGAGACTTGAAGAGCCTTGCCCAGGACTGTGAACCTTGCCCAGGGGGAATGGGAGCTGGTTCTGTGCTGAAACCTGACCTCTTATTCACTGGGTTCTATGGGATTTTCCTTGGTGAGCTCCTTAGTGTGGGTGCATGAAGGGGGCTGAGCGGGTAGAGATTCCCCTGCCTCCCCTACCTCCACCAGGGGCTGCTTAGAAACATGTGAAAACTACTGCTTGTAGTTATGCCCATTTATTTTGTAGATGGAGAAACTGAGACCCAGAGAAGGGCAGGGAGCTATGTATGTCACTCTACCAGTGTCCATGGCAGAGCTGGGATTAGAACCCAGGTCCTGCCTCCTAGGCATGTGCCCACTCAGCCTTCTGGATCCTGTATGTGCCCTTCACAGGCAGAAGAGCATTCTGGGGCCCCACCTGGTAGGTCTGCAGGGCCTGGACACCCCCTCTTGCAGGGCCTTTTGGCCCCAGGCCTGGGAACATGGGACCGAGGGGGTATGCAGATGGCAGACAGTTGGTGCAGCCAAGAGACTCCAGGCTACCTCAGTCCTGGCTCTGCCGCTGACTTCTGTGTGGCCTGGGCAGCTCCCTTCTCTTGGGCCTCAGTTTCCGCATCTGTACAATGAGGAGATGCAGGCAGCTTGGGCCTGCAGGCACTGGGCAGGGGCAGAAGAATGGCCCAGACAGGAGGTAATGAATATGTGGCAAGGAAGGAAGGAGCCCAGGGAGCCCCGGGCCCTGGCCCTAGGGTACTCTGCACACCACGCCTTGGCTCCACCCGTCTCCAGGAAACACCTGAGTTTCAACCTCCCACACTCTCGCTGCTGGCCAGGGGACGCTGCTTGGTCTGAGCGTGTCCAAGCCTCAGATGACAGAGCTTCTGGTCCCCAAGGCCGCCCTAGGGCTGGCGGCTGCCCCTCCTCAGTCTTAAGACATCCCCCCTGCCCCGGAACAGTGCTGGCCTCTTGGGCCTCGGAGGAGGCCATCCGCATGCGCCCACATCCCTAGCCGTGCTCATATGGCGCCCCCATCCCCCGGCGCACAGCAGAGGCTCTCACAGGCCAAGAGAGGTTTAGGCCACATCTGTTTTTTGAGGCTCCTGGTAAGTTACATGCCTAAACAGGATGGAACAGTTGTGGTATGTTTTACATGTTTTTATCAAACAAATGAATATCTTTAACACACACACACACAAACCCAATACAGTGTGATTGAGAGGGCCACAAGATAATCACAGCAATCATCAGAGTAAGGGTTCCCAGTGCTTTATAGTCTGGCAATGGGGCATGAGCTTAAAACTGTAGCATGGGGAAGCAGATATGGCTCAATCGATAGGGCTCCTGTTTACCATATGGGAGGCCCCGGGTTCGATTCCCGGGGCCTCCTGGTGAAGGCAAGCCAGCCCTCGCGGTGCGGTGAGCTGACACAGCAGGACGATCCGGCAGGGGGAGACAAGCAGACACAGAAAAACACACAGCAGTTGGACACAGCGAGCACAAGCAGCAAGGGGGGATAAATAAATAAATAAATAAAATCTTAAAACAAACAAACAAACAAAAAACTGTAGCATGAATATCTTATTCTTTCTGTCGTGTCCGTGATTCTCTGGAACTGGAACTCCAGCTCTGCCTTTGAGTGTACACTTTATATAACATTTGATTATGAAAAATTGAAAGGTTGGGAGAATTCTCCAGTGAACACCCATAAATCTACCACTGGAATCTACAATTAACATTCACAGTATTGGCTTTATCACATATCCACTCACCCATCCATCTCATTTTTCATGCATTGTTAGTCTAAATTTGAGGCTTGTGAAGGTGAGGCCTGGCCCAAAGTACACTCTCTTCTCTCTTCCTTCTCCCCCACAGTAATAGGCTCTGCCAGACATACATGCACACATGCACCTACATATAAAACCCATGTGTGCACATATCACATATGATTTATCATGTCCCCAAACTCATATGCAATTCATACATACATATCCACATGCAACCGCACGTGCAAACACCACATACAATCACCTGTGCACACACAGGTAAAGGCACCCTGCTTCCCTCCCCACTCCCATATATACATTTGTGGCAGACCCTTGAGATCTGTGAAGGAAGCATCTGGAGGACTTTTGGAATCTTCAGACCTGTCACTCACAAGGCCTGTGCCAGGTCCTGCTTTCTCCCCCACCTCAGTTCTGGCAAGTGTCCGGGCCCTCCCCACCCCACATGTCCCCACCTTTTCTACTTTCACCTCCTAGCTAGTTCCTACAAGGAGAAATGGATTCCTTCCAGAGTGACCCTGCACTCAGAGAACAAAGCCCACCAGACTGTCCATTCCAGGAGGCCAGGGACTGCACTGGCCTTGTTTCTACCTTATCCCCAGCATGTGGCCATCAGCAGGCCCTCTCTAAACGATGGTTGAAAAAAGGAACACAAGTGGCTCAGAGATGCAGACACTGGGAAGCTTCAGAGGCACCCCTGCCAAATACACACGTATGTGTACATCCATGTGCGCACACAGTGTATACGCAGGACACTGCCCTCATGACACAGCATGTGCTTGCACACACATCATTCATGTGCCTTGTACACCTCATACATGTGATCTTGCACAGATGTGCACACACCCATCTGTTTGTCCCCATACTCTGCTGATGACATTACTTTCAGGACTTTCTGGGTCATTTTCCACCTGAGGCCACTGAGGGTTCACCTGCTGAGGACCAGAGATGTGGGGGACCCAGATGTGGTCCAGATGCAGCCCAGTCACCATGAGCTAAGGACTCTCAGCTTGGTCCTGTGCATCTGCGTGGTAGAGGTTAAGAACTCCAGCTCTGAAGTCAGGCAGAATCTGGGTTCAGATCCTTACCTTCCATGATTTATGGGAGGGCTACTTAACTTCCAGCAGCATCTATTTCCTTATCTACTTAAACGGGGAGGATAGTTCCCGTCCAATGCATCTTACCTGAGATGCTCTTAGCGGGGCGCCTGACAGGTTGTAAGCACTTAAAAATGGCAGCTGGTAATGCTTAGTGGTGCAGTTTCTGTTTGGGGTGATGGAAAGTTTTGGTAATGGATGGTGATGTGGTAGCACAACATTGAGACTAGGATCAGTGCCACTGAATTGTACACTTGAAGGGGTTATGGTAGGAAATTCCGTGTTGTATACATCACAAAATATATAAAAAAATTTTTAAAAGGTAGTCATGCATAATTTTATTATTACTTTGCTGTTACTTCAGCCTTCGCCCCAAATTCCAGTGCACCTTTTGGGAGGGAAGGCAGCCTCGGTTGGGGGACAGGCAAGGGGAGAACAGGGTGGATGCCCATGTGAAGCCTCTCCCCAAATGCATCCCCATTTGCAAAACCCTCATTATCCACGTGCATATTTATAAGGGACGGCCTCAGCCTTGCTCTGTAAATGGGTCAGAAGCAGGAAGTGGAGGCCAGTGCAGAGAGCGAGGCCCAGAGAACAGGAGGCTGCAAGCCAGAGCGTCAGTCCTCATGGATAGGATGATGGTGAGAGGGGAGGGGGCAGGAAGGGATTGGGGGACACTGGGTGGCCTGGTGTTTTGTTGCTTTATTGACAATTTGAAACCTGAGGCCCAATGAGATCAGATTAGAGAACCCTTGGGGTAAGTGGCCCAAGAAGCCAGAACCTGCTTCCTTTGGAACCCAGACTGTTGAGCATCTGTCTGGGGTGGGTGATGGGTACAGGGGGATGGAAGGAATGACCTCGAGTGCTTCTCCCAATCAACAGAGTTTACTTAGCATTAATTGGAAGAGCTCTGGCGATATTAAATGCTAACCCTCTCGTGAGGTTAAGAGGTTGCCTGACTTCCCAAGGGCACACAGCTGTTAAGTGGGACCTCTGCCTTGCCTTCAGAGGTGTGAGACATGGAGCCACCTGGGCCCCAGAGCTGCGGGTTCAAGACTGGAGAAGGGCTGATGGGCTGGTCAGGATACCAAGAAATGAAGCTTCTTCATACCTATTTCCTTAGTTCATTGCTGCAATAGTTCCTTGAGATAGCCAGAGTAAAAATGATTCTCTCCATTTTACAGATAAGAAGCGTGAGGCTGAGAGAGGATGGGTCTCCGGAAGGAAGCCACACAGTGAGTAATCCACAGATCGGGTCTGCTGCTCCCTGGAGGGTGAGGAGGGAGACAGGGAAGCTCTGCTCTCCTCAGTCTTAGGAAGGGGTGAGTCCAGGACAATGGCAGCACTTTGCTCTGGAAAATTCCATTCCAAAGCCAGAGGGGCTGTCTTTATACTTGCAATCATAGCAAATAGCTGCTACTTCACAGAATGCTGTCTTATATGCTCACAAGTTTCTTCGGGGCAACCAGTTCAGGGGAGGGAGTGGAGGCAGGGAGAGGGGAAGTGCTGCACCCAGCGTGGCTGTGGTAGAAGGGGAATCGGCGCTTTCTTGGGCTTGGGCACTTTCTACTGTCACGGGAAAGGGAGGGGTTGTGGGATGGAAGAGTTGGCCCTTGGGATAGGAATGACAAAGGGAGCTGGCCTTGGGAGTGGAGGCCCTTGCTCAGTTGTGAGGTTGTCACACATTTCTTCAGCCCCCAGTCTTCCCTTTGCCTTCACTTCCCCTCACTGATTTGGCCCCTCAGATGGCCTTGTCCCTCTCTCTCCTCTTCCTCTCAGGAAAGGCTATGGGGGGCTGTGAAGGAGGGCAGGGCACAGGCCTGCTTTTTCCAGGGAAGTTTGCATTTCCCAAGGGACAGTGGTGGCATTTTAGGAGGAGATTGTGTAGGGGCTGTTTTTGAATCAGACCCATCAGTGGTGTGAGTTCAGACATTCGTCAGCCAGCATTTATTGCCCTACTGTGTGCCAGGCCCTGTGCTGTGTCGGGTTGGGAAAGAGGGTGGCCAGAGATAATCAGACAGTCCCTGGAGGCTCCAAGCCTCCTAAGGGACCTGGATTAGGGAAGGACTGAACATGTACTGCTGTTGGGCAGAGAGAGAGGAGAGAGAGGAGGGTCTGGGCTGATGGGTGAGATGTCAGGGAAAGGCCTTGGGGTCTGAGGTCAAGGCCAGACCACCAGTTGTGTGGCTTCGAGCAACAACAATGACCACAATAACCATAGACAACATTTATTCAGTGCCTAGTTTGTATTCGGCAAGTTACTTTACTTCTTTGAGCCTCTGTTTCCTCATCTTTAAATTGGGGTCGGAGGGGTTGGATGTGGCTCAAATGGTTGGGCGTCCGTCTCCCATATGGAGGGACCCAGGTTCGATCCCCTGGACCTCCCGGTAAAAAAAAAAAGACTGTTTAAAACAAAACAAACAACAACATCAAATTGGGGTCGGGGGTTTAATCGACTTCTCAGGGCTGTTGTAGGGCTCGAACGGGACCATGTGGGGCAAGGAGCTTTGTACAGGCTCAAGGTCCACGGTAACTTTAGTTATTTGGGAGGCCATAAGGGAGGCCCATAGTGTTTTGGAAACAAGAGGATGGATATTCATTCCTAATGGGGTCAGTAAGTGGGTTAGGGTGTATGGTAAGGTTCTCTTTACCAAGAAGATATGGGATGTGAGCAGGGCTTCAAAGGGTAGAATGGGAGGGATAATGGGATTGACTTTCCAGGAGGAGGGCATTCTGTGGGCAAACATGTGGAGGAGGGAAGTGTAGGTTGCATTGGCCAAACAGTCCTGGCACAATTAATGGCTAAGCCTGGCACCCGGTGCATCACCCAAGGATGCAGTCAGGCTGGATCTTTGGTACTGGGGCCTGCTGTGAGGCACCCAAACGTCCTTCTCTAACATTATCCTGTCTAGAGCTGGGCAAGGAGAGGGCTGGAGGGTGAACTGGGAGTAATTACAGAGCCAGGCTTCTGGATATCTGCCACTTACTCCCCGGGTGGGGGTGGGGTGGTGTGCCAGGAACTGACACATCCTCCCCTTCTGACATCCTTAGCTGGGGGCCAGGGATTGGGCATCCCTGGAGAGTGATGAGCCACCCAGGAGGGTAGCTATGGGGGCGTGTGGCCCAGGACAGGTTGCTAGGAGTCAGTAGAGATTGAAGGGGGGGTGGATGGAGGGGGGCACAGGCTGAAAGTGTGAGGGCCCGGTCTGAGGAGAAGCAAGCAATCCTATGGTGTGTTGTCCCACTTATCCCTCTAACAGCCTTCGGAAACAGGCACTATTATACTCTCATTTTACAGATCGGGAAACTGAGGCTCAGGGACGTGAAGCGACTTGCCCAAGGTTCTTTAGGCAACCATTCGCCATTCAGCTTGAATGCATCGAGCACAGGCTCTGCGCCAAGCGCTAAGGGAGCCAGCGGTGACCACCTCTCCACCTCTGCCCTCAGAGGTGACAGTGCCGTGAGGTCACGCCATGGCCTCACCGGAGCTCTAACCCAGGTCTCACTATTTGCAAACCTTCGCTTTGGGCCAGAACACGAGCCCGGGCCAGCGTCCGGTGGGATGGCGCGGCTCGCGTGGCCGCCGGAAGCCCCCGGCCGCTCCTTCGCTCCACCGGCCCCGCCCGCACACCTGCCCCAGGTGTGCCCCTCGGGAGGCGCCGAGCGCCGCCGGAAAGCGTCGAGCGGCTTCGGCAGGTGGGGCGGGGCCGGGGCGGGGCCGGCGCGGGGCCGGGGCGGGGCCAGGCGCGGAGCCAGGAGTCCCGCGAATGCCCAGGCCCGCGCCCTGCGCCGGGTGCCCGCCGCGCCGCTGCCATGGGGGCCTGCCTGGGAGCCTGCTCCCTGCTCAGCTGCGTGAGTCCCGACCCCGGCCCGCCCGCCCGCGCCGCCCGCGCCTCCTTTGGCCCCGCACTTCTTTCTTACCTTCTTCCTCCAAATAGTTTCGTCTTTTTCTTTCCACTAAACTTGTCTTTCTGGGTCCGCACCCCGCCTCTTCGCCCCTCGCTGCGTCCCGGCTCGGCACCCCCGACCCCCCTCTCTGCCGTTCTCAGCCCGCGCACGTCCCGGGCATCTGGCGTCTGGGGCTCGGGTTGCCGCGGGGGAGGGGTTGAGGCGCGCCCGGGGGCTCCCAAGAACTGGGGAGACCGAGGTCCCGAGCCCGGGGTGGGCATGGGTGAGCGCTGCGGGCCCCGCCGCCGCCCCACCTCGCCCAACTTGGAGTTCTCGGGTGCGTCTCTTCGGCCTCTTTGCGTCTCTTTGTGTGGCCTACCTGGTCCCCCTCCCTCCCTGCCCCTGTGTCCTCTGTGCGTCTGTCTGTCCGGCTCACTGCCCATAGGTGTTTGTGAGCTCATCTGTCGCTGTCCGTTTGTTCCTTCCACTGTCTTTGTCCACGGCCTCTCGTCTGTCATTGTCTGCCCCTGCTGTTACGAGTCTGTCGGTCAGCCCACCAGCTGACTGTCTCTGGGAGAACTTGTCTCTGCCTCATTCAGTCTGACACTCGCTAACTTCTGGGCATTTTCCCAGAGAGCCCCTGACCATTCCCATCTGGGCCCCAGAGCTGAGATGTGGGGTGGGGTGGGAGGGGCACGGGGCCTTTCTCCGTCACCCTTGAGGGGTGGGTGCCAGTTTGCCAGTGACCTCTTGAGCCAAACTCAGGGCTGGGAGGCCAGGAATTGGAGGAGGCCTGGAAGAGAGGCGTGTGCCTGGTCACCTGGGCTGGAAGCTCGTTTAGGGGCTGCTGCCAGCACAGGGGAGGGGCTTTAGCCAGATCCTGGCTGGGAGGCCCCTTCTCCTTCCCCTTTCCCAGCCTCCCAGCCGTGTCTTCCCCTCATTAAATCTTTCTGAGGTTCATTCAGGCAGCCCCCTCCCCCTCTGGCCCCACACAAAGAGGAGCAGAGAGAGAGAGGGGGGCCTGGTGGCTGCTCAGTCCTGGGACTTGCTTTCCTTTGTCCCTGATTTGTGTGTGTTCGGGTGGGGGTGTGGGGGCAGGGGGCTGGGGATCTAGAGGTTCATTTAGCCATTTTCTGAGAATGGGGAAGCTGAAGAGTGGGCTCCTCGACAAGTCTCCTGTCCTCTTGGGGCCTTTGTTTCCCCATCTGTGAAGTATATGTGTGTGTGTGTGTGTGTGTGTGTGTGTCTATGCACACATTTACAGGAGGAAGAGTCAAAGCTGGCCTCTGAGATCTCTCCCTACCCAGATGAAGCCTTTTGGGAAGGGTCTGTGGCCAGGAAGGGTTTGCTTCCTGGTGAGGGAGGGAAGCTTCCTCTGAGTTGACCAGCTTTCTGTCTGGTTGAGCCAGATGAGGCCAAGCCCTGTCTGGGCCAGCTAGGGGGTGGGGCATGGTGAGGGGAGACCTGCCGATCCCCTGGGCCTCCACCTCCCCATCTGTCGGTTGGGGCAATAACAGCAGCTCCCTCCCAGTGCTGCTGTGAAGATTCAAGGGGATAAGGCATGTAAAGTGCCCAGCACAGCTCCTGGCATATTGTGAGTGCTCATAAACGGGAGCTATTGTTATCATCCTCCAGGAAAGGCGGGTGGAGAATTCCCTTTGGAGACAGGCAAAGGCAAACACTGGGCTGAGTCATAGACTTCTACTGACCCGTGCATCCTACAACGCTGAGACCAGAAGGCCCCTGA
The DNA here is from genome assembly GCA_026826555.1 of Tolypeutes matacus. NCBI lineage: Eukaryota > Metazoa > Chordata > Mammalia > Cingulata > Chlamyphoridae > Tolypeutes > Tolypeutes matacus. The sequence goes on from JAKSZT010053883.1 coordinate 25,038,845, forward strand.
CCAGTCTGCTCAACCCTCCTTTTACAGATAAGGAAACCGCGGCCCAGAGAGGTTAGCTGACTTGCCTATGGTTGCAGAATGAAGGGACGGGGAACTGCACAGGCAGGATTAAAATCTGATTCCTGGTCCGGGTCTCTGCCACATCTTCCTCCCGTCCCCACATCCTGGTTGCCTGAGGAACAGGGCTGGCCCAGGGTAGAATTGGGAGGTAACTTAGAATCTAATATCTGCAAAGGAACTGCCCTCCTTTCAGTGTCCTCCCCTTGGGGTTCTGGCCTCTGGCATTTCCTGAGGACCTACTGTGTGCCAGGCACTGGGCTGGGTTCTCCCCGCAGCCCCGTGGCATAGTTAGTATCCCCATTTTACAGGTAAGAGTACCAATAATAGCCACCACTTAACTGCGTCCTCACTGCAGGCCCCAGACACAGACCCAGCACTGTGGAAAGCAGAAAGCGCTTTACAAATACACTTCCATTTAACCCTCACGATGACCCCATGGGGGCAGTTTGTATTACTCCCATGTCACATACAAGCAAACTGGATCAGAGAGGGAAGGTGATTTTCCTTACAGTAGTAAGTGGTGCAGTTGGGCATTGCCAGACACAAATAACTGTTTCATTGGAGATTTGTACCACAAGAGTGAAGTTCTAATGGAGGGTCCCCAGGCAGCTACAGGGGCAACGTTTTGGGATGCATGGGTCAGTGGGGAGACTTTTTTTTAGCGCAGTTGTAGGTTTACAGAAAAATCACACAGAAAGTACGGAGTTCCCATTTCACCCCCCTCCACACCCACAGTTTTCCCTATTATTAACGTTTCGCATTAGTGAGGTACATTTGTTACAGTTGATGAACCAATATTATTATAATTATTTCTTAACTCAAGTCCATAGTTTACATTAGGCTTCACTCTTTGTGCTGTACAGTTCTATGGTTTTTTGGTGTTTTGTTTTTTTAATTTTTATTGTGGTAACATAGCTACAACATAAAACTCCCCATTGTAACCACTTTCCAGTGTACAGTTCGGTGGTGTTAATTACAGTCACAATGTTGTGCTCCCATTACTACCATCCATTACCAAAACTTTTGTGGGGAAGACTTCTGTACCCAGTGTACCCCGTCTGCGTGGGCCCATTGTGCCTCTGAATCAGCCTGTGGGTTAGGCTGAAGGTGAGGCCTGCCCCGGCTGGGGAGATAAGGTAAAGCCACAAGGGTGGGTGAGTCACCAGGTAAGCCAGCACCTGGTAAGCTGGGCTGCCAGCAGACACGCAGGGAGGGCCTTCTGTGTGTCTCCCCAGGAAGTGGGAGGGGCCTCTGGGCCAGACCGAATGGACTCAAATCCTGGCCTGGCCTCTTCCCAGCTGGGTGACCGTGGGCACGTTGCCTCTGAGCCTCCGTCTCCTTGTATGTGAAGTGGCGGTAACAGTGGTACCTGTCTCTCAGAAGGTTGCAAGGATTAAGTGGGACAGCACACATTGGCATGAGGCTGGTGTGCAGGGCCATTCCATGAACAGCCTAGAGAGGCAGATTGTTGGGGACCACATGGAAGAAGTGGTGAAGCCGGTGGAATGCAGGGCTGACTGTAGAGCTTGGGCTCTGAGCCACTTTACTGTCCTGACCTGGGGGCCCATTTTACAGATGAGGAAACTGAATCCCCCAGAGGGGAGAAGGGACATGCCTAACGTCATACTGTCAGTGAGAGGCAGAGCTGGGACTAGCGCCTACATTTTCTGCCTGGCACTGGGGAAGTGTGAATTCAGTAGTTTGGGCTGACCTTCCCTCCTGTGTTTTGTCTTGTGGTTGTTCACGAAGTCTGCACAGTGCATCCCACTCTTGCCTGGCCCAGTTAGTTTTTTGTTTTTTAAGATTTATTTTTATTTATTTATTTATCCCCTCCTTGCTGCTTGTGCTCATTGTGTCCATTTGCTGTGCATTTTTCTGTGTCTGCTTGTCTCCCTTTGTTGCGTCATCTTATTGCACCAGCTCGCTCACCGTGCCGCCCGGGCTGGCTTGCCTTCACCAGGAGGCCCCAGGAATTGAACCCGGTGCCTCCTATGTGGTAAACGGGAGCCCAACCAATTGAGCCACAGCCGTTTCCCGGGCCCAGTTAGTTTTAAACAATTGTGGACAACTCTAAACTCCAGCCCTATGAGTGGTTCAAAGAACATGTGTCCCTGGCCCTAGGGGCAACCAGGAGAGAGTGTGAATGACTCTGTGACAGCCCGATCCCACCATGCCAAATTGCTCACCGCCCATTGCTGTCCTCGGAGGTCCTTGTTACTGGCAGTGGCAAACAGCAGAAATGACCATCTGCCTTCCAGGTGTTTCTTCCTTGGAGAAAGGCTGGACTGGTTGAAAGGCAAGGAACCTTGATCTTTAAGACTCTAAGACCCAGGGCTTTTAAGTTCTATGAGTTCTCCTTTCTGAGAATCTGGGCTGGTGCCGAGATCCAGCTGCTGCTAGGCATTCTGGTGCTTTTCCATTGCTGCCTTTCCCCGCTAGTGCATTTGGGGGACAGGGCCAAGCAGGAAGGGAGAGTGATTGTAATCTTAGTGCTAGAGCAGTTTAATAGTCTGCCTTGGCCATTAACCTTATGTCATAAGCATTTGTCCATGTTGCTCCATGGCCTAGTGACTTGCATCTTTCCCTCTATCCCATTCCAGAGAATGAATGGGCTTTCACTGTCCCCAGCTGTTGGGCATTTAGTTTATTTGCAGTTTCTTGAGAGCCTAAAGTTTGTGCCTACTTTAGTTTTTTTTCCTTTATTTAATATTTTAATTTTGGGTGGCAGATGTGGCTCAAGTAGTTGAGCACCTGCCTCCCACATGGGAGATTCTGGATTCGGTTCCTGGTGCCTCTTAAAAAACAAACAAACAAACAACATGCAAAATAAACAGAAAAACCAACTCAGGGGAGCTGATGTGGCTCAGTGGTTGAGCTCCAGCTTCCCACATATGAGGTCCTGGGTTCACTTCCTGGCCCCCTGTACTCCAAAAAAAAAAAAAAAATTTTTTTTAAATTTTGTACTTACAAAATTACCTTATTGAGGTATAATTATTTACAATAAAATACATCCATTATTGAGGTATAATTATTTACAATAAAATACATCTGCCCCATGTGGCAGAGAATTCCCTATTATGGGAGCAGCATGGTGTACTGGTGGGCATTCGGTTATTTTCACTTTCCCCCTATTATTTCCCTATTATAAACAGTGCTGCGATGAACTGTGTGCATGTGTGTCTGCACGCGTTCTTACTCCCAGAGCTGGTATTTCCGTAGGAAGAGGTTTCTGTAGGAGCCATCCCCGGAGGCGGCATGACCGGATCAAAGTGTGTGACCGTTTCCCAGCAGGCTCCGCTCCCTCCACCCCTCTGAAAGCAGGAGTAGCAGGGGGCTGGTGTGTGTTTTGCTCTCCCTGGCCTAGTCTCTCTGGCTGCTGGCCAGGCCCTGGGAAATCCAGAGGTTTCAGGTATCAGGAACGCTTGGATTTTGGTCTCCAAGAACCAGAGTGAATTGAAAGGCTCCCTGACTGCAGCTGGGCAGCTTTTCCTGCACCTCAAATGTCCCAAGTTGAAATGGTAACAAGCCAGAATCAGGGCCTGACCCCGGCAGGCACTGGGGTGCCCAGTTCCTGGGAGCCCCACCTCTTGGCCGTCCTTGGTGTTCTCTGGCATTGGAGGGATGGTTTTTGTCACTGGGTGTTTTGCAGTTAAATGAGCCTGCCATTGGTGCTCAGCAGGCTGGGGAGTGGTGCAGCTCTGCAGACTCAGCCTGGCCTTGGCACAGGCAGCCCTGAGATCGAATCTCCGCTCCTCAGCTTACTTCCTGCATGACTGTGGTCCTGTCACCTCTCTGAGTCTTAATGTATATAAAGTGTACCACAGTGCCTGGGACTGAGTAGCGTAGTCCTTTGTAATGATAGCTGTTTTAGTTAGCTAAGCTGCCTAAAGCAGAGAGCATAAAACACATTGGATTTAACTCGGGGAACTGATTAGCTTACGAGCTTACAGTCTTGAAGCCATGAAAATGTCCAAATCAAGGCATCGTCAGGTGATGCTTTCTCTCTAAAGACCAGCTGCCAGCAACCCTGGACTCCTCTGTCACATGGCAAGGCACACAGCAGCGTCTGTTGGTCTCTTCCTTCTCTTCTGGGTTTCATTGCTTTCAGCTTTCTGCTTCCATGATTTTCTCTCTTTGTCTGAATTTCATTCTCTTATAAAGGACTCCAGTAAGAGGATTGTGACCAGCCCCCTCAAATGAGGTGGGGCACATCCTAAGATCCTACTCACCAAAAAATCCTACTTAAAGTGGGTCCACACCCACAGGAATGGATTAATTTAAGAACATACTTTTCTGGGTGTACATACAGCTTCAAACCACCATAGAAGCTTTCACTATACCTTGAGCCCCAACACTGTGATTAACTTGCTGTGTGACATCTGATATGTTTCTTAACCTCTCTGGCCTCAGTTTCCTCACCTATATAATGGGAATCTACTCTGTCTGATAACCAGAATGCTCTCTATGATTTACAGCATCTGCCGGCATTTGCTTATCCTCACCTCCCAAAGGGCAGGAGGAAGGGCTTGGGTGGGGGGCTGCAAGATGTAACCAGAAGTTGCTGGAGGAGTGGACTGTTATGATTTGGCCCATGAGGACTAATTTCATCCTGCAAGCATTTCATTTAGCATCGCTGCTGTACTTGAATTTGTGGGTAATGGAGAGATGGGGAAGAAGGAGGCCCCTGGAGCATTTCCAGTCTGGGGGAAGGTAGGGGCAGATGAGACAGCAGCTACACCCTAAGCCAGAGTGTGCTTACATCTTGTGACTTGGCCAGAGGGACAGCTCTGAGGAACGAGGGATCCTTTTAGCCTGCTCTCCACAAAGCTGGTCTTTAAATGTAGGACTATTCCTATCAGTCCGGCTGAAAACTTTTGAGTGGATGCCATTGCTCTTAGGATGAAACCGGGGTCCTGCACATGGCTTCCAGGCCCTACGGGCCTGGCCTGGGCCAGCCTTTCTGGCCTCACTGCTCGCCACCTGCTCATGAAGCTTTGGCTGCAAGGACCTTCTTGTTCCTCAGCCCTTAGCTGCAGCATCACTTCTTCAGGGAGTCGAAACGAGGACCCCTTAGTCACTCATGGCAGCATGCACTTTTTATGCATGCTTTAATGCTTATCATGATGTGTGCAGTTACTTGTTTAATGTCTTTCTTGCCCATGGAAGCCCCGGGAGGGCAGGGCCCGTGGCTCTCGCTCTCCAGACTCTTAAATACCTGGGCGAGGAGTTGGGGCTCTATGGGGCAAGGTGAACAGATGTATTTTACCAGATGTATTTGGATGTGGATCCCGTTCCTCAAAGGCTGGGCTGTGGACCCTGCTCCCAGAGAGGAGGCTCTGCTTTAGGTTTCAGCCTAGTGGAGGGCTGCTTGGGCAGAGGATCTAGGAGAGGGAAAGTGTTAGACTGACTCCTGCTATCCAAAGCTGGTACAGGCCCAGGTTGAGGAAATGATAACTGCTGCTCACAGTTCTTCCCTGCATCCATTCAACAGATGTTCATTTTGTGCTTGCTATATTTCGAGGTCTTAACGTGTGTCTGGTACTATGCCAAGCACTTTATGTTCATTCAATAGATATGTATCAAGCTCCTACTATGTGTCAGGTACTTTCCAATTTCTGGGAATATCACAGTGAACAAAACAGCCCTGTCCCCATGGAGTTCACATGCTTGAAAAGGGAGACAGACAAACACAAGTAAATATAAAATATCTCAGATGACAGTAAGTCCTATGGAGCAAAGTTAAGCTGGGAAGGGGAGGAGGGAGCCTGAAGGGGTTGCAATTTAAAATTCATAATTTTGGTAATCTTAGCACCTTAAAATATGTATATATATATATATGTATTTAAAAAATAACATGTAAGTAAATGCACATATATGCATATATATTTATATATCATTTTACAAATTTGGTATGTATTGTGAAAAATTTGATTTGTACCCACAATAAAAAAATATAAATAAATAAATAAATAAAATTCATAATTTCATTCTCACAACTGCCCTGTGAGAAGTGTTATCGTTCCCATTTTACAGAGGAGGAAACTGAGGTTCAGAGAGGTTGAGGAAGTTGTCCGCGATCACACAGCTAATCAGCAACAGAGCTGGACTTCTGATTTTCTTTTTTACCATTCTGCCTCCCACTAAATAAGAAACTGCAGGATGCCAGCTCTCTCTCACAGCAACCATGGTATCACCAGACATAGATCTGGGTTTGAGTCTGGATTCTGCTGCTTACGGTCCTGTGCCTCTCTGAGGCTTGGTGTCCTCAGCTTGAGAGTGAATGGGTTAATGTCTGGGGAAGCGGCCAGCACGGTGCAGGTGGGTTTGGAGACACTGAATGGGCAGGGGAGGGGAGAGGAGGCCGAGAGTAGAGGTGCCTGCCGCTGCCCTCCCTGCAGGCGTCCTGCCTCTGCGGCTCCGCGCCCTGCATCCTGTGCTGCTGCTGCCCCTCCAGCCGCAACTCCACCATCAGCCGCCTCGTCTTCACGGCCTTCCTCTTCCTGGGGGTGCTGGTGTCCATCATCATGCTGAGCCCTGGCGTGGAGAGTCAGCTCTACAAGGTGAGCAGCTACAGGGGAGGCAGGGCGCGGCCCCTAGCGAGGGGTCTCAGGCTGGAGGGTAGAGGAGTAGCTAATGGGGAAGGGGTGGGCACGGGGCTCGGGCGCACCAGAGGAGCTTCATGTGGAGAGGAGGCGTTGAAGCTGCTGGGGAAGTTCTTGCTCCTCATAAACCATGGGCCCCTTGGAAAATCTTAGTAATCATTGTGGCCCCAGAGCCGGGTGCTCTCCCCCAGTGGAATGCTCAGGCCCAGTTTGGGCTCGTGACTCTTTCCTTCATCTCCGTGTCTCATAGGCTGGCACAGACGCAGTGGAGTACCTGGGCCAGGAGCTCTCACATTTTAGAGTGTATGAAGGTGTGAGTCACCTGGGGGCTTGTTAGACACCCACCTTAAAGGCTCTAATTCTGTAGGCTAGGGGCCTTGGAATCTGTGTTTCCTCCAAGATCTCAGGGGATTCTGCTGTAGGTGGGGGGTGGAGATCACTTTGGGAAATCTTGGTTTAGGAAGTCCCGAGGTTGTGAGGATGACAACGGGGAGATAAATAGTGACAAGATGTAAGAGACATCAGATGATGGGGAGGCACTGCTGCCTCCTTCCTGGCAGGGGTGCTCCATGTGGGCCAGGCCTTCAGGCTGCTCCGTCTGTCTTCACAGCTGCCCTGGGTGTGTGAGGAGGGGTCCGGGACCCCCGCCGTCCTGCAGGGCCACATCGACTGCAGCTCCCTGCTCGGCTACCGCGCCGTCTACCGCATGTGCTTCGCCACGGCAGCCTTTTTCTTCCTTTTCGTGCTGCTCATGGTCTGTGTGCGCAGCAGCCGGGACCCCCGGGCCGCCATTCAGAACGGGTGAGGGAGGGGCCCTGCCTGCCCCCAGACCCTCCCGGGGGGCTCCCCCCTCCTCGGCCTGCTTCCAGGGATCCCCAGACCCTACCTTCAGTTGCAAGAGCCACTGTGACCAGGAAGGTGTGGCAGGGAGATCAGAACGGGCAGTGACTTGCCAGTTGGGACCAGGATCTCCGCTCTGGCCCTTCCCTCTGCCCCTCGAGTTTAGGACCAGGGCAGATCTTCTGTGCCCATCAGACTTCACCTCGCCAGTGTCTGCTCTTTGGGCGTGGTGTTGCTGGGGACCAGGCCTGGCCTGGCCTCCAGCTCCCCCTCACCCCCCAACTCGGTTCTCTTGTTCATTCCTCTGCCTTCTCCATCACAGGTTTTGGTTCTTTAAGTTCCTGGTCCTCGTGGGCATCACCGTGGGTGCCTTCTACATTCCTGATGGCTCCTTCTCCCACAGTAGGCAGCTGGGGTTGTGGGGGGGGGGTGGAAGGAGAAGGGGCTATGGGGGAGGGAGGTGGGGTCTTTAGCCCCGGAGCACTGGTGGGGAGCTGCCCTTTGCTCTGCACACAGACCCTGGCTGCTGGCTGGGTCCTTGCTCCCACCCCTGAGGCAGCACTCTGCCCCTGGATGATTTGAGGGCAATTTAGGAGGGCCAACCTTACCCCTAACCGTACCCTGCCATACTGTTTGTAGCTCTGAGCATGGCTGGGTGCTCCCTGTGGGCAGGGACTTTGCTTCTTCTCAGTGTTCCCAGTACCAGGCATGGCACAAACAATTACTGAATGAGTAAATGTGTGTGAGAGAGACTGGGGGGAGAGTGCCTGCCCCAGGAGGTCTGGAGGGGTCCCGGACCCTGTCAGGGGTCTTGCTGGCCCTCCTCTCCACCCCCAAGCCACGACCGACCCTCCTGGCCTCATTCCCCTCTCCCCACCCCAGTCTGGTTCTACTTTGGCGTCGCGGGCTCCTTCCTCTTCACTGTCATCCAGCTGGTGCTGCTCATCGACTTCGCACACTCCTGGAACCAGCGGTGGCTGGGCAAGGCTGAGGAGTGTGACTCCCGGGCCTGGTATGCAGGTCAGTGCTGCCCGCGCTGGGGCAGGGCTCCCGAGGCTCTGAAGCCGGAAGGAAGCCTGGAGGGCATTTGGGGCAGGAGTTGAACCCCCCAGGGCAGGTGGAGGGGAGAAGGAGGCAGCTGATTCTGGAGCATCTCAGGTGAATCCGAGGAGAGCTGAACTGGAAAGGCCTTGGGGGATTGTCTGGTTCAGAGTTTCCTGCAGAATGGACCACACAAGTGTCGGGGGCGGGGAGGGGGGCATATCAGGCCCTTTTAACGGGGACCAAGTGACACCGAAACCACCAGGGCAGATCCCTGTTGAACTCTTCTCCAGTCTTTCTGAATAAATACAAAATAAACGCGCGTGTCAGCCCTGGTTTTGTTCTAAGACTCTGATATTTGCTGCTCAGTCTGCTAAAGAGAGCAGGTCTCCAGCAGACTGCTGACTGGGGTCAGCATTCTTATTAAAACCGACCGTGTTGTGTTCACTGTATTAGTTTTATGGTTACTTAATTTATAGCAAGTGAATCCTTTTAGTTCAGGAGTCACGTGGGTGGGCAGATGTCAGAAAGACGTTAGTGAATGCTGGGAGTTTAGGAAGCCCTGATGTCGTTCCCCGGACGAGAGTGGGGAGGCTGGCCCGGCAGAACTCTTGAGGGAGCCTCCTGCCCCCCACCCCCACCCCCTCCTCACTGCCTCCCCTCCGGCCCCAGGCCTCTTCTTCTTCACCCTCCTCTTCTACACACTGTCCATCGCAGCCGTGACGCTGCTGTTCATCTACTACACCCAGCCCAGTGCCTGCCTCGAGAGCAAGATCTTCATCAGCCTCAACCTCATCTTCTGTGTCTGTGTCTCCATCGTTGCCGTCCTGCCCAAGGTCCAGGTGAGCCTGCCTGGCCCCTTGCTGTGTAAGACCACCTCGAGGGGCCGTGGAGTCCTGCAGCAGGGGTGCACAGTCACTGAGGCTTGGGTTGGGTGTGGACTCCCGTGTCAGCCTGCCTGGGTTAGAATCTTGGCACTCACACATGCAGGCTGGGTGCCTTTGGGAAAGTGTCTGAACCTCTCTGTGCATCTCCTCAAATGTAAAATGGGGATAATAATACCGAGTATCTAGAGTTATTTTCAGGATTGAGAGCATATTTGGGAAGCACTTAGAACAGTGCCTGGCATATAGATATCAACCAGACAGTAACTATTGTGTCATTATTGTTGTCAATGTTGTTTTGTTTTCTTTTTTTTTTTTTTTACCGGGAGGTACTGGGGATTGAACCCCAGTCTCTCCATATGGTAGACGGATGCTGAACCTCTCGAGCCACATCTGTTTCCCCAATGTTGTTTTTATGAGAATCAGGAGAAATCAGGGAGAGGTATTGAGTGACGATTCCTGGACACCTTGAATAATGGTGCTGGAAGCTGTAGTTCCATAGTTCCCAGTCAGTGGTCCCCAAACCATCTGGGGTAATGGATGGGGGCTCTTAAAGACATTGTCTGTTGTTCAGGAAAAAGACCTTGCAAGTCCAGTGGCACTTCACAGTTTGGAATCTCAGCCCATTAGGGATTTCAAAGATAGCTTAGGGAGTCTTGGGGATTGTTGGCAGAAAGCTTGGAGATCTCCCTTCTGGTTAGATCCTCCATTTCCCAGTGAGACTATTGAAACCCAGAGAGGGTGATGTCTGCCCCAGGTCACACAGCAAACTGTGTTCATTCAGTAAAGACCCTCTTGAACTCCTGGAGGAGTTGTCTTTCAGATGTTGGGGATATAGCTGTGAGGAAGAGGAGGAATTATAGCAATAGCTAACGACCAATGATGTCTATCATGTCATTTTCTCCTCACATCATCACCCCCACTTTACAAATGCAGAAACAGAGGCTTAGAGAAGTTAAGAACTTGCTGAAGGTCACCCAGCTAATAAGGGGTGGGACTGGGATTTGAATCCAGGCAGGCTGGCTCCAGAGCCTGGGCTTCTATCACAGAGTTTAGATGCATATTTTCAAGTATATGCATGGTGAGGGGTGGTGATGGGTAAGCAATAGGAGAGGATGACAGATAAGTTATAACAAATGTTATATGGAAAATAAAAGGGGCTGTGAGCTGAAGGGTGGGGGGTGTGGGGGGAGGCAGGGGCGGCTGCCACCAGGATTTTCAGGGCCTCTTTGGGAGTCTTCTTTGTGGGGAAGCCTGAATACTAAAGAGAGGGGCTGCCTATGTGGAGATATGGGGGAGAAACGTGCCAGGCAGCAGGCACGACAAGTGCAAAGGCCCTGAGGTGGGAAAGGCTTTGGTAGGTTCTAAGGACAGAGAGCAGGCCATAGTCCTGGAATGTAGTCATCAGGGAGGGAGGGGGGTCGTGGCTGATCAGTTGGAGACAAAGGCGGGGGCAAATCAGGGAGGCTTTTCTTCAGCGTGTGATGAGATGTGGCCCTTGAACAGTTTCAGCAGGGAGGAAGTGGAGTAATTTGAGAGGGTGTTAGGAGAAAGATTTAGAACTGCACCTTTGGGTGGGCGAGGTGGATGGTGGGTGGCCTGGTTGGTGTTTTCTCAGAAGGGTGGCCGTAGGGTGGGTGGGTGAGTATTTCCGAGGTCCCCTGTTTGGGAGTGAGTGGCTGGTGGGGGTGGGGTGGCCCTGGGTTTGGCAGGGGCCTCACCTATGAACCTGCCCTTGCTAGGAGGCCCAACCCAACTCAGGTCTACTGCAGGCCTCGACCGTCACGCTCTACACCATGTTTGTCACCTGGCTGGCCCTGTCCAATGTCCCGGGTGAGTACAGGCCTGGGCTCCAAGAGACCTGACCTTGATCCTGGGCCATCAGCACTGGGAAGGGGGTTGGGGACACCCCAGCTCCAGCCCCTGCTAAGACTCAGTCCTCAGGGAGGTGTGAGGATGCTATTTGTTCCTAGAGCACTTTATTGTTTTGTCTGGTAAGCGCTGCCTGTGGCTAGATTGGATCTTGGTTGTATATGTGTCTGTCTGTCTGTCCAGTTGGGTTGGCTCTCTGCCCATCCTCAGGGCTATCTGGCTAACTCAGACCTGGCATTCCTGGGCCGAGGGTGACTGTGCTCCCATCCCCAGACCAGAAGTGCAACCCCCACCTGCTGACCCACCTGGGCAACGAGACCGTCCTGGCAGGCCCTGAGGGCTACGTGACCCAGTGGTGGGACGCGCCGAGCATCGTGGGGCTCGTCGTCTTCATCCTGTGCACACTCTTTATCAGGTATGGCAGGGGCTGGTCTCTGGGGAGGGATTAGGACTGGAAATGAGGGGAGGGTGTAGGTACCCAATCGCCAAGCTGAAGATGCCCTCAGCAAGCAGCATGTCCAATTCCCACACTGTGCTGGTGGGGAAACTGAGTCCCTCAGAGAGCACACTGTGAGTGGGCAGCAGAGATGGGGCTGGAAGTCAGGTCCCTCCCTACTTCCTGGCCCAGGGCCCCCTCCTGCATGCCAGGCTGCCGTTCCCAGCTCAGAGTTGGGTACATGCAGCTGTGGGGGCAGGTAAGAACCTGGCTCTGTCACTCCCCTGCTCTGTGACCTCGAGGCAAGTGGCTTAACCTCTCTGGGCTTCAGTTTCCTCCTCCATAAGGATCTGGAAGACCAGATCCTCCACTGCCCAGTGTGGTTGTGACAGTGCAGTCTCACCTGAGAGATGGCCACCTCACACTTAAGATCACACAGCAACTTCTTTTTTTTTTTTTTTCTCATTAAAAAAAAAAAGTATTGAAGTATACCATTCATAAATCAACATACATAAACAAAAGTGTACGGTAAAAGTTGTGAACTCACAAAACAAACATGCATGACATCATACAGGGCTCCCATACATCACCCACCATCAATACTTTGCATGGTTGTAAAGCATTTGCTACAAATTATGAAAGCACTAACTATAGTCCATATCTTACATTAGGTGTGTTTTTCTCTCAACCCACCCTATTATTGTTTTATTGATAAACACAATTTATCTAAAGTATACAAATCAGTGGCATTTGGTATAATCACAGAGTTGTGCATTCATCACTTCCATCAATATTAGAGCAATTTCATTACTCCAAAAAAAAAAAAAAGGGAAAACAAACCACTATCATACCCTTATGTTAGTGCTAATTGCAAATCGTATGATATGCTTCCACTATTTCTATTCATTTCTAAATATTTCCAAAAACTTTTTACCAATTCTACACAGATTAAACCTCAGCTTTACATTGTCTAACCACATTCTATTCTCTGGTGACTTATATTCTAGCTATTAACTCCATGAGTTTGCTTCTATTTAGTTCACAGTAGTAAAATCATACAATATTTGTCCTTTTTTGCCTGGCTTGCTTCACTCAACATAATGTCCTCCAGGTTCATCTATGTTGTCGTATGCTTCATGACTTCATTTCTTCTTACAGCTGGATAATATTCCATCATGTGTGTATACTACAGTTTGTTTATTCATTTCTCAGTTGATGGACACCTGGGTTGTTTCCATCTTTTGGCAATTGTGAATAATGTTGCTATGAACATCTGTGTGCCGGTGTCTGTTTGTGTCACTGCTCTCAGTTCTTCTGGGTATATACCCAGTAGCGGTATTGCAGGGCCACATGGCAGATCTGTATTCAGCTTCCTTAGAAATCGCCAAATACACTTCCACAGTGGCTGTACCATTCTACCTTCCCATCAACGGTGAATAAGCATTCCTATCTCTCCACATCCTCTCCAACACTTATAGTTTTCTGTATTTTTAATGGTGGCCATTCTAGTAGGTGTGAAATATTTCACTGTAACTTTGATTTGCATTTCCCTAGTAGCAAGTGTTGTTGAACATTTTTCCATGTATTTTTTTGCCATTTGTATTTCTTCTTTAGAAAAATGTGTAGTCAGGTCTTTTGCCCATTTTTAAATCAGATCATTTGTCTTTTTATTGTTGAATTGTAAATTCTTTTTATATATCATGGATATTAGACCCTTGTCAGATGTGTTATTTCCAAATATTTTCTCCCATTGAGTACGCTGCCTTTTTATCCTCTTCACAAAGTTCTTTGAGGTGCAGAAGTGTTTAATTTTGAGGAGGTCACATTTATCTATTTTTTCTTTTGTTGCTCGTGATTTGGTTATAACTTTTAAGAGACCCCCCACCTACTACAAGGTCTTGTAGATGTTTCCCTACATTATCATCTAGGAGTTTTGTGCTCCTGGCTTTTATGTTTAGGTCTTTGATCTATTTTGAGTTGCCTTCTTTAGGAAGTGAGATAGGGGGTCCTTTGGTTGTAGATACCCGGTTCTCCCAGTGCCGTTTGTTGAAGAGACTGTTCTGTCCCAGAACAGTGAACTTGATAGGCTGGTCTACTTCTAAACTCTCAATTCAATTCCATTAATCAGTGTGTCTACATTTATGCCAATACCGTGCTATTTTGACCACTGTAGCTTAATAATACACTTCAGTATCAGGAAGTACGAGCCCTCTGACTTTACTCGTCTTTTTTAGTATGTTTTTGGTTATTCGGGACTCCTTTCCTTTCCAAGTAAATTTGGTAATTGACTTTTCTATTTCTGTAAAGTAGGCTGTTGGAATTTTGATTGGGATTGCATTGGATCTATAAATCAGTTTGGGTAGAATTGACATCTTCATGATGTTTAGTCTTCTAGTTCATGAACACGGAATGTCTTTCCGTTTGTTTAGGTCTTCTTTGATTTCTTTCAGCAGTGTTTTGTAGTTTTCTGAATATAGATCCTTTACATTCCTAGTTAAATTAGTTCCTAGATATTTGAGTCTTTTTGTTGTTATTAGTGAATTTTTTCCTTGATTTCCTCCTCAGCTTGCTCATTATTATTGTATAGAAACACTACTGATTTTTGTCTGTTAATCTTGTATCCTGCCACTTTGCTGAACTCATTTATTAACGCTAATAGCTTTGTTGTAGATATTTTGGAATTTTCTAAATATAGGATCATGTCATCTGCAAACAGTGAGAGTTTTGCTTCCTTTTTTCCAGTTTGGATGCCTTTTATTTTTCTTGTCTAATTGCCCTAGCTAGAACTTTTAGCACAATGTTGAATAACAATGGTGACAGCATCCTTGTCTTGTTCCCAATCTTAGAGGGAAAGTTTTCAACCTTTCCTCATTGAGTACGATGTTCACTGTGGGATTTTCATATATGCCTTTGTTATGTTGAGGAACTTTCCTTCTACATCTATCTTTTGAAGTGTTTTTATCAAGAAAGGATGCTGGATTTTGTCAAATGCCTGTTATGTATCAATTGAGATGATCATGTTTTCTTTTGATATGTTAATGTGGTGTATTAGGCTAATTGATTTTCTTACGTAAAACCACCCTTGCATACTAGGAATAAAATCCACTTGGTCGTGGTGTATAATTATTATTATTATTTTTTTAAAGATTTTATTTATTTATTCATCCATCCCCCCACTGCTGCTTGCGCTCGCCGGGCCAGCCAACCACGCCGTGCGGGCGGGCCCGCCCCCACCAGGAGGCCCCGGGAACCGAACCCAGGGCCTCCCATATGGCAAACGGGAGCCCCACTGATTGAGCCACAGCCGCTTCCCTAATTATTTTGATATGCTATTGGATTCTATTTGCAAGTAATTTGCTGAGAATTTTTGCATCTATGTTCATTAGAGAGATTGGTCTGTAATTTTATTTTCTTGTAATATCTTTATCTGGCTTTGGTATTAGGGTGATGTTGGCTTCATAAAATGTGTTGGGTAATTTTCCCTCCTCTTCAATTTTTTGTAAGAGTTTAAACAGGATTGGTATTAATTCTTCTCAAAATGTTTGGTAAAATTCACTCATGAAGCCATCTGGTCCTGTAATTTTCTTCATTGGAAGATTTTTAAGGACTGATTCAGTCTCTTTAGTTGTGATTGGTTTGTTGAGTTCCTGTATTTCTTGTAGAGCCAATGTCAGTTGTGCATTTCTAGGAATTTGACCATTTCATCTAGGTTGTCAAATTAGACAACAAATTAGTTGGCTTACAGTTTCTCATAATATCCTTTTATGATCCTTTTTATTTCTGTGGGGTCAGTTGTAATGTTCCCCTTTTCATTCCTGATTTTATTTGCATCTCCTTTTTTTTTTTTTCCTTTGTTAGTATAATTAAGGATTTGTCAATTTTATTGATCTTCTCAAAGAACCAGCTTTTGGTTTTGTTGATTTTCTCTACTGTATTTTTGTTCTCAGTATCATTTATTTCTTCTCAAATCTTTTTCTTTCTTTCTGTTTCCTTTGGGATTGGTTTGCTGTTCCTTTTCTAGTTTCTCCAATTGTTCAGTTAGGTCTGGGATTTTAGCTCTTTCTTCTTTTTTAATATAGGCATTTAGGGCTATAAATTTCCCTCTCAGCACTGCCTTTGTTGCATTCCATAAATTTTGATAAGTTGTGTTCTCATTTTCATTTGTCTCGAGATAGCTACTAATTTCTCTTGAAATTTCTTCTTTGACACACATTGTTTAAGAGTAGATTGTTTAGACTCCATATATCTGTAATTTCCCCCCTTTCCCACCTATTATTGATTTCCAGCTTCATTCCATTATGATCAGAGAAGGTGCTTTGTATAAATTTCACTCTTCTTAAATTTATTGAAAGCTGTTTTGTGGTCCAACATGTGGTCTATCCTGGAGAAAGATCCATGAACACTTGAAAAGAATGTATAACCTTCTGATTTGGGGTACAATGTTCTATATATGTCTGTTAGGTCTAGCTCATTTATCATGTTGTTCAAGTTCTCTGTTTCCATCTTGATCTTCTCTCTGGTTGTTCTATCTAATATTATGAGTAGTGTGTTGAAGTCTCCAACTATTATTGTAGACATGTCTATTTCTCTCTTTAGTTTTTCCAGAGTTTGACTCATGTATTTTGGGGCACCCTGGTTATGTGCATAGAGATATTTATGACCATTATTTCTTCCTGGTGGATTGTCCCTTTTCTTAATATATATGGCTTTCTGCATCTGTTATCACTTTTTTTGCATTTAAAGTCTGTTTTGTCTGATACCAATATAGCTACCTCACTCTCTTTTGGTTACTATTTACGTGAAATATCTTTTCCCAACCTTTCACTTTCAGTCTATTTGCATTCTTGGGCCTATGGTGAGTCTCCTGCAGACAGCATATGGATGGATCATGTTTTCTTATCTATTCTGTCAGTCTGTGTCTTTTGATTGGGGAGTTTAATCCATTAACATTCAATGTTATTACTGTAATGGCATTACTGAGTCAATTATTTTATCCTTTGGCTTTCATATGCCATATCTTATTCTTGTCTGTCTTTTTACCCTTTCGGTTACCCTTTCTGATAGTCTTCACTTTTACACTCTCCTCCAAGCCTCTCTTTCCTGTCTTTTCTTTTCTGGCTGCAGAACTCCCTTTAGTGTTTCCTGAAGAGCTAGATTCTTGTTTATGAACTCTCTTAATTTGTTTATCTATGAATATTTCAAACTCATCATAATATTTGAAGAACAGTTTTGCCAGATAAAGAATTCTTGGATGGCAGTGTTTCTCTTTTGTTACCTTAATTATATCATACAAAAGCCTTCTCACCTTTATGGTTTCTGAAGAGAAATCCACACTAAGTCTTACTGGACGTCGCTTGTATGTGATGTTTTGCTTCTCCCTTGCTGCTTTCAGAATTTTCTCTTTATCTTTGGCATTCTGAATATTTTGCATCTTAGGGTAGGTCTATTTGGATTTATTCTAATCCTGGACACATATATTCATGTCTTTCATGAGAGTTGGGAAATTTTGGCCATTATTTTCTCAAATACTCTTCTACCCTTTTATCCTTCTCTTCTCCTTCTGGAATTCCCATTACACATATGTTGGTGCACTTCATGCTGTCATTCAACTCCCTGAGCCCCTACTCAAGTTTTTCCAGTTTTTTCTATCTTTGTTCTTCCCTTTTTTCAATTTCAGCTATTCTGTCCTCTATATTGCTGATTCATTCTTCCATGATCTCAAATCTGTTGTATATCTCTATTGTATTTTTTTATCTCATATATTGTCTTTCATTTCCATAATCTCTGTTATTTTTCTGTTCACTCAGAATCCGTTTTTTTTTTTTTTTTTTTTTTTTGAGGTACCAGGGACCGGGGAATGAACCTAGGACCTCATATGTGGAAAGCTGGCACTCAACCACTGAGCCACATTGGCTTCCCTGAGTTGGCTTTTTTTCATTTGTTTTGCTTGTTGCTTTTTTTTTTTTTTTTTTTCCAGGAGGTACCAGGAACTGAACCTGGGACCTTCCATGTGGGAGGTGTGTGCTCAACCACTTGTGCCACATCCACTCCCAGCCCAGAGTCTTCTTAATGTCTTTTATTTCTTTAGTCGTGTTGTCCATCAACTCCATGATTTGATTTAGGAGATTTGTATGAACATCACTGATTAGTTGTTTCAAGTCCTATGTCTTGTCTGGAGCTTTGATTTCTTCCTTTGCCTGAGTCATAGCTTCATTTTTCTTAATATGGCTTGTAATTTTTGCTGAGGTCTAGACAACTGATTATGATGTTGAATTTACTCTGATGTTCAGTTTCTCTCTTGTCTATGAATTTAAGTAGCTGTGTGGTACCACTGTTTTTTGATTCTTGATTCAACTTATTCTAGATATTTAGGATTGCCCCTGTTTAACTGCTCAGTCCAGGGCTAAGGACTCATTAATGGGGTGCAGGGCAGCGTCCAAGGTCCTTGGAGAGGAGGGCAGTAAAGGTACCAACTTGCCTCTTTTATTTCTTACTCTTTTTCCCTTGCATGCACTTTCCTGGTCTGCCAGCAGGTGGCACTCTTTGACAGACCTCTCTGCTCAGGTCCCAGACAGTAGGGGGCGAATGTATTTACTGTAACCCTTCTCTGGGCAGGCGGTGCAGAAGCAGTGTCCTCAGGGCGGGCCAAGCCTCACAGACTACTTTCTCAGAAGCTGCTCTTCTCCCTTGGCTGGCCGCACCTTACCTCCCTCTGTGTCCTCAGCAACGAGCCAGGGCAGTAGGGAAGATGTTTGAGAAGGCAAATTATCTTTAGCTTGCTGCCAGCTCTCAGGGCAAACAATGTCATGGCCCCACCCGGCCTGGAAGTGTGTGACCCTACAACCTAGCAGACCAAGTTCTCTGGCCAAAATCTGAATTCGCTGTAGGCTGTGATCCTCCCTATCCCCTTTCTTGAGGAAGAGAACCTGCAACCCTCTCAGTCAGTAGCCACCTGCCCAGGGCCTGAGGACCCAGTGCTGTTTGCTCTGACGGTGGGGTTATGGGCACCAGCAGCTGCTGCTGCAGCTTTGCTCACGGGGTTTCCCCAGCCAGCTGAGACTCCTTTCCTTTGCCCTTCTCTCTTCTGGGTGGTGTCTAGCCTTTCCCTTGGGTCCTAAGTCCTAGAACAGTTTTCCGACAGTTTCTGTCTGTCCTCTAGCTATTTTTCTGGGAGAGAAGTGAGCCCTCTGCCTCTCTAATTCTCCATCTTCCTGCAACTTCTTTTTAAAAGGGCATCTTAGTGAGTGTTTATCAGTTGGATGCTACAGCCAGGCTGCTTAGATTGAACCTTGCACTGCCCCTTACTAGCATTATGATCTTGGACAAATGACATAATCTTGGTGCCGCAGTTTCCTTATCTGATAAATGGGGATGAAAATAACCCCTCCTTCATTGGGTTGTTGGAGGGTTGTAGATGAGTTAATATGTATAAAGCCCTTAGTAAGGAATGTGGCAAGTAGTAGATGCTATATAAGTGTTTGCTATTATTTCAAGTCACTGTGAACATTTATACAACTGGTGGGTGTGAGTGACTGATTTGCAAGAGTTGCTGATCATAGTATTCAGCATAATTATTGTTTACACTGAATCTGGCAGACCTGTGGTTTGCCACCCCATGGCCAGCATTTCCCCAAATCCCACTTTCTTTGTCTCTCCTTTATTCCCTGGAGTGGATTTTGGCTCTGCTCCTTTGCTCTGCCCGACTCACCCATCTCGGGCGCTGCCTGTTTTCCTAAGAGCAGCATAACTGCCTCTGGGTCCCTGGGCCAGAACATTCTTGGACTGTTTCACTTTTTTTGTTGTTGCATTAGGGCCTTTTTCAGAACATTTTTTCCAAGTCAAGACTATGCAGTTTACAGATGTCACTTCTTGTCACCTCATTTGATGCCTTTTCAACCCGGAAAGGCTTGTTTTAGCTCCATTTTACAGATGAGGAAACTGATACTCAGCGAGGAGCAGCCACGCGTCTGAGACTGTGAGCATGCAGGGCCACGGAGCTTCAGCACACTTTTCCTGAGCCCCTTGTTCTCTGTGCCTCCCCATCCCCACCCAGACATGCTAGCTGCACTTCTTGATGCCTCTCATTTTCATGTCACCCTGTCCTACGTCCACGGGCAGCACTTCTGAGAGGCCAGGGGAGCCTGTCTGTTTTCAGCACCCTTCTTGACACACAAGAAGCCAAGAAACATAGGCAGCTCCGTGAGGGCAGGGCCCACTGACGGCTCTTCCCCCAGCTCTAGGCCACTGGATCTGGACCTGGGCCCCTGTGCAGTCGATGTCAGCAGAATGCTTGGTGACTGCATGCAGGGGTGGTCCTGCCCATGGGGCAGCGGGGTCAGCTGAAGCTCAGCAAGGGGTGATTTCTCAACTTGATGGGTGGGGCTGGGTTCCAGGCCTCTCCTTTTTTTAAAAAAAGTAAGATTAATTTTCAAAATTATATATATATCTCAAATTATTACTTTTAAAAACATCTAGAACTCTTTATAGGAAAACTATGTCGTTAAACCATTATTATCATTTTTAGTATAAACACGAAGGAAGGGGAAGTAACTGGTAAAAGATCAAAGAGGAAAACAAAATTAATAGCCAATTGGCATTATTAATTAACATAATTAATGTACTATGGTGCTTGACAATAGTTGCTATTCAATAAATGCTTATTGTATTAGTAAATGAACATCAGGATGATAGTCATGCTTTATTTGGTTTATACTCTATGCCAGGCACAGTGCTCGGGGATTTATGTCCATTATTTCATTTCATCTTCCACTTAGTTCCCCCAGCAACTCTGTAAGGGAGGTTCCGTTATCCCCAGTTTTACAAATGAGGAATTGGGGCTCAGAGAGGTTAAGTGTCTTGCCCAAGGTCACACAGGGAGTGGGGCTAGGGTTGGGAGTCCAAGCAATTGCTCCTCTCCTGGGCCCAGGGCCTAACCCTGGTCCCTGGTTGTTATGACCAACGCCATGGCTCGTGAGGCCCCCGCCGCTACCTACCTGGCCACCTCCAGCGGCCGCAGCTCGGCCCGCACACCCGCCTCCCTCACTGCTGCTTCCCCCTTCTACCCCTGCAGCCTGCGCTCCTCGGACCACCGGCAGGTGAACAGCCTGATGCAGACGGAGGAGAGCCCGCCCATGCTGGAGGCCACGCAGCAGCAGCAGGTGGAGGCCTTCGAGGGCCGGGCCTTCGACAACGAGCAGGACGGCGTCACCTACAGCTACTCCTTCTTCCACTTCTGCCTGGTGCTGGCCTCTCTGCACATAATGATGACGCTCACCAACTGGTACAGGTGCGTGCAGCCTGGCGGGCACGGGTGGAGCCTGGAGTGCCTGGGGTGGCCATGCCACACAGCTCCTTTTCCTCTGGCCCACCGCTGTTTTCTTTCCTGATGCCTGAGCAGGGTTTGGGGGTGGGGACCACTGTCTAGGACCCTCCATAGACTGTGTGCAGTCTCCCTGCAGGTGCCTTATCTGTTCACCTCCTGGCTCTTTCAACCAGTACCTGAAAGGTGAAGCTCACAGGAAGTGAGGTGGGGCCTGGCGGGACAGACTGGGCTTATGGGACCAGAGAGGATGATGTGGACCTCAGGCAGATTCAGGTTTCATGGTTGGAGGGTAAGGATTAGGAGTGGAGGTTAGGATCAAAGCCACAGCATCAAGAAAAAAGTCATGAGATCAAGGGTTGGGCCTGGGGTCATGGAGAGTCATGAGTTTGGTCATTTGGTTAGAATTGTGGTTAGGAGGCCATAAAGCCAGGATTGAAGTGGCAAGGTCAAGGCTAAGATCAGGGTAACAAGGTCAGGGGCCAGGCCTGGTGTCTCAGGATCAAGGGTCAGAATTGAGCTCAGGGTATCAGAACTATGGTCATAAGGTCAAGGGTCAGGACTGGGTCACAGCGTCAAGGGTCAGAATCAAGATTAGAGGTCAGGACTAAGTTTAGGAGCTCAGAGTCACAAGGGTCAAGTGTCAAGACTGTGTCTCTGACTCTAAAATGTCAGAGGCAGGGACTAGGGTTATGGGATTAAGAGCCAGAACTGAAGTCAGGGGTCCCGGGTGGGGTCATAAGGACCGAGGTCACAAGTCTGGGGGCTGGGCTCATGGGGTTGCTGGTGTGTTCCAGACCTGGTGAGACCCAGAAGATGATCAGCACGTGGACGGCAGTGTGGGTGAAGATCTGCGCCAGCTGGGCAGGGCTGATGCTCTACCTGTGGACCCTGGTAGCCCCCCTCCTCCTGCCCAACCGCGACTTCAGCTGAGGCAGGCCCCTGCAGCCTGCTCGTCCCCCATGCCCCTGGGCCTGGCCCACCCTGCCCCTGAGCCCACCCCCAGGGCTTGCCCCTGGGCTGGGCTCCTCCATTCTTAGTGCCTTCGGGATTGAAGAAGATCAGGCTCACACCCGTGCCTGCCTTCCCACCACCCCACACCATGGAGCCTCTGCCTTCTCCTTGCCCTGGTTGCCCACTCATCCTCTTGGGATAAAAGGGCCACATTGTCCTTGTCCTCAGGCTCCCCAGGAGAGGGGGCTGAAGGAGAGGTCCTCTTTGAGTGTGGGGACCACTTGCCATTTGGGGTGCCCAGCACTGAAGCCCGGTATTCCTGACCTGGCCCCCCAGGGCACCCCGCCCCCTTTGTGGGTTGTGCCTTACTGAGTCTCTAAGACTTTGCTCAATAAACAAGCCAGTGCACGTGCCTTCCCATATTCTGTGCCCCACCCACCCTGGGGCCTTGGGGCTGGGGAGGGGCTCCACCCCATCTGGGCCAGGCCAGTGTGGTCTGGGGTTGGAATAACCAGGGGACAGGGATAAGGAGGCCAATTCACTGGGGCCAGGCCCCAGCAGGCCTCGAGGGCCAGGCAGAGGAGCCGAGACTCTGTTCCCTGGGGCATGGTGGGGGGGGTGATGATGGTGGCGGGGGTTGGGGGTGATATACAGAGAGAGGGGCAGACCAGGGCTTTGGGAAGATCCCTCTAGGGTAAGAAAAGGGGAGCCTAGATGGGACCAGCGGGAGGCTGGAGCAGTGTCCACTGAGGGTGGGGGGTGGCCGATGCTGCCTCAGGCCCTGCCCACCTCTGTCCCACCTCCAGGGTCCTGTGGAGGGACTCACCACCCCCCTCTCCTTCCTCCTGCAAGAGTCATTGGGCCCTGCTCTGGGCCAGTGCCCCAGGGAAGATGAAGAAGAATCCTACTGGGGCCCCGGGGTGCCGTGGGAAGCAGCGTGTGCTCTGGGGTCGGCCAGGCTGGTGTGGATCTGAGCCGCACCGGCGGCTGTGGGGCTCCCGGGAGTCCTTCACCTCTCTGGGCCCAGGTTCCTCATTCATTGCGCGGGAGGGAAAAACTGCCCCTCCCAGGCTGTTGTGAGGATCAAATGAAACAGCCTCTGCAAAGTGCCTGGCACTGCAGGTGCTCAAAAGATGTCAGCGCCCACCTCCGAAAGAGCATAGTGAAGTGATGTCTGCAGGCCACACCGCTACCTGGTGTAGCAAGTACATCTTAACCTCATGGGGGTTTGTTGAGTGCTGGGGATGCAGTGGCCGGGGACACATTTCTCAGGAGCTCCTGAGACCTGGGGGAGAGTCAGTGATGGAGGCAGCACGGGGGCCTATGAGGTCACCAAGGAGGCCCCTGACATGGCTCGGGAGTCAGGACAGACACCCTGGAGAAGGCATAGGAGCCAGCCAGGTCAAGAGGAGCAAAAATGCCCAAGGCAGAGGGAGCAGCATGTGAGCAGGAGAGGGTGCAGGGCTTCAGGACCACTGTGCACGGTGGCTGGGGTGCAAGGTCGCTGGGGTGCAGAGTACACGTGTGTGTCGGGGGTAGCTTGTGCTTGGAGATATGGGCCAGGCCTGGATTGCACAGGCCCCTGAGGAACGAACGGGGCCATGGAGGGTCTTTGAACAGAGGAGAAGCAGTGAAACTGATCATGAGCTGATCGTGGGGACCCCCAGAAGGTTTAGAGCAGGACAGTGGTGTTATCAGAGTGGCCTTTTAGAAAGATTTCCCTGGGTGGTGGAGTGTGGGGCAGCTGGAGGCTGGTACCAGGGCCCATGGCGGAGGGAGTGGGGCCTGGACCGGTGCAGGCCCTTGTTCCCCTGGTGCATTTCAGCTAAAGGAGACCCTCTTCTAGGGGCCCCAGCCAGAGCATCCTTCCCCCCAACACACCAGACTTCAATTTCCCCCAGTTCCACCTTTTGCAGACAAAGCTCACATTGTGCTCCCAGTAATGTTCTGTATGCATTTGTGAAAGTGGGCAATTTTGTCCTGCTTTTGCTTCTTGTTGCTCTGTGTTCGCAGATTACTCATTCAATACCCATGGCTGAGCACGCGGAAGGTGCTAGGGTCCGGGCAGGGGTGGCCTGGAGGGGAAGGGAGACTGAGGAGCTCAGACCCAGTCTGAGTCATTTCCTCTGGGAAGCCAACTGCGATCTCCCAGGCTGTGCTCAGGACCTTCCCTAGGTGTGCGCTCAGCCCCTGACTTTC
Source organism: Tolypeutes matacus (assembly GCA_026826555.1). Lineage (NCBI taxonomy): Eukaryota > Metazoa > Chordata > Mammalia > Cingulata > Chlamyphoridae > Tolypeutes > Tolypeutes matacus. The sequence goes on from JAKSZT010053883.1 coordinate 25,063,052, forward strand.
CTTTCAGAGAGACACTGCTCATACTCAGGTACCTGGTGGCTAACGTCAGGCCTGACCTGCTGCCCGCCCAGGGGCGGTCTGAGTGACGCCTTATCTCCTGCTGCCTTGGCATCGTGACTTCCACACGTCTGCCTCTCTCCCTCTGTCCCTTCCTCTCCTCCCCTGCCCCCATCTTTCCTCCACCTCCTTTTCTCCATCGTCTCCTCTTCATACTCTCTTCTCTGTCACCTTTGTCACCTCCCCTCTTTTGTCAGTATGTGGGATATGCCCCTACGACTCCAGCTCTTCCTGTCCTGCTGGCCCCTAAAAGGCTGGGCTTCCCTGCTGGACTTGTAATGGGGCAGGGACTGCCCTTGACCCCGAGGGCCCAACAGACAGGGGCTGGGACCTCTACTCTGTTCCTGGATACCTGTCACCTCTGTCCCAGCAGAGGTACCAGCAGCAGCCTCAGCCCTGCCTGCCCTGAACAACTTTGGACCCAGGTTGTAGAATGAATCTCTGTGCAGATTGCGTGGGGAAACAGAGGCAATGTGGTGTATTGGGAAGAGCCCTGAACTTGGCTGTGGTTCTGTCTGCATCGCTATCTCACTGTGTGGTCAGGTGGTCTCTCTGAGCTTCAGTTGCATCTTCTGTAAAATGGCAATAGCAACTGTTTTGTAAACTGTAAAGCACCCTGCACTCATGTGGCAGACACTGTAATTAACCAGTAGTCATTCTCGGCCCCCTTCTCCCTTTCCTGCCAACGTTACAAAAGCTGGAAAAGCCAACTAATCACTTTGCCAGCTTCCCTGAGAATTATGAATTGTCACCAGACAACATTCTGGCTAATTAGATCTAAGTGGAAATGCTAAGGAGCATTTAAAGGAAAGTTTCTGTTTTTCTCATTCTCATTTTACCTGTTGAGTACAAACATGATGCCTAGAGCTGCAGCAGCCATCTTGTGACAATGAGACAAAAGCATGAGGATGAGAAACCAGCATGGTGAGAATGGTGGCATAGACGATGGAAAGAGTCTGGGTCCCTGATGCACTTAAACATTTTTATTTTTATTTTTTAGGAGTTCCTGGGAGTTGAATCCAGGACCTCGTACATGGGAAGCAGGCACTCAACCACTGAGCTACATCTGCTCTCCAATGTGTGTTGGTTTTTACTTTTGTTTGTTTTTTTTAAGGAGGTACCAGAGATTGAACCCAGGACCTCATATGTGGGAAGCAGGCACTCAACCACTTGAGCTACATCCGCTCCCCCTGATGTACTTTTGAACTGCTGTATCAGCTCTGCATTAACTGACTCTAGATTTCTGTTATGTGAAGAAAACAAATCCCAATGCTTTTAAGTCCCTGTTAGTTGGGTATTATGTTCCTTGCAGCTGAATGCATTTTAACTGATATAACATGTGAGATGGTCATTAATTTTAGTGGTAATAAAAATAACAGGACTATTGGGTTAATAGTTTAGTATTTTGAGCAAAAAAGATGTGTGTATCTGTATCTATATATCTATATCTGCACTCATTTATATAATATTTATAATTAAAATTGGTCTTGTGGAAAATGCTAAATTAATTGTTTTTTCAAAAAGATTTAATGTAGTAAACCAATGGAATTTATTTCTGCCAAGTATGGTATAATATGTAACTGGATAGAAAAGTAAGATTACAGCTTTTATTTGTAAGAAATAGGAACCTGACTTAAAGTAGCTTAAGACAAAGAGGAAAGTTATTGGCTCACAAAACTGAACAGTCTAGAGGTTGACATCCACAGCTCTGATGAGGTGATTAGAACCTAGCTTCTCCTCCATGAAGTTTCATAAATATTCAGAATATAGTATACAGGTACATATATTAGTAGCAGGAAAATTGGGATAAATACGTTTTGAGATACTAATTTTTCTCTCCTTTGCCATATACACAGGAGCAGATGGCCCTGGACCTCCTTGCCTGGGGCGGGGGCTGAGGTTTGTGCAGGGGCGGGACACAGGAGTGAGGTTACCTGCAAAATATACTTCCTCTCCTAACTTTGGTTTCCACAGGGTAGGTCCATGGAGAAGCTCCAGGGTAGTGGGGGAGAGTGCAGGTGGAGGAAGCACAGATATATCCTGGAGGGAGAGAGAGAACAAGAGCCGCCAAAGGAACTTTTTCAGAGGTGGCAGGTGGAGGGTTTCTCCCAGACCCCAAAGTTCTCAGTGACTGGAAGAGGACACAGAAGTCTATGGGTTCTACGAGCCAGGCTAAGGGTACAAGTCCACACTGTGCGGGGGCAGCTGGCAAGACCTCAGAGGCATGGGAGCACGGTTTCCAGCCCTGCCCGGGCTGGGGCAGTGGGAGTTTGAGCAGCATGGCAGGTGTCAGGTGGCACTAGGTCCTTCCTGCTCTGCCCTCTGTCTTGCCACTCCTTGTAACCCCAGGACTTTTGCACTATCCTGGTGGGGGCCGTGTGTGTGGGTGAAGACAATGAAGAGAGACTGAGGTTGAATATTCCATCAACCTCAGAGGGATGGGGCTTTGGATGGAAAGAAAGTTGTTGTAAAGAAAATGAAAAGATAGTGTTTTTGTACACCTGTGGCTTCATACCCACTTTAAAATTTTTAGATATATGACATGTTGACAGTTTAAACACAAACAGTATAGGAGAGCAAAAAGCATTTATCTACTTCATTTTTTTCAAACAGTAGCACAGGATTCTATTGAGTAAATTCCATCATTGATCGCTTATTTAACTAATCCTCAATTGCTGGGCATCTTTGTTGCTTTGTCTGTTTGTTTGTTTGTTTATGCTACTACAAGCCACTGTGTTTATTCTGGAAGCTTGTGGGGTTGCACTCCACGTTCTCATCTTAGCTTGGCCCCTTAGCTGCTGTGACCTCTCTGAGTCTCAGTTTCCCCATCTGCAGAATGGGATGTCACCAGAATCAGTGAGAGCACATCTGTAAAGGGCCTGGCACCGTGCCGGGCACAGAAGTGGGGTGGGGAGTGTGGCTCCTTTCTTTCTCTGGTTACCTGTCCTCAGCACTGAGACAGAAAGCAGGGCCAACAGAGGAGACACCTTAGCTGTCCCTCTACCTCCGGGAACACCTGTGCTTTGCCCCTCTGGAGGTGGGTGTGAATGAAAGGTAATGAGGTGGAGAGAAAAATTGCTGACAGGAGCCAACGTTTATTGAACAAATCCTCTCCCCGGCCCAGGCCAGGAGATTTCATTCCTGGGGCAAACCTGTGTGTCCAGAGAAGGAACTCCAGAAGAGAAGAGGCAAACGGATGTGGCTCAAGAGGTTCGGCGTCTGTCTACCATATGGAGGGACTGGGGTTTGATCCCCGGGACCTCCTGGTTAGAGAAAAAAAAAAAGTAAAACACAGGTAAACAAATAGAACACAGAAGAGAAGAGGCAAATGGAGACCCTTCCTGACCTGCCGCCTAAACTAGCCACCTGCACTGTTAGCTTCTCTTAGTGCTCCCTGTGTTCCTCTGCTCAGCCTTTGTCCCGGTTTGTATTTATGGATTCATCTGTGTGAGTATCAGTTCTTGTCTGATCCCCCTAAAGTCTCTACCCTCATGGTTTGTAGTTGTATCCTCAGCGTCTGGTGAAGAGAAGATGCTCAGTAAGAGGTTAGTTGAGTGAATGTTTCTTGATTCTGGAGCAGCCAGGGAAAGGCTTGGGGTGAAGACTTGATGGCGCAGTAGGAGGGGAGGAGCCCTGGGCTGGGGTCCGGAGGCCTGAGTTTCCCTTCCTGAGGGATGCAGGGACACAGGACAGTTTCCAGAGGACTGAGGCCTGCAGAGCAGGTGAGCGCCGAGAGCATGGGGAGAGCGGCCCAGGCAGGGGAGGGCATGGGCCGAGGCTCTGCCATGAAGGCCTTGGTGCATTGCGGACCTGCAAGAGGTCCTGGGAGTTGGGGGCTTGGGGAGGTGGAGGTGGGGGGGGAGCGAGGGACCAGGGCTGCAGGCTGGAGACCGAAAGGCGTGTCTGGTTTGGCCCTGGCTGGGCCGTGCCTTGGAGCACGTTCTCCATCCACCCCAACCCCTGCTGCTCCTCCTTAGTGCCCATCTACTGCCTGGTCCCAGAAGACATTTGAGTTTCTTTCTTACATTTCCACATTTCCGTGGTGTAGGGAAGACAGGAGACTCCTGGGAGTCCTGGGGAGACAGACCTGCCCACCCTCCCCTGAAAAGCCTCAGGGCTGCGAGTTTGGTCTGGCTCAGGCTTTCTGTTCCTGGAGGGGTCCCAGGCTGGTGACATTCTAGGACAGTCCTCCACGCCCCCTGACTGTGTTAGCACCTGATACCCCCGCCGCCCAGCACCAGGGATCTCTTGAGGGGAAGAATCCTGGCCCATGTTTTCATCCATCTCCCACTCCCCAGGGCCTGACAAAGAGCAGGCACCCGTCAATGTTTGCTGCTAGGAAAGCTCGTCAGATCAGGTCCCCAAAAGGCCAGGACACGCCAGGATGCCAGGCCTGCTGGGCAGGTGGAGTGAGTGGGGGCCCAGGGCTGCTGGGGTGACCGCAGGGCTGGAGGCCCTCGGGGGGTGTCCCCCGGGGGAAACCCTCACTAGGAACCTGGTCGAGTGGAAAGCACGGGCACTCCCCTCAGGGCACATACCTAGGGGTTAGGCCAGTCTCACTGACCTGCCGGGGACCTTGGGTAAGGAGCACAATTCCTTTGGCCTTGTTTCACCATTAGTTAAATAAAGGTGTAGGGTGAGACTGTTTGAGGGTTAAAGTCTGTTTTCCTTCTGTGGCTGAATGGCCTTTAGGAGCTCCTGTCCAGTTCCTCAGGCTTTCACCTCTTTTTTTCTTACATTTCCAAATTTCTATGTATTCTACCTTCTAAACGTCTTTCAGTCCTTAGTTGAGCTCATCATTACACTAGAAATCTTGAAAGATCAATCTCTTGAAATCACTGCCCCATTTCATCTCAAACCAAGTTGGTTATGAGCGAGGAGAAGTCCCAAATCAAGGCAATGCTTCCTCCCCCAAGCCTGGGACCTCCTGCTGGCTGCCGGCCGGCCCTGGGCTTCCTTAGCTTGCAGGCCTGCCTCGCCGCTTGGCCATGTCCTCTTGTGGTCTTTTTGCTAAAGTGTCCTCCTCTCTGGTCGTCAGTCTGTGACTCCCCCAATTGCCTCCCCATCACACACACATGCACATGCATGCACACACATGTGCCAGTCACACAAAGCATGTATACACACATGCATGCTCACACATGCATGCACGGAGTGATGGATTGTTATTCAACGTCCATTCACACGACCCCTCCCCCTCTGTGTCTTCCCCTGCTACAGAGGCTAGAAAGCTGAAAACACATTTCTCAGACTCCCTTTCAGTTAGACCTAGGATTATGGGTGTGACTTAGGTTTGGCCAATCGGAGATGCTTACATGACCTTTGGAAGGTGGAAGTGAGGCAAAGTCTGCGCCTGCTGCCTCTGCAGTTTCTGATGACAAACATTGTCTGCAAATGCTTTTTTCCCCCTTTTTTCCCTGTGGTCATTTCCAGTGTCTGGGCACCAGCTTCACGGGGGCAGTGAGAGGCAGGACAGTGCAGATCACGACAGGCGTGGCGTGGTTCTGCAGTGGTGGCAGCAGGGCCTCCCTGTGGCTTCAGCAGGGATGCTGAGGTTCTGGCCAGGGGCAGCACACTTGGTAGCACTTCCTTGGTGTGATTTTGGGAGTCACTCCTGAAAGCTTAAGCTTCAGATTGTTTCTTTGAGTCTCCAGATTATTTGATAATATATAGCACTCGGTAATACACCCCTTCCTGTTTAAACTAGCTAGAGTGCATTCTGTTCTCTACACCTAAATCCTGCAGGCTAGACTGAACCCCCATATTGTGCTTCCCATTCTCTAAGATTCATCACACCTCTAGTGACTTGACCCACGTCTGCTCTCTGCCTGGACTGTATTCTCACTCTCGCAACAAGCATTTAGTGGGCACTCAGCATGTGCAGGCTCAGTTCTCGATGCTCGTGGAGATACAGCCATTCACAAGATGGCACATGCTAGGTACTCAGTACACACAGGGAAACAGGTCAACAAATGAATCACTACGGTAATTTCAGGCAGTGAAAAGCATTATGAAAATAACACAGTGTCAACGGATGGAGAGCGACGGGCCGATTTCTCCTGGAGCAAGCCTGCTTAGGGAAAGCTTCTTTGAGGGGGTGACATTTGAGCTGAGACCTGAACAGGAAGGGCCCAGCCATGTGAAGATATGGGGAGGAGAATCCCAGGCAAGTGCAGAGACCCTGAGGCCAGAAGGAGGGTGGAGCGTTTGAGGAACAGTGGAAAGGACAGTGTGGCTGGAACAGAGTAGGAAGACAGTGAGGGGAGTGGGGCCAGGGGGAAGACTGTAGGCTGGGTTAGATCACATAAGGCCTTGGAGGCCATGCTAAGGAGGCAGATTTTATTCAAAGTATGATTGAAGGCCATTGGAGGTCTTTTTTTTTTTTTTCAATGGAAGTGTTTTATTTTGAAAAACTCTTTAGATTACATAAATGTTACATAGAAAATATAGGGGGATTCCCATGTACCTCCCACACTCTTTCCCCTATTAACAACATCTTTCTTTTTTTTTTGTTACCGGGAGGTCCCGGGGATCGAACCCGGGTCCCTCCATATGGGAGACGGACACCCAACCAGTTGAGCCACATCTGACCCCAACAACATCTTTCTTTAGTGTGGTACATTTGTTACAATTGATGAACCCATTTTGAAGCATTGCTACTAACCATGGTCAATAGTTTACATTATAATTTACACTTTGCCCTGCACAATTTTATAGGTTTTGACAACATTTATAATGGCCTGTATCCACCCTTGCAATCATGCTGAACAATTCCAATGTCCTCAAAATACCCCTTGTTACACCTATTCTTCCCTTTCCCTCCCCTCAGAACCTCTGGTGACTACTGCCTTTATATCAATGATACAAGTTCTTCCATTGCTAGAATAATAATAAATCTACTTTAGTCCATAGTTGCATTCCACCCTTATTGTCTGTTCATTCCTCAATCTTGAGGATTTGGGGATGGTGATGCCCACTCTGTTTCTGATTGAGAGGAAGCTTAGATCACATGAGGTAGATGGATGGAACTGTCTTGGTTGCAGTTGTAGATTCTGTTTTCTTTGGGATGGGCATTGTCCATTATCATCCTTTTGTTAGTTGTTCTGGGCGAGTCCAATGAACTGCAGAGTAGGTGTTGCAACTCTGCTGAGATTCAGGGCTCAACCGGCATATGAACAGACTAAAGAGTTAAAGTCTCTGGGACACATATTTAATGAATATAGTGCTAGTTATAGATTCAAATAAAAGGGGCAGAAGAGCCATGTATAGGGAAATTATACATGAGTCTAATTCTGTTACATAGGGGAATGTATATTCCAAGATAAGGCCCACTGACAGGGTGCTGAATTCCTGAGATTGTCTGCCCTGCCTATAGTATCTAGATGTCTCTAGAGCAGTCAGGTGCCCCCCTGCTTAGGGTGCTATTTACTGTGGCAGTCAATAAGATCCTCCTGAGATGTGCATAAGAGTAACCTCTGAAATGAACCCCCAACTCACTTTGAAATCTCTTAGCCATAAAATCTCATTTGTATTTAATATTTCCCCCTTTTGGTTAAGGTCTTTTTTCAAATGCACTGCTCTTTGGCACTTGGTAATAATCCCTTGGTGCCAGGGAGGCTCATCCCTGGGAATCATGTCCCACACTGGGGACAAGGTAGTGACTTCTTACACTGAGTTTGGCTTAGAGAGAGGCCACATTTGAGCAATAAGGAGGCTTTCAGGAGGTAACTCTTAGGCAATATATAATACTAGGTATAAGTTTCAGTTTCACAAGAACAAGGTTTATAAGTCCAACTATCAATATCAGGGGCCTGGTGTACTGGCCTGTCCTCCTTTGCTAGGCACTGCCCATGTACTCTAGGGATTCTTGCCACTCTTGTAGAGAATATAGCAGTTCTTCCCAGGATGGGAATTCAATATGCTTTTGGTTATTGTGTGGGTCTCCACCCACCTAGACAATACCTTATGACCACTTGAACCCATTCATATTCCATAGAGGCATGCCTCAGGTTCACCCCTCCCCACATATCCTCCCACCACCAACACCCCACACCAGTGATCCTCCCCTGCACAGTTGTGACCCTTCTGCAATCCAAAACCTCCCCCCCAAAAAGCCAAAAAAATGAATAAAAATAATAAAAATTAAAATAATAAAATTAATAAAATAAAAAAATAAAAAACAAAAAATATTTTTCATTGTGTCTTTCATCACTGTAAGATATGTTATCTTTTAGGTACAGTGACAATTTCTTCTGTATGTTCCCCAGTGTCTAATTTTTTTCGCTTTATTTTCAAAGAAGATTTAGGTTATAGGAAAAAGTCACATAGGAAATATAGGGGATTCCCACATACCCCACCTCTTCCCCCTCACATTTTCCCCTATTAATAACATCTTACATGAGTATTGTACATTTGTTATAATTGAATAACACATATTGAAGCATTGCTACTAACCATGGTCAATGGTTCACATTATGGTTTATATTTTGCACCAAACACTTTTATAGGTTTTGACAAAATTTATAATGGCCTGTATCCATCATTGCAAGATAATGCAGAACAATTCCAATGCCCTAAAATTTCCCTGTGTTTCATCTATTCTATTCTTCCCTCTCCCTCCCCTCAGAACCTATGGTAACCACTCAGTTTCAAAATTTTGAAGAATAAGGTTCATAGTTACATACAATAATATTGAGGGCTTGACATATTGGTCTGTTTTCTTTTATTAGGCACTGCCTATGTTCTTGAGAGATTCTTGCCCCTATAATTGAGAACATAGCAGGACTCCCCAGGATGGGAGTTTAGTATTTTCTTGTTTATTGTGTGGGTTTCTACCTACTGAGATAAAACAATATGACAAGATGAACACTTTCATATTCACATAGGCATGCCCCAAGTGTGCCCTATCCCACATATTCCCCACCCTGATGCCTGTTACAGTAACCTTGCCTACTATATTTGCCAAAATCACATTCCCACCATTGTAGTTTTAACCACAGACCTACAAATCCCCAGAGTTCACCTGTCCCTTTCTCCAGACTTCCCCCCAGTTCCATGGATAGTACAACCCAAACCCCCACCCTACTCCCCCTTACATTCCAGCACCGTTGACCCCAACCACATCACTGCACCACTATCACCCCCATCCATCGCACAACCACCCCTTTCCACCTTATCATAGGTTTTGCCCATATTGAACATCGGCTCACCACGCTCTACTCCTTTTCTGTCTCCTGATAACGTATCTTCCAGATTCTAGCTCTGTGAGTCTGCTCAATTTACTTAAATAATATCAGTGAGGTCATGTAATAGTTGTCCTTCAGTGACTGGCTTACTTCATTCAACATAAGGTCTTCAAGATTCATCCATGTTATCCCGTGTGTTAATTCTGCATTCCTTCTTACAACTGAGTAATATTCCATTATATGTATACACCACAATTTGCTTATCTATTTATCTGTTGATGGACCCTTGGGTTGCTTCCAACTCTTGGCAATAGTGAATAATGCTGCTATGTACATTGGTGTGCAGATATCTGTTTGTGTCCCTGCTTTCAATTCTTCTGGGTATTTACTCAGCACTGGGATTGTTGGACCATATGGCAGTTTTATAGTTAGCTTCCTGAAGAACCACCAAACTGTCCTCCACAATGGCAATGGCTGTACCGCTCTACATTCCCACCAGTAGTGGATGAGTTTTCCCTTTCTTCTACATCCTCTCCAACATTTGTAGATCTCTGTCTTTTTTTTTTTTTTTTTTTTTTGGAAGTACTGGGGCTGGGGATTAAACCCAGGACCTAGTATATGGGAAGCTGGCACTCAGCCACTGAGCTACACCAACTCCCTCTGTGTTTTTTACTAGCTGCCAGTCTAATAAGTGTAAGATGATATTGTAGTTTTGATTTGCATTTCCCTTATAGCTAGTGAGGTTGAGCATCTTTTCATGTGCTTTTTAGCCTTTTATATTTATTCTTTGGAAAAGTGCCTGTTCAAATCTCTTGCTCATTTTTAAAATGAGGTGTTTGTTTTTTTATTTTCGAGATGTAGGATTTCTTTATATATGCTGGATATTAGGCCCTTAGCAGATAAATGGTTACCTAATATTTTCTCCCATTGAGTAGGATGCCTTTTCAGTTTCTTGACAAACTCCTTTGAAGTGCAAAAGTTTTTAATTTTGAGGAGGTCCCATTTATCTATTTTTTCTTCTGTTGCTTGCACATAGGGTGTAAAGTTTATGAAACCATTTCCTACTACAAGATCTCGCAGATACTTCTCTACATTATATTTTAAGATTTTTATGGTCTTGGCTCTTATACTTAAATCTTTGATCCATCTTGAGTTAATTTTTGTATAGGGTGTGAGATGGTGATCCTCTCTCATTCTTTTGGGTATGGATATCCAGTTCTCATTGGAGGTCTTTAAGCAAGGGCATGATGAGATCCAATTGATGTTTCTTAAAACTTTAAGATCTTATGGCTTTGAGAGAGAGAGAGAGAGAGAGAGAGAGAAAGAGAGAGAGAGAGATGTGGGGTGGGGGGCAGGTCAGAGCAGGAACAGAATGATTACTTAGGAGGTGGCCATAGTAGTCCAGGAAGATGACTAACTAGTGTAAAAACAATGGGGATGGTGCTGTGTGATCAGAGCTGGGAAATATTTTGCAGGTAAAACCAATAAGACTTACTAATGTTTTAGATGTGAAGATGCAAATAAAAGAGAAGAATCAAGGATGACTCCTGGCTTTTGGCCTGAACAACTGGGTAAAAGGTGATGTCATTTATCACAATGGGGAAGACTAGGGGAGAAGGCTTTAGAGAAAAGGGGTAATTAATTTGTGCTTGCAATGCCTGTTGTAACGTGCAGGTGGTGCTATTGAGAGGTTTCCTAGCACAGGCATCAGGAGCAGGACTTGAGCCAGACCAGTAGGGTTGAGTTTTGGCCATATGAAAACTGTGTGGGCAAGCTACCTAAATGGTCTATGCCTCAGTTTCATCATCTGTAAAATGGGCATGATGGCAGCTACTTGATAGGATTAATCATGATTAAATGAGTTAACCTATGTGCAGTGCTTAGAACAGTGCCTGGTATAAGTGTGTATTAGATGAGTGTTATTATTATGATGAAGTCAAGTAGGCAGTTGGATATATGAGTCTAGTGCTTAAGGGAAAGACCAGGACTGGTGCCATTGGCTTATAAAAGATATGTGTACAATAACCAGATTAGATGGGCTCTTTCTGAGAGAGATTGTAGAAAGATTGACAAGGGCAAAGACCATGTTGTTGCACTCACCACTGAATCCCCAGTGCCTCACACAGAGCCTGGCACAGAATAGGTGCTCAGAGAATGCATGCCAAGTGAATGAACTTCCCATAGCCGAGAATGCTCTCTACTGGCTAGACTAAAAATGTCTGTCTCTAAGATGGCACCTCTGTTTCCTTTGGACATGGTGCATAGACTGTGCAGGGGCTTTGGTTTATTCACTGCTGTATTCCCAAAGCTCAGTGAAGGGCCTTGCACATAGTAGGTGCTCAACAAATGGCAGACTTAGAAAGTAAAGGAATAGATTCCCGTGATGGTTAACTTTCTGTGTCAATTTATCTAGTTATGGTGTCCAGGTGTTTGGTCAAACACTGGCCTAGATGTCACTGTGGAGATATTTTGTAGATGATGGAATTAATATCTACAATCAGTTATCAAGGATATTACCCTTGATTATTTGGGTGGGCCTCTTCCAATCAGTTGGAGACATTGAATACAAAGAGCTGAGGATTCTTCGCGAATGAAAAGGAATGCTACCTCAAGACTACATCACTCCTCTCAGAGTTTCCAGTCTAAGGAATTCAGACTCAAGACTTCAACATCACTCTTATTGGAATTTCCAGTCTCGGGTCTGCCCGGTGGTATTTGAACTTACCAGCTCCAACAATCATATTAGCATATGTATGTGTATATATGTATGCATATATATGTGTGTGTATGTATGCATATATATGTGTGTGTGTAACCTGTATGGATATATTCTGTTGGTTCCATTTCTCTGGAGAATACTGACTAATGCTCTCCATATGTGCCTAACTCAGAACTGGCCTTGGAAGCTGTGCATGATTTTGACTGTTAGCATCTGACAGCCACTCTAGCCCCTCCTGTGTTTTCTGTGTCATAGGGGCTAGAAGTCTAGGAACTACATTTTCCAGACTCTTGCTAGCAAGGTCATGGATAAGGTTTAGAGTGTCCTGAAGAGATGTACTTATGTAATAATTAGAAGATAGAAAAGGGATAGAAGCCACTCTTTCTCCTCTGACAGCAATAGTGGCTGTGTGGGCTTCAGCAGATGTATGTGAGTCTTTCCAGTGGTGGGATGACTCCATTCCCCTGCCAGTCACCTGCCTTGGGACTGCAGAGCAGTGCTGACTGTGGCATGGGCCATGATTTCCCAGTTTCTTGCCTCCAAGTGCTAGCAACAACATTTTGACTCTTCATATCTAGTTGCAGAGTGACCCTAAAAGCTGGTGTCAGCTCATGAATTTACTCCTGATTCCCTCTTTGCAACTACCCATTTCCCTGTATTAAATTCCTTTTTCTTGAAATTCCTGTAGTGCCTTCTGTTTTCTTGACAGAACTCAGGTTAATATTGCATCCTTCAGCCAGTGACAGAAAGAACAGGGCTCTTGTGTTGCAGAAAGAACAGGGACTCTAGATCCATGCAAGCCTGATTTTCATCCAGGCTTGTCCACTTTTCAGATGTGTATGTTTGGGCAAGTCACCTCACCTTGAAAGAAACTTGACTCAGTTTCTTCACCTCTAAAATGGGTATATGATTAAGTACTGTTAGTTAATCATTGCAATTACAATGACCAATTCAGTATAAACTATGAAATAAACACTTTCCTAAATGCTTTGAATGTATTCTCATTGAATCTTCACAACAATCCCATGGTCAGATTTTGGATATATTTAGATGTAGAACTAAGAGGATTCCCTGATGGTCCCAGGGAGCACACAGTGAATAAATGGGTAATTATCTCCCTGTACAATGCTGGGAAGACATCCCATGCACATATTCTCTAATGTAAGTGTCAGTGATCACTTACATTAAAGCTGGGAAATTTAACATGTGGGAAGGGATAGGGGCTCATTCCCAAATAGATTTCTTCTTGTGAACTGTATAGACTTCTTTCTCCTTCATCTTTCTAAAAACATTTAATCCATGTGCCCTAAAAACTGGCATATGTATGAAAAGCAAAGAGCTTAGGAATATCAGCAGTGGTCAGCCAATGTCCCCTACATCTCTCTAGTGACCAGAGTCCTGATCTTGTGGTTTTCTCTTCTTCTGGATTCCACAACTTCCTCTTGAGCAAATCTACCCAGAGGAATTCCCTATAAAGAATAGCTCCCCATCTGATGTGTTCCATTCCTTTTATAGTCACCCGGCAAAAAAGAATGAAGATAACTCCACCCACATCTAGAATTGTGTATTTATGAATGTGTGGATGTCCCCACACTGATATGAGACTTGACTGTGCCACTGGCTGCCCAGAGTGGGACAAGGCAGTACACTGCCATGATTATGCTCTGCCTGTCCTCTGGGCAGTAAACCAGGGTGTGTGCTGTGTAGATATCTTCTCTGAGTTGAATCACAACCACAAAATCTCAATGCAGCTTGTGCCTGGAGATTGAACCTACACTAGCCTGGGCCATAACCTCATCTTATTGTACTCTGCAGGCTTTTCTAGTCAAAGTACCCATCACAATCTTAGTAATATGCCTCCACCCAGCTGGCAGTCTTTACAACACTCCATAACCGAGACAGGACAGCTGATCCACTCCTTAGTAGGACATGAACTTTGAGGTGCATTAATGATTACAGGTGAGTAATATGACTTTGGACAAATTTCTTGGACACTCAGAGACTCAGTTTCCTCACCTATAAAATGGCAATGATAATACCTTCCTCATTCATTCGTTCATTCACTCATTCATAAACTATATATTGGGCATCCTATCCTTTGCCAAGCCTTGTTCTAGGCATTGGGGACACACTACTCAGCAGCAGAAATCGTGCCTGCCATCAGGGGGCTGATAGGCCAATGGAGGAAATGGATATGAACCCAATGTACAAACACAAGTGCAGTCATAAGTTGGTCAAGGGCTAGGATGAAAAGGTACCCAGTGCTGTGAGCTTCTATAACAAGGAGGTCCAATCTCTCTGGAAGGGAATGGAAGGTTTCTTTGAAGATGTGATCCTTGAGCTGAGGTCTGAAGCAGGAGTAGAGTGGCATCTTGTGAACTTAATTTGCATTTCCCTGATGATGATGTTGGGTCATGTTTCATATACTTATTGGACACTTGAATATCCTTTTTTGGTGCTGTGCCTGTTTAACTCTGTTGCCCATTTTTAAATAGTGTGTTCTATCTTTTTCTTATTGATTTGTAGGGACTACTCAGGAAACGAGTCCTTTGTTGGGTAGATTTTTTGCAAAATATTTTCTCCTAGTCTCTTTCTTATCTTTTTACCTTCTTAATGCTGTTTTCTGATGAGCAGCAGTTCTTCATTTTAATGAAGTCCAATTTATTAATCTTTTCTTTCATGGTGCTTATTTGGTCCTGCTTAAGGAATTTTTCCTTCCCCCCAAATCATAAATATATTCTTTTTTTTTTTTCTTCTGGGAGGTTTATTGTTTTACTTTTCACATTTAGGTCTATGTTCCATCTCTGAAATGCTCACTCTGGCTCCATTGTGGAAAATAGATTGATGGCAGAGTGGATTCCGAGAGACATGTAGGAGATTATGTGGCAGTCCCAGAAGAGACAGTAGTGACCTGGACAAGAGTGGTGGTTGTAGAAGTGAAGAGAAGAGGACAGATGGAGACACATAGGAGGTGACATCAGCAGGTCTTGGTGATGGATGGCCAAGAATTTCTTCAAGGCTTATGGCTATGGAAGGCTTAAATAGTGGTGTTATTCATCAAGATAAGTGATAGTGGAGGAGGCCCAGGTTTGTAGGGAATGATCGTGGGTTTGGTTTTAGACATATTAATATAATGTGTGGAAAGGCCTAAAACACTGAGTTTGTCACACCTTAGGTACACAATAAATGATATTGCTGCTATTATTTGTCTTATCAACCTCTACTCTTTCTTCAAAACCCAGCTCCATCATTGACTCATCTTTGGAATGCTATGCAACCTCCCTAGGCTTATTAAAAATATTGGACCTGCACCAGGCAGGTGAAAACCACGGACCCCTTACTAAGTCCACACTATACTGTGTATTATTTAATAAATATATCACACCCACACCAACACATACCCACAAGAATATGTTTTTTTTTTATTTCAATTCAAGCTCACGGGCCCCCTGAAATCTTTCCCAGGGTCCCATGGACCCCTGGTTAAGAACCCCTGCTCTAATCCGTTGATCATGCTTATTTTATTTTGAGTTGGTTTGGGCCAGTTTGAGCTAGTTTAACCTAGTTTCTCCCAATGTACAACAAACTCAGCATGCTGAGGCTGCTCCACCTTCTTCCCGAGTTCAGCTGTGGGCTATCAAGCATATAGCTCGTCGCTTTAGGCTTGGGCTGTTCCGTGGGCCCAGGCTTTTGGGGACTTGGCGCTTCAGCTTTGGCTGCTAGCACTCCTTGAGTCCTCTCTCATGACTGTGTGTCTCTCTCTATGTCTCCGTTCATATAAAGCTCCAGTAAGAAGGCAGAGACCCAACCCGAGTCTGCCTCACTGACGTAGTCTATCCAAAGGGCCCCACACTCACGGGAATGGATTAGTTCACGACCACAACCTTTTTCTTTTTGGTATTCATAAAGGAACTTCAAACTTCACACCATCTGTAACCGTTGGGGAATTTGATGTAATTATGAATTCCAAAAATATAATTGAATCATGCTTGTAAACTGATCTGTTAATCTGGGCATGATTAGGTTAGGATTAGGGCGTTGAGCCCCACCCCTTGGTGGGTGGGGAATCAAATATAAAAGGCAAGGCAAAGGACAGTTGAAGCAGTCTTCTGAGAAACAGTTTTGATGTTGGAAAGAAGGCCCCAGGAGAAGAGAAGCAAGCCATTTGCCTGATCGTCTACAGCTGACCATGTGGAGGAAACAGGAGCTAAGCCCGGAGAGAAACGCAGCCCCGGGAAGAGAGGAACCCAGAAGCCTGAACCCTGGCAAATGCTGGCAGCTGTCTTGCTCCAACAAGTGGCAAGGAACATTGGTGAGACAAGAAACTTAATGCTTTATCGCCTGGTATCTGTGGACTTCTACCTCAAATAAACACCTTTTATAAAGACCAACCCAGTTTTGGTATTTCACATTAGCACCTCTTTGGCTGACTAAGACACCATCTATACAGGAATTGTTCATAGTTAAATGCATTGTAGTACCTCCTTACCGTAGAATATTATGCAGCCATTTATAATGAGAGTCAGGGAGCGGATGTGCCTCAAGTGGTTGAGCACCTGCATCCCATATGGGAGGTCCTGGGTTCCATCCTCATTGCCTCCTAAAAACAAAGACAAACAGCAAGCAAATAAATGAAATAAAACAACTCAGGGGAGCCGATGTGGCTCAGTGGTTGAGCACCGGCTTTCCACATTCAAGGTCTCAGGTTTAATTCCTGGCCCTGGTACTTCAAACACAAAATAAAACAAAACAAAACAAAAAAAGAGGCAGAGCTAGATCTGTTGACTTAGAGGAATCTTCTATAAAATTGAAAGTGAGCCTAGCAAAACAGAGAAATGTCTAGTTTTAGTATGGTCCTATTTTCATTAAATAAACAATGACAAAAAAATCTCCGTTTTTATATATATATATATATATATATATGTACATGGTTATGTGAGCCTGGTGTTACCTCTGAAAAGATACACAACAGCTGGTTAAATTAACTACTCGGGATAGAGGGCAGGTGAAGAGAAGTATGGGAAGAGGAGAGTTGATTTATGTGGTCATTTGAGTCTTTTGTGTGCCCCAGAAAATTTTGTTCTTAAATTAACCCATTCCTGTGGGTGTGAATGTATTGTAGATGATACCCTCTGTTTAGATTACTTTAGTAAGACGTAGCCCACGGTGGGTCTTCATCCTCCTGGAGCCCTTTATAAACAGGAAGGATATACAGAGGAAAAGGCCGCAGACACAGAGAGAAACCCTCAGAGCCTGCGAGAGGGTCCCAAACACCAGAGGCTGGAATCGGCAGCAGGCAGAGGCATGAAGACAGAAACCCATAGAGGTTGAGAGAGAGGGCCCCAGAGGGAGCAGCCGGAAGCTGAAGGCAGTGGAGGAGAGGGCAGGGACTGGCAGGTGCCGCCATGGTGCCCAGTACGTGACGGGAGCCCAGGGTCGCCAGCTTCGCCTGAGGCTGTGATTGGGACATGTTTCCCAGCCTCGGAACTGTACGCTTGTAAATTAATAAGTCCCCATTGTAAACGTCAATTTCTGTAAACTCATTTCTGGTATATTGCCTTGGCAGCCTTTAGCAAACAAAAACAATTTTAAAAGGTGTCGGTGATAAGACAGTGTATAGGTTATGTTCCCAGGGATGGGATATTAAGTATCCATGCGTGGTAGACATGTGTAAGCCTGGAAGCCTGTTTTCCACTGTTTCAGGAGCTGCTTTCAGGTGGATTTTACTCACTTTTTAAAAAGTTTCTGTCTTAGCTGAATTTATCAAATGAGCATGTACTATATAGATGTGCACAAAGAAGCTATTTTTATTATGGAATAGAAAAATATTTGACCCTTGTGCATTGTTGGTGGGAATGTAAAATGGTGCAGCTACTTTGGAAAGCAGCATGGCAGTTCCTCAAAAAGTTAAACACAGAATTACCGTACGACCTGGCAATTTAACGCCTAGGTATATACACCGAGCAGTAAAAAAACAAGAACTCAAAGAGAGACTTGTACAGCAATGTTCCCACAGCATTAGTCACAGTAGCCAACAGGTGGAAACACACGAGTGTCCCTCAGCAGATGAGAGGATAAACTGACTGTGGCACACACATGCACTGGAATGTTATCCGGCCGTAAGAAGGAATGAAGGTCTGAGACATGCTGCAACACGGATGAACCTTGAAAACATGATGCTGAGTGAAACAAGCAAGGCACAAAAGGACAAACACCGTGTGATTTCACGTACGTGTGATATGTAGAAACAGCAAATCTGTAGAGACAGAAAGTAGATTTGAGGTTACCAAGGGATGGGAGGAGGGGGAGTTGTTGCTTTGTGGGTTTACAGTGTTTGAAAATTTGGGGAATTTTTAAATAAAAAATTTTAAAAAGAAAGACATTTTATAGTTTGAAATGTAAAGACTCTGTCTGCAAGCAGGAGTTCAGAGGTCTGAGGCCGCACAACTGATGAGGGGAAGCGGGTGGGGTCCAAGCCCCAAGGTCCAACACCAAGAAGCTGCTCTTCTGTCTCCTGCACGCCAGCAGGATAAGTTCCGGAGTCGGACAAGCCTGGGTTTCCATCCGGCTCTGCCTCTCACGGCGGTGTCCCCGCAGGCTGGTCGCTGCTGCCTCTGAGAAGGGGCCTGGCTTGCACGACTTAGCCCAGAGAATTCACAGATGGATCTTGTCTGCCCCTCGCCCTGACCTGTGGCTCAGTGGTAAAAGCCTGGCTGGCAGCCAGGCCTCCTCCTTCCTGACTCCGGACCTGCACCTGTCCGTGACCTGCACCTTGTCCAGCGAGCAGCCCTTGCCGAGCACGGCCTGCCTCAGCGTCTGCTTGGGGGGTAGAGGGCCGGAGTCTTCCACAAACTGTTTCATCATCAAATATAGAGTCCTGGGGTTCTTTCTGCTTCCACTTGCAGAGGCGATTTTATCTTGCTGGGGACAGGCAGGTCATGTGGGCCCAGGCATCTTTCCTGTTTTTTTTCCAGTTTCTGGAAAAACCCCTCTGCTTTCCAGTTTCTGGGGCAGCTCATGGCTGTGAACACCCATTTCAGAGGCATCGGCTGACCTTCCTAAGCTAGGCGTGAGTTAGAGCGAGACAGCAGTGAAGCCAGGCTCTGTCCTCAGCCCTTTACATGCATTAGTTTATTCAGTCTTCACAACCACCCTAAGTAATACCTATTAGGACCCCTGTTTGGTAGAGGAGGGACAGAAGTACAGCAGTGTCAAGCCCCGGTCCTGATCAGCTCAGAGCCGGCTTGAATCTTGGCAGTCTGACCTCGGAGCCAAAGACCTTCACCCCCACACTCCACAACAGCAGCGGGACCAAAAAAAAAAAAAAAAAAAAACCCTAAAAAAGTTTAGCAAGCCTAAACTTTTAAACTCATCTAAACCTTTGAACTTTGAGGTTTTAAACTCATCTAAACTTCTGAATTTCAACTTCCTCATTCATTAAATAGGACCAGTGCTAGGCTGACCCCCCTGCCCAGTGAGTGTGGACATCCTCGCCTCAGTGTGTAGACTGGGTCTCCTCAACCCAGCCTCATGCATCTCACTACACCTGAGCCTGCGCCCGAGGGCCTGGCTTCACATCGAATATTTCTGTTATGCAGGAACATGCCTCACAAAGGCCAGGGCACGTGTCCTGCTATGGGTGGGGCTGGAAGGGCAGGCTCTGCTCTGATGGGGCGTCCTCTGGAGGGAGGGAGCATGGGATGACCCCTCTGGGATGACTCTCTCTCTAGCCTCCCTGCAGAGTCACCCTGGGGAACTGAATCACAGCGCAAGGGAACTCACAGTCTACTGCTGTGACTGTTTGAAGCTGGGTGAGCCATGTCATGTCCTTAGAGCTAATCCAACCCTGTGCGTGTAAACCTATTGTAGGGGAACTTTTGATTAAATTATTTCAGTCAAGGGCCTTTGATTAGATTGTGTGACCCAGGGTGGGTTTTAATCCTCTTATTGGAGTCCTTTATAAATGGGAGAACCATGCAGAGACACGGAGAGAAACCTGAAGAAGCTGAAATCAATGGAATCTGGGAGAGATAAAGACAGAAGAGCAGAGAGCAGAGAGAAAGCTGAAGGAAGCGAGACACTGAAAGCAACAAGGCCCAGAGGAGAGGGGGAAGGACGAGCAGATGCTGCCATGTGCCTGATGGCCCACAGCTGCAGCTCAGGGAAAAAGCATCTCCTGATGATGCCTTTATTTGGATACGTTTACAGCCCCAGAACTGGAAACTTAGAAGTTAATAAAACCCCATTGTAAAAGCCAATATTGGAATATTGCCTTGGCAGTCTTGTCTAACTAAATCACCTTCCCTAAAGGGTTCCTGGTTCTGGTCTCTGTCAAAATAACCCTGGGTGTGACTCTGGTTGGTGACATCTACCCCCTTTGTGACCTTGAACATATTACACAACCTTCCACATGAGAAAGAGGACGAGCCAGTAGGAACTAGGGATGTTTGACCTAGAGGAGAGCTAACTCACATGGCATGAGCACTATTGTTTGTAGTTTGTTGAAAAGCTGCCATGGGGAAGGGAACTGTTGTTTTTTTCTTCTGCAGTGCATTCCTTTTTAATTTTGATTTTTTTGCCTTTTCAAAATTTTCAATCAAAATAAAGCAGATATACAGTTTAAAAAATACTAGTGTAAGATTTATAATAAAATCTGCAGACATCTGCCCCTGCACCTCACACTTTGGACTAATGGGTCTCAAACACGGCTGCACACTTTGGGGAGCTTTTCCAAAAGATCAGTCCCACAGGTGCTGATATAATTAGGTTGGAGTGGAGCCTGGGCATTAGGTTTTTTAATAATGACCCAGGTGATTCTAAAGTGTAGCCAGGGTTGAGAACCACTGCCCAGTCTTCTCCCAGAGGCATGTTATTTCTTTATTTTGTTCCATGTTTATGATTTATACTTTTGTGCTACTCTTTCTTGATTTAGATATTATTACGTGACTTCTGGTTATGCTAGTTGAATGTATTAGTTATGACGATTTCAGCTGCAGGTTACAAAACTCCCACCAACAGTTACTTAAATAATAGATATTTAATTATTGCACACCCAGGCAGGCTGGTTGAAGGATGTCAGTGAAGATTCAGGGTCTTCCCATTCTGCCACTGTCTATCTCAGAATGCGGACTTGTCCCCTAATGTCTTCTCTCCTAGTTTCAGTGAATCATGGCTGCTCATATCTGAACAACCATGAGGACCTGCCATCAAGGGATGGTTTAAATAACCCCTCTTCTCCAAGCCTTCTCCACTGCCTCCAGAAGAACCTGCCCCTTTCTTCTGCAGCACCTAACTGAAAGTCTAAGTGCTTTACTTACCCCTGCATGTGCCAAATCGGTTTGCTCTCCTGCTGGCTCTTCTAGCAGCTATAGGCTCCTAGAAGATGGGAAGGAGCTGTTGACTCTTCTACATCCTGTGCATGGAAGATGGTAGGTGCCTCCCTAATGTCTGATGAGTAAGTTAGCCAAATGACAGCTTTTCTCTTTAGCATTTTGTCTACATTTCATTCAAATTTCATTGATAAATTTGGAGAAGCTGGATGTGTTGAGTGGTTCTGAACCTGTGAATTATTATTTATATGTGCATTCTTCTCGAGTAAGGATCCATACATTTTATTAGATTATCAAAGGGACTCTGACCTCAAAAAAGTTTTAAGGACTCCCTCATTTATTTCAGCTCAAAGGACTCCATTTAGAATTTTTGTAAGGCAGGGCTTCTAGTAATGAATTCTTCATTTTTTCAGCTTTTGTTTATCTGTAAATGTGTTCATTTCTTCTTCATTTTTGAAGATAATTTTGCCAGATATAGAATTCTTGTTTGATAGCTCTTTTTATTGTTTAGGACTTTAAATGTTTCATCCTACTGTCTTCTGGCCTTTATGGTTTCTAATGAGAAATTCCTGTTAATTTTATTAGGAATCCCTTGTATGTGACAAGTCGCTTCTCTCTTGCTGCTTTCAAAATCCTCTCTTTGTCTTTGGATTTGGCGATTTTTTTTTTTTTTAAAGATTTTATTTATTTATTCATTCATTTATCCCCCCTTGCTGCTTGTGCTCGCTGTGTCCATTTGCTGTGTATTTTTCTGTGTCTGCTTGTCTCCCCTTGCTTGGTCATCCTGCTGCATCAGCTCACCACGCCGTGCGGGCAGGCTTGCCTTCACCAGGAAGCCCCGGGAACCGAACCCGGGGCTCCCATATGGTAAACGGGAGCCCTACTGATTGAGCCACATCTGCTTCCCTGGATTTGGCAATTTTACTTTAAAGTGTGTTGGTGTAGATCTCTTAGAGTCTGCCCTGCCCCGAGTTCATTGAGATACCTGGATATGTATATTTATGTCTCTCATCAAATTTGAGAAGGTTTCAGCCATTATTTCTTCAAACACTTTTTCTGCCCCCTTCCCCCCCTCCTGTTCTTCTGGGATTCATTTTTCTGCAAATTGATAATTAAAGGAAAATAGTTAAGCATTTATCTAGAATAACTACATTTTAGGGTAATTAAATAGCCAAAATGAATGATGGCAAGCTCTTCCACACAGAAGAATACCTGCTAATAAATACAGAAAGAAATAGAATTAGAAAATCACTATTTTTTTCCATCTCTAATGAAATAACAGATTCTGGCAATGGTTTAAAATGGATGGCAAAACCACTAGGTGAAGGTTGATGGAGAACTTTTCAAAGAAAGTGTAACATCATCACTGTTTGTTGTGGTGTCCAATAAATTTTATGTTCTTTATCTTTTCTTTTCTTCTTCTTCTCTATTTCACCAGGTGGCTGGATGCAGAAGAGCCATTGGAGGACTTTGAGGCCCTAGAGGTGGTGAGACCTCATGAAGGAAGTTGTATGGACCCCTGAATGACTGCATGGAACTGATAACTCCCTATAACCTAGGGAAGAATGGGACTGTGATAGAAACAAGAAATAAGTTTCCATTGTGATAAGCCACTGAGAATGTGATAGTTTGTTACAGCATTGAGCCTAACCTGACTAATACACCTATTACATTTTTAATTTCTAAGAGCTAGCTCTTGTTGTCTGTTCCTTTTCCATAACACAATATTCTTTTTTTATGCATCCAATACTCTCTTATTTTTTCTGATAATATCTAACTTTTTGATATTTAACACATTCTTCTGTTCCTTGTATTTTTTCTGTTTCCTCTGAGATCTTTTCTACCATTTGTAGTTTTTGCTCTCAATTTCAACTAAAACTTTAGTTTAACATTAATTTGGAGGAGAAACTGAGCATTGCACAGAGGAATTTAGAAGGAGGGCTTTGGTTGACAGCCCTTGGCTTCTCCTTTCCTGTCCTTAGCAATTCTTCTTTGACCCCCACTTGCACACTATAAATAGCAAAGCAAAAGCCCAGTAGTGACTAGACCCAATCTTCTAGGGCGACTGCCTACCTCCAGCCATTCACATTGAGGCATGCCTGTTGGAGAACTCACCCACACCCCAAGCAGCTTATCAAATATTCCTTCCAGCATTTTCTTTATTTTCTCAGGTTTTAACACTTTTTATGGATTAGCACCTAAGCAGCCAAAGGATGAATAATGGGAGGCATCAACTGGCAAAAAGGGGAAGAAAAATTGACTTGGATAGAGAGAGAAGATCATATGTAAAAACAATGACGTGGGAGGGAGGGAGCATGGAGAATACAACTGACTAAAAGAAGGACAGCACTGCTAGGGGCAAGTGGTGAGGGGGGGTTGGATGCTATTAAGGCATGAAATAAAGGGAGGGATAAGACTAAACAAGGTCTTATAAGCCCTGTAAGAATACCAAATTAATGAAAGTTTTTAAAAGGGTTGAACCATGATTGTAAGTGCTCTTTGAAAAGG
Source organism: Tolypeutes matacus (assembly GCA_026826555.1). Lineage (NCBI taxonomy): Eukaryota > Metazoa > Chordata > Mammalia > Cingulata > Chlamyphoridae > Tolypeutes > Tolypeutes matacus. The sequence continues at coordinate 25,086,850 of JAKSZT010053883.1, forward strand.
TCACTCTGACATTGAAGGAACTTGTGGATAATAGACCAGAGGGAAGCTAATGAAGAAGTTGGCAGAGATGGAAAGAAGTGGATGACTGGGGATATAGAAGAGGGAAAATTAACAAGATGGGGATGGTTGCATAGAGAGAGTGAGGTACTCCTGTAAGAGGTGCAAAGGATGAATCCAAAGTTTTTGGCTTGTGCAATTGGATGGGGTGGTGATCCCTTTCACTGAGATGGGGAAAACTGCCAGAGGTCAGGTTGGGGGAAAGGTCATGAGTTCACTTTGAGACAAACTGATATGTTTGTGAAGTACCTGACACACTTCCTGGCTCCCACTAGGTAGGCTCTTCTGTTATTATCTGTCTTAACAAGGCCGTCTTCCTTCAAGGTCCAGTTCAAAAGGAATTTCTCCCCAGTTCCTCCAAGTATACTATGTCTTCTCTCCTGCAGGACTTTATGAGAAGCAAGACTATCACTCACCACTTCACATGGTGATTCTGTTTGCTTGTTTGCCTGCCCTACTGGTGCACTCAGAATGTGTCTGAATGGGTTATCTGGTCAACTGCATCTCTTCATGGTCTTGCTTTCCTGGTTCCATCATCAAAATGTTGAAAGCAACCAGCCCTCCTTCCTCCTGACCTCTGGGCCTCCACGCCTCTGTGAGGCCTGGTCCAGCAGAGCGGCCCTGTCTGAATCTGGATCAGGGGAGGCTCCTGCAAATATTTCCATGCCTCGGGAAGATTGAGCTGAGGTTTATTCTCTGTTTCCACAGCGGCTTGCAGAGTTAATCTCATCTTGCTGTGTAGAGATACATCAAACCGTGCACAGGTACTTTCTCTCTTCTTTCCAGAAGGTAGCCAGGGGTCTTTTCACTTTTTCAGGGAACAGATGCAGCTGCAAGTTCCAGATGCCTGTTTCAGAATACACAGGAGACCTTCACAAGATGGCAAAGAGACCCACAGAAACATCAGCCAGAGGCCTCGTTTCCTCATCTGTAAAAATTGAAGTGTTGGCATACTTGGGAGTTCTTCGTGTGCAAAACATGTCTCTCAAGCTTTCCTTCCTAAGGGAGGGTTGTTAGCTTTCATAAATTCTCAAAAGAGACTCAAAGGGCTCAACCTGACCCCTGGATTGGAACGTGATTAGGCCCCTCATGGCTCTGACGGCATCATCACCATCATGAGCTAAAATTTATGAGGAACTTAGATATGCCAACAATTGCCCATGGGTTTTGTAGGTACAAGAGCTCATTTGACCTTGCAATAACTTGATGAAGTATCTGCTGTTTGGCCCACATTTTACACACCAGAATCAATGTTCTTTCCCTAGTGACCTGGGAAACAGGCATTGAAGACAGATTGAGCCCAAATATGCTTAGTATGAACGGTATGCCTTAAAGTAGTCATTTAAGCTTTTAAACCTCAATTTCCTCATGCTCAAATGGGGATCATAACCTCTTCTCATTCCCATAGGCCTGTGTACATGGAAAGACACCCCAAAGGCCAGGGCACAAGTGCTGGGAGGGCAGGCTCTGCTCTGATGGGGTGCCCTCAGGAGGCAGGGAATGTGGGCTGACCTCTCTGAGATGACTCTCTCTCCAGCCTCCCTGTGGGGTCACAGCACATGGGAACTCACAAGTCCTGCCCTGAGGGGTCCTTGCTCCACTCTCTGTCAAAAGAGCCTGAGCATGACTTTGGCCTGCTGCACCAATTCTTTGGGTGACCTCAGGCACATCCCATAACCTCCCATGTGAGAAGCAGGAGGACGGGCTAGACAGAGGAACGTTGGCCTAGAGGAACGCTAACTCCGGTCATGCAAGCACTGTCTACAGATTGCTGAAGGGTTGCTATGGGGAAGGGGATTTGTGAGGAGAACATAACTCAGCAAGGCATGTATAGTTTTTTTTCATTTCTTTTCTTCCTTCCTTCCTTCCCTTCCTCCCTTCCTTCCTTTCTTTCTTTCTGGTTCTTTCTTTATTTCTCTCTCTTTCTTTTCTCAACCTTTAACTTTCTCCAAATTTCAAATCTAAACAATGCATGGTACAGCTGAGGTTTTTAAAAAACACAGACACTTATGCATGCCTGCCCACCTCTGGTTTTGACCCCAGAGGCTATCACTTTGAACCGTTAGGCATTTCTTCTAGTATTTATCTCGATAATTCCAAATCACAAGCTTGTGATACTATTTCCTGTCATTGCTTTAAACATTTATGAATTAGCTTTGTATATAAGCTATGGCCATTAGTCCTTTTATGTCTGCCCCACCTCTTTTCTCCTATTTTCCCAATATATTTGATCATAATTTTAGTTAAATTAATCATCAGTGCTTGCTTACTTTATTATGACTATACAAATAATGTTTATTGCAGAGTTAAGGAGACGAATATGATCACTTTCTTTTCTTTTATAAATCTTTCTCTCCCTCCTCCCCTAGCTCATGGTTTGTACCCTCAGCTCCAATGACATTTGGCCAGATAATTCTTTGTTGTGCATTGTAGGATGTTTAGCAGTATTCCTGGCCTCTAGCCACTAAATTCCAGTAATCTCTGCTGTCTTATTTTGTCAAAGGGCTAGTGATGCAGAATACCAGAAATGGGGTTGGTTTTTATCATTGGGATTTTTTTTGAGGGTGAACACTTACAGATCCAATGCTATGGAATATCCAAATCAAGGCACCATCCAACATGCTTTCTCACCAAAGTCAGCTATTGGTAATCCTTTTGTTCCCACCACATGATGAAACAAGATGGCGGCCAGTCTCTGCTGTGGTCCCTGCCTAACCCTCTGGGTTCACTGTCCCTTCAATCTTGAACCAGTCTTTGGGCCCAGCCTCTTGAGTGCTTCATGCTTCAGCTTCAGCTGTTAGAGATCCTTGAGTCCTCTCTCTCACATGGCCAGGTCAAAATGGCAGCGCTCCCTTTTTTACATCCTCTTTCTATCTTGTCTCTTTTTATATAAAACCCAACAAGAGGGCAGAGACTCAGCCTGAGTCATGCCTCACTGATGTAGTCCAACCAAAAGGGCCTCACATCCACTGGAATGGATTAGCTCAAAAACATAATCTTTTTCTTTTGGGGATTCCCTAAATTCAAAATGTCACAACTTCTTGCCCCAGTTCTAACAACAACAACAAAAAAACATCTCCAGAGATTGTCAAATGTCCCTTGGAGCAGGGCAGGTGGGGAATCTCCCCAGGTTGAGAATCATGCTCTAGGGTTAATTATTTCCTTTATCCTAATAATATAAAGTTTTGTAAATCTATCTTAAAATTTTTTTAGCCTTTCCTTCACATAAACAATGATCTCTAGCTAGGTACATTGCTCAAATGTGTCAGATATTCTATCAATTTCCCCTTTTCCCTTTTTTTTCTTGGAGGCATATGTATGATATATTCCTTTGTATCCTGCTACTTTCACTCAACATTATGTAAATTTCCTTCATGTTGTGTCTAATTGTGTTTTATTCTTTTTCATTGCTGCATAAAATTCCATTGTATGAACATATGTAATTTATTTCTCCATTCTATTGCTGCTGGATATTTGGGTGTTGTTGTTTTTTTTTCCAGTTTGTAGATAATGTGGATAGTGCTGCCAGAAACTTTCTTGTAAATACCTTTTGATGAATATGTGTACACATTTATGTTTGAAAAACCTAGAAGTAGAACTGCTGGATCATAAGATATATGAATGTTTAGCTTCAGTTGATACAGTCAGCTTTCCAAGGTGATTTTACCAATGACATTCTTACCAGCAGAGGGTAAGTTCCAGTTGCTCCACATCCTTGTTAACACTAGTTATTATCTGCCATTTTCATTTTCCCTGTTGTGCTGTGTGGTAGAGGTATCTTACTATCATTTTAATTTATATTTTCTTCTTTACTAAAGATATTGAACCCTTATATTATTGCTAATGTGGATGTCCAAGTCTTTTATTACTTTTTTCTATCATGTTGTTTGTTTCTTTTTATTCACAAGTTATGCGAGTTCTCTATGTATTATGGATACCAGTCTTTTTTCCTTTTTCTGGTGAAGTGTGTTTATGGTGTGTTTTTGCTCTCTTACTGATGTCTTTTGAGAAGACGAAGGAGGAGGATGGCTGTTCAGTCTTCAGCCTCTCCTCTCTTGACCTGAGTAATTCTTCTCTGCCTCGCAATTGCTTAACTTATTCAAGGAGCCAAAAGCCTCGCAGATACCTGTAATCGCCTTTATTAGGTGAGAGTTTTGCCACTGACTCTTATTTGATGGTTACGCTATTATCCCAATTTATCAAATGTTTTGAACAACACATATTATTTTCTCTGAAAGATGTGTCATAGATATTATTTTCTGTATGTCATCCAATTTTAGCATTTCTCATGGATAAGTTCCACAAGCAGCTGAGGATTATGTAAGCAAAGAGAAGAAAAAAGTTTCCTTGTCAGCGGGAATAGCAGGAGCAAAGACCCTGTGGTAGGAGGGAAAAAGGCAAGCTTGTTTTCCTGAAGGGTGATCAGAGACACAGAAGAACAGAGTGAGGGTCACTTCGTGCAGGACAGGGCTATACCAGATTTTTCATCTGGCTTCTTTTGCTCAACCTTATGTCTGTGAGATTTGTCCATGTTGTTGCATGGAAAAGTTTGTTCCTTTTCCATTGCAGTGTAGTAATTATTTCACCTGCTGTGAACGAGGGGCAGGTATCAGACCAAACAGCACTTTGTAGCACTTGTGGAAGATTTCATCCAGATTTTAAAAGCAATGGCAAACCATTGTCAGATTTTCACAAGTATGTGACAAGGCAGCATACAATAGGCTTACACATACAGGAATGCGTTAGCTTAAGAACATAATTTTCTGGAGTCCACAGAAATCTCAAACCAGGACATTCTGCTCTTTGGACCCCAAAAATATATATTCTTCCCATATGCAATATACATTCATTTCATCACAACATTTCAAAGCCTCAAATCATTTCAGTACAAAATCTCATAAAAATCAGTTATGAGCATGTAGTGTGTCTTGGGAAAAATTTTCCTCTGGCAGTAGACTTGTGAAACATACAAAACGAGTTATCTGCTTCTAATGTACACAGGAGAGACGGTCACAGGATGAATGTTTCTATTGCCAATGGGAGAAATTGGGAGGAAAACAAGTATCACGGGTCCTAAACCATTCTGAAAACCTTCAGGCCATAGTCCACTAGATTCACAGTCTGAGGGTCACCTACAGAATGATGGTTTCTTCTCCTGGGGCCTGGACCTGGAGTCCCACACCTTTCAAGGTCTTACCCAGCAGCCATCTTCTCAGTTCCAGCCTCATCAAGCCTCTGGGTTGTGGCCGAGCTCTAGGCCTCACCCTCCCAACATCACTGGGGTGACAGCCACAATCTTCCCAATCTCTGGGGCATGTGTCGACCCCCTCTGAACAAGGAGGTGGAGACCTAACTCTCCCCAACCTCCAGGGAATGTGGTTCACCCTCTGTAAAACCTGGGGTGGCAGAATTCTCCCTGAACAATGGGGCAGAAGACCCACCCTCTTCAAATGCAGGGCAAGCTCACCCTTTCTGCAGGCATGGGTGGGGTCCCTCTCTTGGCCCAAGAAGATGTCCTAAGTTCGGATCTCAACTTCCATGGGTTTCCCTTGAAGTCATTCATCCTTCAATCTCTCCCTTTTCTGTCCCTTTTCTCCAGGCTGATAGTGGTTTCATTCATACAGAACTCTCAAAAAGCTTGTTAGGTTCGCATGCAGTTCACAGGGGTCTCAACCTTCAGACAATAGGACTTTCCACAAATCCTTCCTGGATTACTGCATTTCCAATCCTGACTTGCAAGGAAATGGCTGGCTGTTTCCAAGTTCAGTTAAGTCTTTTTTTTTTTTTTAAAGATTTTATTTATTTATTCATTTAACCTCCCCCTGCTGCCTGTGCTCGCTGGGTCAGCCAACCACGCCGCGCGGGCGGGCCTGCCCTCACCAGGAGGCCCCGGGAACCGAACCCAGGGCCCCCCATATGGCAAACGGGAGCCCCACCGATTGAGCCACAGCCGCCTCCCTAGTTAAGTCTTGATTTGGGGAACTATCCTCTGGGGACTAGCTTTCTAAAAGCCCAGAATTTCCCAAACCATCATCTTCTGCTTTCTTTGTGCCCAAGAGTTCAGTTCTCAGCTTATCCCTTTCCTCTTGCATTTTATTGTAAGCTGCAAGGAGAAGCCAGGCCACAATTTCCACATTGAGTTTGGAAGTATCCCCAGCTAAATGTCCAAGCTTGTCACTTTCAAATTCTGCCTGCCATCTGACATCAGGAGTCAATTTTGCCAAGTTCTCATGCAACTTTAAAACAAGGATCACTTTTCCTCCAGTTTCCAATCATGTGTTCATCATTACTTTCTAAATCCTCATCAGAATTAACTTTAGCATCCATATTTCTACCAATGGTCTCTTCAAAGTAATCTAGGCCTTTTTATCAAGCATTTCACAAATCTTCCAGAATCTTCCCCTTACCCACTTATAAAACCATTCCAACATTTTTGGTATTTTCAAGCAGCAGCACTTCACTGTCCTGGTACCAATTTCTTTTTTAGTTTGCTGAAGGCTGCCAATGCAATATACCAGAAATGGTTTGGCTTTTTATAACAGGAATTTATTAGGGTAAAAGCTTACAGTTTCTAGGCTGTGAAAATGTCCATATCAAGGCATCTCAGAGATGCTGTCACACCAAATTGCAGTTGATGGCAACCAGGCACATGCTGGCATCAACCAAAGATGCTTTCTCTTGGAGCTCTGCTATGGGCAATCAAGCACATGGCAGGGCATAAATGGTGGCCCACTCATCTCTCCCTTCCTCTCTGGCCTATCTCTTTTAGCTTTGAGCTGCTCCATGGGCTTAGCCTCTTGGGAACCTCATTACTTCAGCTTCAGCTGCTCCACTAATTCCAGCCTCTGTCCTCTCTCTCAGCCTGTAGGGGTTTCTCTGTCTTTCTGCAGCTGCAGATGACCCTGCGGTCCTCTCACACATGGCAAGGTAAAATAGCAGCTCTCTTTCTCCATGTGTCTCTTCAGTTTATAAAGGCCTTCAGTTAAAGGATTAGCACCCATCCTGGGTCCTGCAATCTAATCATAGGCCCTTAACTGAAGCCATCTAAACAAAGGTGATCTAACCAAAAGGTCCCTTAATTGAATCTAACCAAAAGGTCCTACATGCTATAGGCACAGGAATGGGTTAGCTTAAGAACCTTAAGAACCTAATTTTCTGGGATTCACAAAAGAGTCAAAGCCAGGACAGTAGGCTTACCTGAAGCCCCAGGAACACCATTGGTCATGGCCACCTGGGCTGTGCCTGAGAAGGCAGGTGATGATGAGCACAAAGTGAGCCTGGGTATGGGAGAGAGCCATGGGATACAGCCCCAGCTGTGAAGACAGAAGGACTCTGGCTGCAGGCTGTCCACCTTTGTCCCAGGGACCTGTGGCCAGCAGTGGACCCAGAGGCTGCTCTAGGGAGCCCAGGTGCAGTCCCAGCTCTCGCTGGGCCTCTTGTCCCTGACTGTAAAGTGAGGCTGTTGGATGAGACCATCTCCTGGACCTTAGCTCTGATGTCCTCTGATCTAAAAGATCTTGGACTCCAAACTTAATCTTTCTGCACCTTGGTCTTCTCATCTGTAAATGGGAATGAGTAAGTGAAGGGTCCTGGAAGAGGATTGTGACCCAATCCTCTGCATACCAGCTCTCCAAAGTAGGCTGGGCCGGGGCAAGTGGCATGTTCTACTGGCCAGAAAGTTCAAGTAGCTTCAAGGGAACATTGCACGGCTTACTTGACCTGGGAGCTCTGGCTTCTGGACCTGCAGGGAGGGGCTGGGTCCTCAGAAAAGCCTTTTGCAGTGTGTTGGGACAGTGCCTGCTGGAAGGCTCAGTCGGAGAGGCAGGGACACTTACCCCCTTAGGGTCCCCCTCAGAGCACAAGGCCAAAGGAACTCATTGCCCTGGGGCCTCAGCCTGGCAGGTGGACCTGCAGAAGATCCTGGAGCTCTCTCATTTGGTATGGAGGGAAGAGGGAGAGGAAGAGCAGGAAGGAAAGGGCAAAGGCTGTGATGGATTGGGGGAGAGTGGATGAGTCTCCATCCCTAGACTCTCTGTTTAATGATTTTTAAGGCAGTGAATGTGGGTCTTCTTCCACAGCTCCATTCTGCTAGTACTGGTGGGATAGTTCTTCCATCTCCCACCACCTCTCTTCTTGGAACTTTACCCAGTGCCAAGCTATCGACACACAACTGGAGCCATCTCGTTCTCCAGGTTTGGTTTACTACTTGTTGCCCTGATTTAAAACATAGAAGACCTGGGTTCACAGCCTGTCTTTGCCATGTGCTTGCTGTATGACCTTGAGCCAGTGACTTTATCCTTCAGAGCTGTTGTTTTTCCTTGTTGCTAAAATGGCGATAAGAATAAGACTTACTTCATAGTTATTGTGAGGATTAACTGAGTTAACCCATTACCCATCCTTTCTTTCTCTCCCTGTCCTGGCAAGACCACCGAGACCCCTTCACTGTAGCTAAACTAGGTGGGCTGGCCAGATGCCATCAAGCCTTCCACCTGGCCTTGCCACAGGTCTTGCCCTTCTGTGTGGTGACATGCAACCGCAGCCCCTGGTGCTGCACATCCTGGCTGCCCTGGGCACCAGCTTTGACTGTGACAGCCAGGTGAACCTGTGTCTACTGCCAGTCACCTTCTCCATGGGCCTGGAATTTCCCAGGAAGGAAAGGCCATTGGTCAGGGATCCTGGGGTGGAGACTTCCCCACTGAGAACAGAGCCTGTCCTATGTGGTGCTCAAAAGTTGTTTTTGTGTGTGTGTGTATTTTTGTGTTTTTCTCCGCAAAGATTTTATTTATTTCTCCCCACCCCCCTTGTTGTTTTGCACTTGCTGTACCTGTTCCTCTTCCTTGTTTCATTAGGAGGCACCAGGAACTGAACCCAGGACCTCTGATGTGGAAGGGAGGCACCTAATCGCTTAAGCCACCTCTGTCACCCCCCCTTTGTTATGTCTCTTATTATGTTTTTCTTCTTGTGTCTCTCATTGTGTCATCTTGCCCATCTTGCCATGCCTGGTTGTCACATTAGCTCAGTGTCTTGCTCATCTTCTTTAGGAGACACCAGGAACCTCCATTCTCTGCTGTGTTGTGTCTCTCATTATGTTTTTCTTCTTGTGTCTCTAGTTGTGTCATCCCGTTGCATGAGCTTGCCGCACCTGCCCATTGCAACACCTTGCTATCTTCTTTAGAAGGCACCGGGAACCTAACTAGGAACCTCCCGTGTGGTAGGTGGGAGCCCAATTACTTGAGCCACATCCTCTTCCCTGTGTGTGTGTTTTTAAGTTAGAGAAGTTGTGAGTTTACAAAACAGTCATGCATAACACACAGAATTCCCATCCACCACCCCCCGCCAACATATTGAATTGTTGTGGAACATTTGTTATAAGTGATGAAAGACATTAAAATATTACTACTAACTGTAGTCCATAGTTTACATTAGGTGTATCAAAAGTTGTTTTTAAAGGAATGAATGAATGAACCATCAGTGGCCTACCTTCCCAAGGTCCATGTGACTAGGGCAGATAGCCAGTGCTAGTGAAGGGAGGGAGCATGGACTTCAAGCCATAGACCCTGTGATGGTTTGAGACTGAAGGGACCCCAGAGAAATATGTTTTTAAAGCTAATCCATTCCTATGGGTGTAAACTTATTGTAAACTTTTGATTAGGTTACTTCAATTAAGGGCCTTTTGGTTAAGTTACTTCAGTAGGGTATGGCCCAGGGTGAATCTTAAGCCTCTTACTGAAATCCTTTATAAATGGTATAAATACAGAGAAAAAAGCCAAACAGGCCAGAAGATGAAAGCAGAAGAGAAGGGACATGCCCATCGTGTTGAAGGTAAGGGGTCCTCTCATGGTTCTGGCACTCGCCCCCACCCTTGGTCCTGAGACCACCGAGTCAGCGCCCTGTCCTGAGAAGCAGAGGTCCCTGCTGCCTGGTCAGAGACCAGGCTGGCTCTGCAGAGTGCCATACCGCGTGTGTGACCAAAGATGTGCATCTGCATGAGCACCTGTGTGTGCACGCGTCCTTGTGTGGGCCTGTCAATTTATACTTGTGCAGGCAGGTGGGTGTACAGGTACATGGGTCTGTGTAGGTGTGTGTGAGCTTCTGTTTGGGTATGCGTGCTTCCATGTGCATCTCTGTATGGACTGGGTGTATTTGTGTTTCCAAATTCCTTGAATTTTGGACATGAAGGAGACAAAATAGAGGTTCCCAAACTTTGCTTCATGTTAGAATCATGCTGATGGCCAGGCCATATCCCCAGTCATTTAAGTCAGAATTTTCAAGGGGTTGGGACCCAAGAATCAGTGCTTTTAAAAAATACCCCAGGTGATTCTAATGTGCATCCAAATTTGAGACCCAGTATTTTGAGTACTTGTTGAATAAAATCTTCCCATTTTGAAGATGGGAAAACTGAGACACTGTGTGTGCGTGTGTGTGTGTGTGTGTCTACAAGTGTGAATTGGCAGGGGTGGAATGTGTCACTAGAATAAGTTCCTTGAGGGCAGGGTCTTTGTTTAGTTCACAGTATGTTTCCCAAATACTTTGACCAGTGCCCTGCACATAGCAACCACTTAGTAGCAGGTTACTATGCCTGAATGACCATGTCCTTGCAATGGGACCAGGAAGGAAGCTACTGTCAGTCCAGGTACCAAAGATGGGGGCTTGGAGTAGGGTGGTCGTGGTGGAGGTGGTGCCAAACTGTCAGGTTCAGGACATATTCTAAAGGTCAAGCCACCAGAATTTGCCAAGGGATTAGATGTGGCGTATGAAGCAATGAGAGGATCCAAGGATGCCTCCAAGGTTTTTATTCAGAGCTGCCATTACACAGATGGGAACACTGGGAGAGAAGCAGGTTAGAAGGGGTTAAATTTTAGACGCGTTAAATTTGAGAAGTTTGTTAGACCTCCAAGTGGAGTCAGCTACAAGAATCTGATTTATAGGGGTCAGGTCAGAAGGGGAGATACAAATGGGTGAGTCGTCCATATTGAGTCAACTTTAAATCCCTGGGGCCCATGAGCCCCCAGCCAGTATCTGAGCATAGGCAGAGAAAAAAAACAAAGTCACAGAGATAAGAGAAGAAATAGTTCAAGAAGAAAGGAATGTCGACTGTGTTAAATGCTGCTGAGAGGGAGTGAGATGAGAGGTGAAACAATTGGGGAAAATGGAGGTCCTTGGTGATCTTAACCAAAGGGGTTTTGGTAACGATGGAAGGCTGACTGAGGGGGTGGCAGGCGAGAAGGTGGAGTAAGGGCTCCTCTCCTGGGGGTTATTCTATAAATGAGAGCAGAGAAAAGGGAGAGTCACCGGAGGGGTATGTGGAGTCAGGGGAGGGTTGATGGGAGATAATATGGAGAGTTTACAGGCTGCCGAGAATGATTGACAGAAGGGAAGGTGTTTAAGACCCAGGAGAGAGGTGAGAAAAGGGAGAACAGAATGCGTGGGTTGGGGAGAGGGATGCCATGTTGAGCCAGAGGAGAGAGCGTGCCCTAGGTAGGCGCACAGCGGGGAGGGCAGGCAGAGCATATGGGGGGTGCAGTGGGGAGAATGTGGAGCTCTCTTTTTTCCGTTTATCTTTTCTCAGTGAAATAAGAAACAATTTCATGGACAAGAATGAGGAAGCAGAAGGGGGTCTTTGGTGATTTGAGGTGAAATGTGGACAGACTGTCAGAAGCACAGAGGTGCCAATTTATAGTGAGGTCAGTCGCCTGCTGTGGTTTTATTTTCAGCTATGTTCAAGTGCATGGGTGCTGGTGCAGAATGGGTGGAGGCACAGGGGAGAGCCAAAGAGGTGAGATGGCTTGGAATTGAGGTGGCCAGGGGGTTCTCTACGAGTCCACCTGTGGATGGCAATCCCATGGCCAAGAAACCCTCAAAGCCTTATCCTGCTCCCACAGGCTGTTCTTACACACATGTGGAGATGCAGGATGACCCTGGAGCTTGTAACAACACTGACTTTATAGAAGCAAGTGGTCCTGGGCCACCTAGCCAGTAAGAAGTAGAGCTGGGCTTTGAATTCAAATGTCCGTTCAGTGTTCTCCATCCAAGGAAGCAGGGGCATGCACACGATGTTTAAGGAAGCCCTGCACCCCAGATGGTGAAGAGACACAAAGCCTTGACTCTCGGGGGGAGGGAGGTGAGGTGGGGGGGTGGATTAAACTTCAGGTAGAGTGTGCGCGAGGAGCATGGTTCCACCATGGTGACTTGCTGCCATCTGATGGCCACTATTGGTGTTGCACCCAAATGGAGCCTGCGTAGGATTTGTTCAGGCTAAGGATTCACCATTGAGGTGTAACTGTCTTGCTGAAAAGGGATAGACAGGTGTTAAATGAGGAAGAGAGGTCTGAGAGGTGCTAAAAAGCCATTCAGTTGTTCTTCATTCAATAAATATTTATTGATCACCTACTATGTGCCAGACACTGTTCTAAGCACTGGGATTCAGCAGGAAATGACAGAAAAGATCGTTGCCCTGGTAGAGCTGAGAGTCCATCACAGGGGAAGGAAGGAACAAATAATGAACAAATAAGCAAGACAATAATAGATTGTCATGGGTTCTGTGAAGGAATGAAAAGGGTGGGTGACTGGAGAGGGAACTCAGATCAGGAGATGACATTTGAGGAGAGTTCTGATAGGGCAGAGGGTGAGGGAGAGATTCCAGAAAGGGGGAACAGCACCACACAGGCCCTGAGGTGCTGCAAGCTTTGAGCGGGTTCCAGGAACAGAAAGGAGGCCAGTGAGGTGGCGCCTCGGCCCACTGCCAGCCTGCCCCTGCACTCTGCATCCTGTGCAGACCATCCTCTCACGAGGGCCATGCCATTGCCCTTCTCCTCCGTCAGCCCCCGGCCTCCTCTCGGATCCACCTTACTCAGGTGGTCCGCCGTGTTCCACCCAGCTGACCACTCCTCCTTGAAACGCTCTCCTTCCCTGGCTTACCTGACATCGATCTCTGGTAGAAGGGAAAAACTATTATTCTCCTGCGAAAACGAAAACTTAATAATCAACATGGGGATGTTACTGTAACTGAGGGTTAAGAATGAACAAATAATTATGATTACTGAAACATTACATAGATGCCTTTTTACTTTCTTGTAAATGCCTGAAATTACCGAACCTTGCTGAATCAGATGCCTTGATCTCTAATAATTGAAAGAGCTTGAACAGTGGCTAAGAAAATGGTTTTGGATTTTTTTTTAGTGTAAAACACTTTGGAAGGGAGTGAAATCTTTGAAAACTTTGAATAAATTTAGAGTTTTATAAAAACAGGCCCCTTGTTTTCTACACACGTCCTGTTTTTTTAAGGGAGCACCTGCTGTGTGCCAGGCACTGTTGGGAAGGGCAGAATAAACCCATGTCTGTGACCCCAGAGCGAGGACTTACATGAGGTCAAGGAAGCAGCTGCCAATGTGTCTGTTCCCAGAGCTCTGCTCAAATAGAAAAATTAATAAATAAAAGAATTGATTGTAGTTTAAAAAGCCTCTAATCTAGATGACTTTGATCTCTGATAATGATTGTAAAATTATATAACCTTTATCTTGTGATTGTGAGAACCCTGTGGCTGACCCCATTTTTGTACCCACTCCCTATTCTGTTTCACAACTTTAAAGTCTTACACTCACTAGACAGCCCCTTAATGTTTACTATTTAAGGAACCTAAATACCCCACTTACTCATTAGCATAAACCTGCTAAACCTGGATACGATAAAACTATGAGAATAACTGTTTTGGGAGAAAGATTTTAGACCATTAGGTCATCTGTTCTCCTTGCTCTGTGCTGGCAATAAAACTTTCTTTGAAACCCTGGTGTCTCAGGAATTGGTCTTTGAAGTGCATTGGGCAAGAACATGCTTTTTGCTCATTATCATTACTGGTTTGAAGGAACCCACAGGCATTATGTTGAAGCCATGAGCCAGAAATGCTGATGTGCATAGTCAAAGGTCAGGGTCAGCATTTCTGGAAACTTGGGATAGGAGAGAAGCCATCAAGATGTCGGTCTTGTGTGTAGCTGCTGCCATGTAGTAAGCATGCGTTTCTGATCCTGTCTTCTGCTGATGGTGAGCCATTCTTGCAAATAAAATAAATATTTATATGTTTGCATACATAGTAGGCTTTTTTCAAATCCTATGAGTGGTGTTCCAAGAAACAAATTTATTTTAGCAAACTAAATCCCTAAAATGGCAATTTTGGCATGTTATTCAAATACTGCCCAATTATGTTATCTGGTATTTCCCAGTGTTTGAATATTTGCCATAGCCTACAGTTTTTGATAAGGCAAAATATTTTCATCATTAAAAAAAAGGAACATAAATGAAGTAACATGTACCCAAAATGCCCAACAGGAAGATGTGTTTAGACATACCCTTCACCATTCAACCAACATCAATGCAAAATGAAATAAAATTTTCTACATCTGAAATATTTATCATAAAAGCAAAGATCGAGACTACTGGATAGGACAACTAATGATTTGTGAATGTTAAATTTTCACTTTAAGAATAACTTCTTAATATTAAGGGGACAGATGTACCTCAAGTGATTGAGCGCCTGCTTCCCACGTACCAGACCCTGGGTTTGATTTCCAGTACCTCCAAAAAAGTAAAACTTGTAAATATTTGTGCTATCTTTTCATTTTTAAAAATGAATTTTATTTGGCCTTTACTTTGACTTAATGCTCCATTCTTTTACTGGTTTCTATTATCAAAAGTCTATAGAAGTAGAGGTCATTTTTAGATGTCATTGAACTATATCATCTTGTCATACTGTATCAGTTCATAATAATAAAACAACACATTTATTATTATCTAGTTGGGGTTGTTTTTTTAACAGAAAACCTCTAAAAGTTTTAGTGTAACCTTCTCACAGAAAAATGTTCACCATTTATTATGATCCATCATTATTTTTCCAAAACACATAAATAAAGTGTTAGGAAAAATACAAAATAATTTACAATTTTGGGAATTCCTGAGAATTCTCAGAATTCTGGCTTCTCATACCCAAATCCCAAAGATTAATATCTGTTGCAGATTTGGATACACTTTTTGAAGTTTCATCTCTAATATCCCTTGAATCTGCATCCTGCCCCATCCCCAAGGACACTGCTCTAATCACCAGACCTTTATCATCTCTTTTCTGAACTTGTGAGGCAGCCTCCATGCCGTCCCAGAGGACTCTTTCTAAATTGAAAACTTTGCATGTCATTCCTCTGTGCAAAATCGTTTTCTGGCTCCCCCAAATATTTTCTCAAAATGCATCCTTGGATTGCTACATCAAAAATATATAGGGAGTTTCTTAAAGATGGTGATTTGGAATCCTCACTCAATATACTGAATCAGAATCTTTGGGGGTTGAAGCCTAGGACTCTGGATAGTCAAGTCTTCTAGGTGATTAAAAAAAGAACTTTTAAAATGGTTAAAAGCAGAACAAATGCAGAAAGCCACACAAAACAAATGAACTGTCATAAGGCAAACACGCCTCTAACCCCCCCCCATCTGAAGACAAAACCTTACCACCCATCCCAGAAACTCTCCACATGCCCCCTTCCAATCAAACCCCCTTTCCACTGTCTCCCTCCCAAGAGCAATCATCACCCTGACTTGTATGGTTTCATTTTACCTATTGTGTTTTGTTTTTTTTTTTCCAGAGTTGAATCTTGTAGAAGCTTTTATTTCATTGATGAAAAGAATGCAGTAAATAGAATCTATACTGATTAACATTAGGCATGCACCTCTACCCAAAACTGCTGTTAGTTTTTGACTGGCATAAATCTTCATAACTAATTTAGGCACATCTTTGAATTTTGTACCCTGAAATACAGACTAAGTTAACTTCTTCCTTGTGACAGTCTAATAATGAGCATTATGTTCACTGGCTAAATTCCTTTATAACTAAAGGTCTCTAGACTCTCAGGCTGCCTATACTGCCTTCAGAGACTATGCTTTATATAGGGTTTTAAGTAAATCATAGTATATAGGAGGGAGATAATCTAGAAAGCTGAGATGTACAGTTTTAACACTCCATAAATTTTTTTCCAGCACTGATAGTCAAACACTAGATAAGGAGCCCTCAAGTTACAGAACCAAATTATTCTCCCCCCACCGCTGCCTTTTCTGAAACACACAAAAATGTGTATCAATCTCCCCAGAAATCTGAAATGAATCCACACACATGACATGTCTGTGGTCCCACTGTGAAGTTACAGGAAGCAGCTAATGGAACTTTGAGAAAAGCATAGTGCCACAGACAGTAATATGCATCTGGCAGTTTTCCATTCATCTGTCAGTTATTTTCACAAGATGAGCATTAAAAAACACAACCAAATACATAAATGACAGGGAAGCGGCTGTGGCTCAATCAGTAGGGCTCCCGTTTACCATATGGGAGGCCCCGGGTTCGGTTCCCGGGACCTCCTGGTGAAGGCAAGCCCGCCCGCACGGCATGGTTGGCTGACCCAGCGAGCACAAGCAGCAAGGGGGGGATAAATGAATAAATAAATAAAATCTTTAAAAAAAAAAAAAAAAAAATACATAAATGACCCTCACGCCCCACACAAAGTAACTGGTCTCTGTTCATGCTCAGGTGGCAGGAAGTAATGCCAAGATCTGAGAAGACTGGCTTGGATTTCTGGGCCTGTTCCAGTCGATTCAAGATGAACTGGCTTGTATCAATGAAGCGCTCAACGCAACTCACAAAGCAGGCCTCAGCCCGGCCGGCCAACTCTGGCCCAGGCTTGTCCATGCACTTCTCCCAACAAAGTGCAGCCACCCGGCGCAGCAGCTGCTCAGGGCGCTGCTCCTGCGGCTCCACCTCGATGAAAGGCTGCAGCAGCGAGTCCACGAGCCCAGGCCCCCGGCGGAGGAACGCGGGGAGGTATCTACCCCGGCGCCAGCACGCGAGCCCAGGCCATCCCCGCGGCGACTCCCCGACCTGGCCAGTTTCCGGCGGAACCGGAAGTACTCCTGTGTTGCTTTTAGTACTTTTAAATTTCGTTTAATCTTTGGCTCCCACTCCATATTTTTTTTTTCTCCTTATTGTAATTCCTTTGTTAGTTATACTAGATCCGATTTGCCCTTCAGTTTCCCGCAGCTATTGCTAATTGCACTGCTGTTGTATAGTTTAGCATGTTCCTCTCTCCTCCGAATTTCCTGTTAATCGGTAGCTGGAGCTAGAGGCTTAATTAGATTCATCTTTATTTTATTTTTTTTATACTAAGCATTTTACTGTATGCTGTTGCCAGTGTTATAAAATAATTATCCTTGTGAAATAGAAACTCATGAAAATTCAGAGAGGCAGATGTAAAGACCGACAAAAGCTGACATCTGTAGAGCGTGGCCCATGTGGTACAGGGCTAAGCTTCAAATTTAACCCACCTTTGAATAGTCACTGGTTCATGACAAGTGGCTTAGAAAACCTTTGAAAGATTCATTTTACTATAAAAAGGAACAAACTTTCTGGGGTCTGAAAGGGTTTGTACTTGAAGATACTCCAGTCAGCAGGGGATCGTGTTGAGCAGGTTGCAGACAGAATTGTCTCAAGTCTGCAGGAGCGGGGAAAACCTTCAGGCGCCTGAGGCCCGCCTCCAGCCGGGGCTGCCAAACCGCTGTCTTCACAGGGCCACGCTGGAGGAACCAGACTATTTTTATTAGCATTTTTGTCAAGCCTACTTTTAGGTTCATGTCATTGTGTTTTTCTCTCTCTATCTTGTACATTTCCTGCCCCAGATCTGGAATCAGCCCAGATCTCTTGCATACCTCGGAGTGGAATTTCTAGTTGGTAATGTAAATAAATGTTTAACTTTCTCAGAGATGGTTAGCTTTTAAAGGTGGCTGTACTCCTTTACACTCTTACTAGCAATGTACGAGAAATCCAGTTGTTCTAAACCTCACCAGTATTTAGTATTAATTGTTTTAGTTTGCTAAAGGCTGTCAAAGCAAAATACCAGAAATAGGTTGGCTTTTATAACGGGAATTTATTAGGGCAAAATCTTACAGTTCCGAAGCCATGAAAACGTCTAAATCATGGCATCAGCAGAAATATTGTCTCATAAAAGGTCAGCTGCTGGTGATTCTGGACTTCTGCACGTGGCAAAGCAAAATGGTGGCCAGTTTCGGCCTTTTTCCTCAGTCTCACCTTCTTCCAGAGCTCACCTGTGGGTGATCAGGTATATGGTTTGTTTCTCCCTGTCCTTATTTCTTCAGCTTCAGGCTGCTCTGCTGATTCCAGCCTCAGGCCTCTCTCTCTCAGCCTCTCAGGTTTCTCCATCTTTCTGTGGCTGTAGGCAATCCTGGAGTCCTTTCTCACGTGGCAGGGTAAAAATGGCAGCTCTCTTTCTCTGAGTGTCTCTGCTTTCAGTCCTCAGTATATATAAGGCTCCAGTGAAAGGATTAAGAGCCATTCTGGGTCCCCCAATCTAATCAAAGGCCCTTAAGAGAAGCGAGTTAGTCAAAAGTGATCTAACCAAAAGGTCCCTTAATTGAATCTAACTAAAAGGTCCCACATAAAATAGGTTTACATGCACAGGAATGGGTTAGCTTTAAGAACATAATTTTCTGGGGTCCACAAAAGACTCAAACCAGCACATTAATCCTTTTTTATTTTAGCCATGCTAGTGGTATGAAATGGCATTTCATTGTGGTTTTAATTAATTTTTTATTAGAGAAGTTGTAAGTTTATAGAAAATACAGAGTTCCCATATTACTACCCCCCCATTATTAACACCTTGCAGTAGTATGGTAATTTTGCTATAATTGATGAAAGAATATTATTATAATTGTACCATTAACCATACTCCATAGTTTACATTAGGGTTCTCTGTTTGTGTTTACAGTCCTACGTTGTTGTTGTTTTTTAACTAGTAACATACATACAACCCAAAATTTCCCCTTTTAACTATATTCAGTTATCTAATTCAGTGCTGTTAATTAAGTTCACACTGTTGTGTTTCCATCACTACCATCCATTACCAAAACTTTTCCATTACCCCCAATAGAAATCCTGTACAGCTTAAGCAATAACTCCCTGTATTAGTCAGCGTTCTCTAGGGGAACAGAATCGACAGGAGAGGAGATATCTGTCAATAATATGAGATTTTATAAGAGTCTCTCACATGACCATGGGGATGCACAAGTCTAGGTACTGCAGGCAGGCTGCAAACTAGGGGCTCCGATGAAAGTCCAGTGAAGGTCCTTGATGAGTTTCTGGGAGACGCTGGCTGTCCAAAGAGCTGGGAAATTCTCTCTGAATGCTGAAATCACTTCCCCTTTTAAGGCATTCAACTGATTGGATAAAAGGGTCACCCATTGATGATGCAATCTCCCTGATTGATGCAGATGTAATCAGCCATCCATGAAGTAAACTCACTGGTGACCAAAGTCCATAAATGTTATTGTATTACAATGAACCCAGTGCTTGCTTATCCAAACACCTGGACACAATTACCTGGCAGAATTGACACATTAGCCTAACCATCACACTCCCCATTCCCTACTTTCACCCCAGCCCATGGCAACCTATATTCTAGTTTCTGACACTACAAATTTGCTTATTTTAATTACTTCATAATAGTGATATCATACAATATTTACCCTTTTGTGCCTGGCTTATTTCACTCAACATGTTGTCTTTAAAGTTCATTTATGTTGCAGCATGTATCAGAACTTCATTCCCTTTTACAGCTGAATATTATACCTTTGAATGTACTATATACCATATTTTGTTTGTCCATTCATCAGTTAATGGACACTAGGGTTGCTTCCATCTTTTGGTAATTGTGAATAATGCTGCTGTGACCATCAGTGTGCAAATATCTGTTCAAGTCACTGCTTCAATATTTTTGGCTATATACCTAGAAGTGAGATTGCCAGGTCATATAGTAATTTTATACTTAACTTTCTGAGGAACCGCCAAATTGTCTTCCACAGCAGCTGCACCATTTTACATTCCCACCAACAATGAATGAGTGTTCCTATTTCTCCACATCCTCTCCAACACTTGGAATTTTCAATGTTTTTAATAATAGGCATTCTAGTGAGTGTGAAATGGTATCTCATTGTTTAGATTTGCATTTCCCTATGGCTAATGATGTTGCACATCTTTTCATGTACTTTTTGGCCATTGTATCTCTTCTTTGGAGAAATGTCTAGTTAAGTCTTTCACCCGTTTTTTATTTATTGCTTTATTGTCTTGTACCATATTGAGTGCCTTCTCATTTTATCTGGATGTATTTTTCATCTGTTTTCCTTGTGGATACCTGTGGTAAAAATTTAACATCATAAATATATAACAATCATATTTGGTTTGATATAACTTAACTTTAACAGCATGCACATATACTTTTCCCACACCCCTCTATCCCACAACCTTTCTTTTTGTACTTGTTACCACTTATATCATTGTACATTGTACGCCCAAAAACATAGATTCATCATTATTTTTTATGCACTTGTGTTTTAGTGTCTGTAGGAAGTAAGAAGTGGAGTTATATACCAAACAATGCAGTGCAATAATAGTGGCATTTATAATTATGTTTATACCTTTATCACAGGTCTTTATTTCTTTTTTTTTTTCTTTTCTTTTCTTTTCTTTATTTCTTTTTGCTGCTTTGAACCACTGTCTGGTGTACTTTCTGTTCAGTCTGAAAACTCTCTTTAGCATTGCTTGTAGGGCAGATTGAGTGGTGATGAACTACCTCAAGCTTTTGTTTATCTGAGAATGTCTTAATCTCTCTCTCATTTCTGAAAGAGAGTTTTGCTGGATGTAAAATTCTTGTCTGGCAGTTGTTTTCTCTCAGCACTTTTAGGTATTTCAACCTGCTATCTTCTTGCCTCCAATGTTTCTGATGAGAAATCGGTCCTCAATCTAATTGGGACTCCCTTATAATATGTAGCATGTTGCTTTTCTCTTACAGCTTTAAGAACTCTCTGTCTTTTCTTTGCATTCAACAGTGTGACCAATATATGACAGGGTGTGTTTTTCTTCATGTTTATCCCTGTTTGGTGTTCGTGAGCTTCTTGGATGTGAATATTCACATTTTTTGCTAAGTATGGAAAGTTCTCTGTCATTATTTCTTTCACTATTCCTTTGGCCCCATTCTCTCTTTCCTTTCCTTCTAGGACTCCCAAAATGTATATATTGATGTGTTTGATGGTACCCCAGAGGTGTCTTAGGCTATTTTCACTTTTAATATTTCTTTTCTCTTTCTCCTTCTCAGCCCAACTCATTTCAAGTGTCTTGTCTTCAAGTTCACTTCTTTCTTTTTTATTTTATTTTTATTGATTGATTGATTGATTGATTGATTGCAGGCAGGAAGTTTATTGGGAAGCTCTCCCAATGGAGGGGGTCTGAAGAATAGACTTCAGCTCCCTCGCCAGCATGGTGGGAGTCTGAAGAGAGACTTCAGCCCACCCGTGGAAGGTGGTGGATAAGAATTTATCACTTCTTTCTTATGCCAGTTCCAATCTGCTCTTGAAACCTTCCTGGGCTTTTTTTTTTTCTTTCATTTTATTTTTTGTGGTCTTCAGCTCCAGTATTTCTGTTTGGTTCCTTTTTAAAATTTTAATATCTTTACTTAGACTCTCATATTGTTCATTCATTGTTTTCTTGACATCCTTTAGTTCTATCTATATTTTCCTTTATCTCTTTGAGCATTTTAAAAGATCATTTTTAAAAGGCCTTCTTCGAGATGTCCACATTCTCATCTGCTTCATTGGTGTTTTCTATATTTTTATCCTCTTCCTTTGGATGGGCCATCATTTCCTGAATCTTTGTTTGTCTTGCCTTATGTTACACACTGTACATTTTAATATTTTAAAGTGTTAACTCTGGAATTTATTCCCTGATATGTCTGTTTCTTGGTTTTGTAACCAACTCAAGATTTTTCTTGAGCTTCAGTCCTCCTATCAGGAAGATCTTCCCAGGGAGAATACAGTGTGCAGAGTTTTCCCTGTCTTTCTGGGCCTCTGTCTTGCCCTGGGCTTTTGCTTGCTAGTTGTCTTGGAATTCCCCTGTTTAAGGAGTTTGGTCATCTCCCTGTTTCCCAGGAAATAGATCTCCCTGTCCTGGGTGTTTGAAGCCTGCAAGCCTTTGTCTCAGACTGTCTACCTCTATCATTTTTTACATTTCTTTCATTTTCTCAAGCTGCTTTCACCTGGAAGGCAAATTCTGGGAGGAGGGGCACCCCCAAAGAGAACTTTCCCAAGTTAGTCTTTCCCAGCCCAAACAGAGGCAGGGATCCATGAAGGGGCACAGTCTAGCTCGAAAGTGCCTGGGAGAGGACATCAGTAAGGGTACCAAGAGCTTCTCTGACAGCTCTCCAAAGCTGAGCTTTCCTGGCCTGCCCAGCAAATGTAGCCGTTCAGCCCTGAGGAAGTGCTGCATCTTTAAATCTCTACTGCCTCTGCTTCTGTCTAGGAAAAGTTGAAACAATAGCTGCCCTCAGAGCCAGACCCCTAGCAGTCCAAATTTGCTAATCAAAAGCTTGGATCAATGATCAGCCTTGCCCACCCAGATCCTTTTATATCCCTTTCTGTCACCAATGAGCTAGCCAGGGACCAGACCTAATGGTGGCCTGCTGTGAAAGTAGGTGATGGACTCCAGTAGCTGCCATGCATACAGAGCAATTTACTGTTCTTTACCATAATTTATCAACCTCTTCCTACCGCTCCTGCCTGGAAGCTCTACAGGGTTCTTCTGGCCGCCAGAGTTTTAAAATGGTTGTTTCAGATAGTTCTTGCATGTTTAATAGTTGTTTTGGTGGAAGAACTGAGTCCTGGAACTCCTTACTCTGCCATCTTCCCTAGAAGTCCACCCTGCTGTTTTGATTACTGTTGTCTGCCCGTCTTCTTTTAGGAGGCACTGGGAACTGAACCTGGGACATCCCATGTGGGAGGTGAGTGCCCAACCACTTGAGCCACTTCCCCTCCCTGCTGGCTTTTCTGAGCCTCCTCTCTTTGAGCCTCTTGAGGGCCTTTTTCTGAGCCTCTGTGCTGTGCTGATTCTAGCTCCCAGCCTCCTAAACATATGTCTCAGCCCCTTGGAATTTCCTGTTTCTGCCACTTTTTTCTGTGTGTCTCCATTTTCAGTCCTCCATATATAAAGGACTCCAGCAAAAAGACCAAGACTCACCCTGGATCATGCCTCAGTGGACATCAAAATAATCCAGTCAAAAGCCCCCTAATTGAATCCAATCCAATCAAAGGGTCCCACACCCACAGGAATGGATTAACTTTAAGAACATGATCTTTTCTGGGATCTACAAAAAGCTTCAAACTGTCACTTGTGCTGTTGAGGATTTTTACTTCTTATATTCATAGGGGATATTGGTCTGTAATTTTATTTTCTTGTGGTACCTTTATCTGGCTTTGGTATTAGGGTAATGTTGGCCTCATAGAATGAGTTAAAGGGTATTCCCCCCTCTTCAATTTTTTGGAAGTGTTTGAGCAGGATTGGTGTTCATTCTTCTTGGAATTTTTGGTAAAATTCACCTGTGAAGCCATTTCATCCTGGGATTTTCTTTCTTGGGAGATTTTTTATTATAGATTCAATCTCTTTACTAGTTATTGATCTGTTGAGATCTTCTATTTCTTCTTGATTCACTTTAGGCAGTTTGTATGTTTCTAGGAATTTGTCCATTTCATCTGGCTTATCTAATTTTTTGGCATAAAATTACTCATAATGTCTTCTTATAATCCTTTTCATTTCTCTATGGTGGTAGCAATGCACTCCTCCTTTCATTTCTGATTTTAGTTATTAGTGTCTTCTTTCTTTTTTTTCTTTGTCAGTCTAGCTACAGTTTGTCAATATAATTGATCTTTTCAGGGAAACAACTTTTGGTTTTGTTGATTCTCTCTATTGTATTTTTATTCTCTATTTCATTTATTTACACTTTAATCTTTGTTATTTTCTTCCTTCTGCTCACTTTAGGTTTAGTTTTCTCTTCTTTTTCTAGATTCTTCAGTTGTGAGGTTAGACCTCTGATTTGAGAGTTTTCTTCTTTTTCAGTGTAATCATTTAGAACTATAAATTTCTCTCAGCACTGCCTTTGCTGCATTCCATAAGTTTTGGTATGTCGTGTTATTATTTTCGTTCAACTCGAGATACTTACTAATTTCCCGTGTGACTTCTTCTTTGGCCCTTTGGTTGTTTTAAGGGTATTTTTTAAATTTCCACATATTTGTGAATTTTCCAGTTTTCCCTCTGTTTTGCTAGTTGTTCAAAGATGCTGGGGGTAGAAGGATCAGCACCCTGGAGCATTTTACACTGACATCCTGGTCAACTACAAGTCCATTGGGGTTGTAATTTGAAGTTAACTTGAAGTTTCTGAACAACTAGTGACATTGAGCCCTTTTTCATGTGCTCATTGGCCTTTTGAATATCTTCTTTTGTGAATGTCTGTCCAAGTCTTGTCTCTATTATCTATTACTGTGTAACAAACCACTGTTACTGAGAAAGGGCAGGGTTCTTTTCTGGCTGATGCACTCCAAATGACCAATTCCACAGACTCTGGGCTTTCAGTGTAAGAAAGAGTTTATTGCTAAGCTCATAGCAAGGAGAACAGAGGGCCTATTGGCCTAAAATCTGTCTCCCTGAGTTTAAGGAGTTTTGGGTTTTCATGGATTCAAACAGGGGGTATGGAGCAAGTATAAACAAGGGTGAAACTAGTTTGGAACAACCATAAACAAGGGTGAGACTGGTCTAGCGAGTTTCAGTAGTTTCAGGTATTAATTTTTGGCTATTCTATAATATACTGGAAAAGTAAGAAAAAAGCATCTATATAATTATTCAGTAATCATAAAATCAGTTGGTAATTCTTTTTTAGAATACAAAAATAATGTATTGGGGTATAATTTTTTAAAAACAATTTATTGAAATCTATCATTCATACATGAACATATATAAACAATAAGTGTTCAGTAAACATTGTAAACTTACAAAACAAACATGCATAACATCATACAGGGCTCCCACACATCACCCCATCACAAATACTTTGTATTGTTGTGAAACATTTGTTAACAAATTATGAAAGAGCATTGTCAAAGTATTACTACTAACTATAGTCCATATCTTACTCCCCTATACTTTTTTTTAAAGGATTTATTTATTTATTTATTTATTTACTTTTATCCATTTTTACACACACACACCCCACACCGTTTTTGCTGTTTCTGTGTCCATTCGCTGGGCAACTCTCTGTGTCCGTTTCCTGCCCTCTCTTCTGATCCTTCCCCTGTCTTCACTGGGATTCGATCCTTGGAATCTCTGATGTGGGAGAGAGGCGTCCTACTGCCTGCACCACCTTAGTTCCTGGTTTTTCGGCGTGTCTCGTCTTGGCTCTCCCTTGTGTCACTCTCCTGTTTTGTCATCATCTTGCTGCCTGGCTTGCAGGGCCTGGTGGTGCACCCGTACATGGGGCCTGGGGGACTCATCCGCTCATGAGGCCTGGCAGCGCACCCACATGTGGGGCCTGGTGGTGCACCCGCGCACAGGGTCTGGCAGCCTGCGTGCCTTCTATATTTTTCTTTTTTTACCGGGAGGTCACGGGGATAGTACCCAGGTCCCTCCACGTGGGAGACGGACACCCAACCATTTAAGCCACATCAGTCCCCCTGCTATATCTCTTAAAGTTGACCAAAGATACCTAGAGTTACAGTCATTTCCCATACAGGATGGTCATATAATAAATCAGGCTTAGTTTATCACCAGCATTCTAAAAACCAGACCTAGGGAGAAAAAGTAGGTCTGGGGACACGTGCATGGTTTCTAACATAGCGAATGTTTAGCCTGCCCTGATGATCACAAAATCAGGACAGCGAGAATATTTACATTGGAGTATAACTTTTAAAGCATTACATGTTTTCCACATAATGTTTGAAATTAAGAAAATCACCCATAATCCTAACACCTAGAGATAACCACTATTAACTATTTCTATGTATATTTTTTATTATATACTCACATACACATATAGATACTTTTTTTATTAAAAAAGATTTTATTGAAGTATATCATTCATACATGAACATACATAAACAATAAGTGTAGTAAAAGTTGTGAACTTACAAAACAAACATGCATATCATCATACAGGGCTTCCATACATCACCCCACCACCAACAGCTTGCATTGTTGTGAAACATTTGTTACAAATGATGTAAGAGCATCATCAAAATATTACTACTAACTATAGCTCATATCTAACATTTGGTGTATTTTCCCCCACCCACCCAATTATTAATACCTTATACTAGCATATATTTGTTATTGTACATCAAAGAATGTTCTCATATTTGTTTTGTTAACCACAGTCCATCTTCCACCACAGGATTCATTGTGTTACACAGGTCTATGTTTTGTACAATCCATTCAAAGTGTACACTCGGTGACTCTCATATTCAGCAGAGATGTGCTGTCATCACCTCAGTCAATTTTAGAACATTTTCATTACTCCAAAACAAAAATTCCCATGCCCCCTTATAGCCCCCTATCGTTGTCTCTTCGAATTGCTATAATATCTTCTTTGCCAGTGCTGCAAAAAATATTACAATATTACTGTTAACTATCGTACATAAGTTAAATTAGTTGTATTTTCCTGTGTATCACCATATTTTCAACACTTTGTAAGAGATCATTCTTATATTTATATTATTAACCACAATCTTCCTCCACCACTGAAATCACTATATTATACAGTCCCTAGATTATTCTCCAGCTTCCTTTCCATTGACATTTACACCCACAGACTACCCCTTTCAGCCACAATCACATTTATAAATCAGCAGTGTTAGTTATACTCACTATAATGTGTTACCACCAACTCTATTCATTTCCACACTTTTGCAATAGACCTTATTAAAAATACATACACTAAGCATCAGCTCCCATTCTCAACCCACGTTTTATCTCCTAGTAACCTATACTCTAGGGTTTCCTTCTGTAGTTTACTCATCATAATTAGTTCATATTAGTGAGACCATATGATATTTGTCCTTTTGTGTCTGACTTATTTAACTCAACATAATGTCCCCAAGGTTCATCGATGTTGTCATATGCATTCTGATTTCATTTATTTTTACAGCTGAATAGCATTCCATTGTATGTATATACCACATTTTGTTTACGCACTCATTGGTTGATGGACATTTAAGTTGTTTTTGTACTTTAGCAGTTGTGACTAATGCTGCTATGAATATTGCTGTGAAAATGTCAGTTCACGCCCTTTCTGTCAGGTCTTCTGACTATATTCCTAGTAACAGGACTGCTGGATCATACGACAGTTCTATATTCAGCCTCTTGAAGTACTGCCAAACTGTTTTCCACAGAGGCTGCACCATTCTACATTCCAACCAACACTGAAGGAGTGTTCTTATTTCTTCACATCCTCCCCAGCACTTGTAGTTTTCTGTTTGTTTTTTGTGTTTTTTAAAAATAAATAATGGCCATTCTATAAGGTGTTAAATGGTATCTCATTGTACTTCCGCCCACCCTGAGGTGGCACCCTTGTCTGTTTGCTTGTTGTTTTTGCTCATTGTCTGCTCATTTGTTTGTTTGTTTGTTTGTTTGTTTTGCTCTTTGTTTTTTGGGTTTTTTTTTTTGGTTTTGGTTTTTTTTTGCTTGTTGTCTGCCTGTTTTTTCTTTAGGAGGCACTGGGAACCAAACCAGGAACCTCCCATGTGGGAGGCAGGCACTCAACTGCTTGAGCCACACCTGCTCCCTGCACATTTGTTTTTGCTCATTGTCTGCTCGTTTGTTTTTGCTCATTGTCTGCTCACTTTTTCTTGTTGTCTGCTTGTTGTTTTTGCTCGTGGTCTGCTCATTGTTGTTGTGTTTGTTTGTTTGTTTGCTCAGTGTCTGCTTGTTGTCTGCTCGTTTGTTTGCCTTCTTTAGGAGGCACCAGGAACCGAACCCAGGACCTCCCATATGGGAGGCAGGTACCCAACTGCTTGAGTCACATCCGCTCCCCTCTCATTATAGTTTTGATCTGCATTTCCCTCCCAGCTGGTGATATTGAACATTTTTCCATGTGCTTTTTGTCCATTTGTATTTTCTCTTTGGAAAATTGTCTGTTCAAGTCTTTTGCCCATTTTTAAATTGGGTTGTTTGTCTTTATTGTTGAATTGCATGATCTCTTTGTATAACATGGATATCAAACTCTTAGTAAATATGTGGTTTACAAATATTTTCTCCATTGAGTAGGCTGCTTTTTTTACTTTCTTGACAAAGTCTTTTGAAGAACAAAAGTGTTTAATTTTAAAGAGGTCCCATTTATCTATTTTTTCTTTTGTTGATAGTACTTTGGATTTTAAGTTTAAGAAACTACTACCTACCACAAGATCTTGAAGATATTTCCCTACAGTTTCTTTTAGGAGTTTTATGGTTGTTGCTTTTATATTTAGGTCCTTGATCCATTTTAAATTAATTTTTGTGTAAGTTGTGAGATAGCGATCCTCTCTCTTTTCTTTTGGATATGGATGCCCAGTTCTCCCACCACCATTTGTTGAATAGACTGTTCTAGCCTAGCTGGGTGGGCTTAATAGTCTTGTAAAAAATCACTTGACTGTAGATTTGAGGGTCTATTTCTGAATTCTCAATTCAGTTCCACTGGTCAATATGTCTATTTTTATGCCAGTACGATGCTGTTTTTACCATTGTAGCTAAGTAATATGATTTAAAGTCAGGAAGTGAGAGTCTTCCAACTTTGTCCTTCTTTCTTAAGACTTTTTGGCTATTTGGGGCCCCTTACCCTTCCAAATAAATTTGATAATTGGCTTTTCCATTTCTTAAAAGAAGAAGCTTTGGGGATTTTTATTGGGATTGCATTGAATCTGTAAATCATTTTGGATAAAATTGATGTCTTAATGATATTTAGTCTTCCAATCCATGAACACGGAATACCTTCCATTTATTTCGGTCTTCTTTACTTTCTTTTAGCAATGTTTTGTAGTTTTCTGAATACTTTATGTTCTTGGTTAAGTTTACTCCTAAATTTTTTATTCTTTTAGTCGCTATTATAAATGGAATTTTTTTCTGACTCCTTCCTCAGATTGCTCATCAGTAGTATAAAGAAATGCTACTGGGAAGCAGCTGTGGCTCAATCAGTAGGGCTCCCGTTTACCATATGGGAGGCCCCGGGTTCGGTTCCCAGGGCCTCCTGGTGAAGGCAAGCCAGCCCGGACGGCGTGGTTAGCTGACCCAGTGAGCATAAGCAGCAAGGGGGGGATAAATGAATAAATAAATAAATAATCTTTAAAAAAAAAAGAAATGCTACTGATCTTTGTGTATTAATCTTGTATTCCACCAGTTTTCTGAACTCATCTATTAGTTCTAGTAGCTTTTTTGTGGATTTTTCAGAATTTTCTAGATATAGGATCATATCAGCAAATAGCGAAAGTTTTACTTCTTCCTTTCCTATTTGGGAGCCTTCTGTTTTTTTCTTGCCTAATTGCTCTAGCTAGAAGTTCTAGCACAATATTGAATAATGGGAGTGACAGTGGGCATCCTTGTCTTTTTCCACATCTTAGCAGGAAGGCTTTCAGCCTTTCACCATAGAGTACAATGCTAGCTATGGGTTTTTCATATATGTACTTTACCATATTGAGAAAGCTTCCTTCTATTCCTATCTTTTGGAGAGTTTTTATCAAGAAAGGATGTTGTATTTTGTCAAGTGCCTTTTCTGCATCATTTGAGAGGATCATGTGATTTTTCTTCTTCAATTTATTAATGTGATTTATTATACTAATTGATTTTCCTGTGTTGAACCACCCTTGCAGACCTGGGGGATAAAACCCACTTGATTATGGTGTATAATTATATTAATGTGCTTTTGGATTCAGTTTGCAAGTATTTTGTTGAGGATTTTTGCATCTATATTCATTAGAGAAATTGATTTGTAATTTTTCTTTTTTTTCATAGTATCTTTATTTGATTTTTGTATTAGGGGAGTGTTGGCTTCATAGAATGAGTTTGGTAGTGTTCCTTCCTGTTCAGTTTTTTGGAAGATCTTGAGCAAGTTTGGTATTCTATCATTTTTGAATGATTGATAGAATTCGTCTGTGAAGCCATCTAGTATTGGGCTTTTCATTTTTGGAAGGTTTTCAATCTCTTTACTCGTGATTGGTTTATTGAGGTCCTCTGTTTCTTCAAGGGTCAGTATAAGTTGTTCGTGTGTTTCTAGGAATTTGTCCATTTCATCTACATTGTCTAATTTTTTGGTGTACAGTTGTTCATAGTACCCTTTTATAAGCTTTCTTATTTCTGCGGGGTCAGTGGTAATTTCCCAATCTCATTAGTGATTTTATTCATTTGCATCTTCTCTCTTTTTTCTTTGTCAGTCTAGCTAATCCAGGGCTGCCGGGCCTTGGCCGCTCGACGCCACCCTGAGTCTGTTGTAGGTACCTACAATTGAGCACGGAACCAGAATAAAAATTCTTACTTAGAAACCTCTAAAAAAAAAAAAAAAGTCTAGCTAAGGGTTTGTCAATATTGTTAATCTTATTGAAGAATCAGTTTTGGTTTTGTTGACTCTCTCTATTGTTTTTTGTTCTCAATTTCATTTATTTCTGCTCTAATCTTTATTATTTCTGTCCTTCTGCTTGGTTTGGGATTAATTTGCTGTTCTTTTTCTAGTTCCTCCAGATGTGCAGTAGGTCTTTGATTTTAGCTCTTTCTTCATTTTTAATGTAAGCATGAAGAGCTATAAATTTCCCTCTCAGCACTGCCTTTCCTGTATCCCATAGGTTTAGGTACGCTTTGTTCTCATTTTCATTCATTTCAAGATATTTACTGATTTCTCTTGCAATTTCTTCTTTGACTCACTTATTATTTAAGAGTTTGGTTAAATCTCCATATATTTTCCCTTTTTCCATCCATTATTGATTTCCATATCTATTCCATTATGATCAGAGAAAGTGTTTTGTATAATTTCAATCTTTTTACATTTATTGTAAAAATGACCCAGCCTATGGCCTATCCTGGAGAAGGATCCATGAGCACTTGGAAAGAATGTATATCCTGCTGTTTTGGTGTGTAATGCTCTATAAGTGTCTGTTAGGTCTAGTTTATTTATCATATCATATCATCCTCTGACCAGATGTTCTATCCGATGCTGAGAGTGGTGTATTGAAATCTCCAACTATTATTGTAGAGACATCTATTTCTCTCTTCATATTTTCCAGTGTGTGCCTCATGTATCTTGGGGCACCTAGGTATTTATTGTAGTTATTTCTTCTTGGTGAATTCCCCTTTTAATTACTATATAATAATCTTCCTCTCCTATAACAGTTTTACATTTAAAATCTGATGTATTCTCACTACTCCAAATCTTTTTTGCTTACTATTTGCATGGAAAATATTTTTTCAACCTTTAACTTTCCACTTGATTGGGTCTTTATGTCTAAAGTGAGTCTCCTGTAGACAGCATATAGATTACTCATATTTTCTGTCAGTCTATGTCTTTTGATTGGGGAATTCAATACATTAATGTTCAGTGTTATTACTACAAAGGCATTACTTACTTTGTCCATTTTATCCTTTGGCTTTCTGTTGTCATATCTTACTATTGTTTGCCTTTTTACCATTTAAGTTACCCTTACTAATAAGCTTCATTTCTACACTTTTCTCCAAGTCTCTCACTCTTGTGTTTTCCTTTCAGACTGTAAAATTCTGTATTAGGCAGCCAAAAGGGGTGCTGATGCAAAGTACCAGAAATCTGTTGGCTTTTATAAAGGGTATTTATTTGGGGTAGAAGTCCAATTCAAGGTACCATAAGAGGGACTTTCTCACCCAAAGTCATTGGCCATGTGTTGAAACAAGATGGTGGGCGATGTCTGCGAAGGTTCAGCCTTCCTTCTTCCTCTTAAGGCTCCGTGGTCCCAGCTTCTCCTGATCTCAGCTGTAGGCTGGCATAAGACTTGACTCTCTCCCCGAGGCTCATTTCTTTCTGGGCTCAGCTGCTCTGGTCTCTTCTCAGGTCAGCTGTTAATTATCAGGTGAATGGCTCATCTCTCTTCCTGGGGCCTCTGCTGTATCTATGGAGCTGTCTCTCTTCCTGTATCTTCTTTGTGTATCTACTTCTGTGTTCTTGATTGAGCATCTGTTTATATAGCCCACCAAGGAGCCAGGGACTCAAGCCTGCACACCCTAATTATGTGGTCGAATCAAAGCCCTAATCTTAACATAATTTAATCAAAGTTATCTCAGCTGAATCTAATGCAATCAAGGGGTTATCACGCTCAGAGGAACAGACCAGTTTACAATCAAAATCAATATCTCCTTTTTGGAATTCATAAATAATATTAAACTGCCACAGTTTGTATATGTCATATTTTGTTTTTATGTCTCTTTTTATCTTTTTAGTTATTCTTACTAGTAATTTTCCTTTCTACAGTCTCCTCTAGCCTTTTCACACTTGTTTTTTCCTTTCAACCTGTAGAACTTCCTTTAGTATTTCTTAAAGGCCAGGTTTCTTGTTAGCAAACACTCTTAATTTCTGTTTATCTGTGAACATTTTGAACTCTCCCTCATTTTTGAATGCCAGCTTAGCTGGATACAGAATTCTTGGCTGGCAGTTTTTTTCTTTTAGCACCTTAACTATGTCATACCACTGCCTTCTCATTTCCACGGTTTCAGATGAAAAATCAGCATTTAATCTTATCGAGCTTGCCTTGTATGTGATGGATCTCTTTTCTCTTGCTGCTTTCGGTATTCTCTCTTTGTCTTGCACGTTTGACATTTTGTTAAGTGTATGTCTCATTTGGTAATTGTATTTCTTTTGTACCATGTGGTGTTGGAGCAAAAGAAATGCCATCTGGAGGCTCAAATGGGGTTTAAAATGAAATATGTTTTAACAAGCATCCCTGGGTTGGGAGCAGATGTGGCTCAAGAGTTGAGCGCCTGCTTCTCACATGGGAGGTCTTGGGTTCTGTACCCATGCCTTCTAAAAAAGCAAAAAACAAACAAGCAAACAAATGAAAAAACCAACTCAGGGGAGCCGATGTGGCTAGTGGTTGAGCACCAGCTTCCCACATATGAAGTCCTAGGTTCAATCCCTGGCCCCGATACCTCAAAGCAAAACAAAACAAACAAAATCCCTGGGATGGCTGGAACAACTGTAGGCTGGCTAGCTATCTCCACATGTTCTCCCACATAAGTAGCCAGGCCTATGTGGCTCATGGTTCCAGGAGAGAGTATTCAAAGAAGACAAAACCCAGTGTGCAAGAGCTTGTATGCTTGCATCATGCTAGCTAATGCCCCAAAGGCCAAGATAAATTTCATGTCCAAGTCCAGAGTCACTGTGGAAGGGCATGAATATGAAGCCATAGTTCACTGGGGATTACCACTGTAACAGTCTACCACACATCTTTTGCCCATTTCTAATTGGATTGTTTGTTTCATTCATGTTGCAGTAGTTCTTCATATACTCTGAATACAAGTCCTTTGTTAAATATAAGTATTATGAATGTTTTCCTCAAGTCTGTGACATGCTTATTCACTTTCTTTAAAAAAAAAAATTAATCATGATGAAATTCAATTTAAACATTTTTTGAGTATGTGGTTAGTACTTCTTGGGTCCTAAGAAACTTTTGCTAATCCTAAGGTCATAAAGATAGTCTGTTATGTTTTCTTCTAGAATCTTTATGGTTCTAGCTTTTTCACTTGGGTTTATCATCCAACTCAAATTAATTTTTGTTTACGGAGGAGGGCAGGAGTTGGGTTCATTTTTTTTTTTTCAAATGAATATCCAGCGGCTCCAGCACCATGTTTCTAAAAGATTTTTCTTTCCCCATTGAATAAACTTGACACCTTAGTAGAAAATCCATTGAATATATATTTACTGTTGTAAATAGTATTGTTATTTTATTTTTCAATTGATTGTGGCTAGTATACAGAAATGCAATTCACTTTCGTGTGTTAACTGTGTCTTGTGTACTTGCTAAATTCACTTTTAATTTTAGTAGGGTTTTGTGTGTGTGTGTGTGTTTTTGCTTTGTTTTGGTTTTGGTTTTGGTAGATCCCATAGGGTTTGCTATGTATACAATCATAGGGGACTGAACAATGATGGTTTCACTTTTATTTTCCAATCATTGTGCCTTTTATTTCTTTTTCTGTTATTATTCACTTGGCTGGAACTTTCCGGTACAATGTTAAATAGAAGTGGTAGGAACAAAATGTTTGCCCTGTTCCTAATATTAAGAGAAATGTTTCCAATTTTTCACCATTAAGTATGATGTTAGCTGTAGATTTTTAATAGATGCTTTTAATCAGAAGTTCCCTTTTATTCTTAATTTGCAGAGAGGTGCTTGGTTGTTTCTTTTTAAAATCATGAACAGGTGTTAACTTTTGTAAAATGTTTTTTTCTGTATTTATTGAGATCATTTTGTGTTTTTTATATTTTTGTTTGTTAATATGATGAATTGCAATGATTAATTTTTAAATGTTAAACCAGTCTTATATTCCTAGGATAAATCTCATTTGGTATTGATGTTTTATCCTTTTATATATTGCTGGATTCAATTTGCTAATGTATTCTAAAGGGTTTCCTATAACTATATTCATGAGTGATATTAGGCTGTGATTTTTCTTGTAATCATGATTAGGTTCTTTCCATCTATTTTCTTTAGCATATAATCATAGTTATTTTAAAGTTCTTATCTGCTAACTCCAATTAGAGGATCACTATGGATCTTATTCTATTTTTTCTTGATTATAAGTCATATTTTCCAGTCTGCTTGTATGTCTAATAATGTCTACTCATCTCCAACATAACATATTTTTGAAATTTGTAAATTACATTTCTCTGATTACTTATAAGCTTAAGCATCTTTACACATGTTTACTGGCCATTTGATTTTCCTCTTTTGTGAAGTGCCTGTTCAAGTATTTTCTCCATCATTCGATCATTCGATTAGGCTGTCTTTTATTAATCATTTTGAAGGTGTATATCAGGGGTTCTTAACCAGGGGTCCAAAAGATTTCAGGGGGTCCGTGAGCTTGAAGTTTTTAAAAAGCAACTTATCTTTACTTTCTTTGACCTCTGATATTGAGTGTCATAAAACTATCTGCCACTACATTCTGAGAAGGGGTCTGTGGTTTTCACCTGATTGGCAAAGGGGTCCATGGAACAAAAAAAATGGTTAAGAGCCCTGGTGTATATGAATTGATATATCTTTCTGATGGGCAGGTCCAGTTATTATTATACAGTGACTCTAATCTCAATAGCACTTCTCACCTTAAAGACTACTCTGTCTGAAATTAATAAATGTATATATTTGATTAGTAAACCTCACCCAGAGGGGACTTCCACTTCCCTTGACTGATTTGGATGTTAGTTTTTATTGTTTTACAGGTTATCCTAGAGGTTATAATCTTCACACTTAACTTGTCTAGTTAGTCAG
Source organism: Tolypeutes matacus (assembly GCA_026826555.1). NCBI lineage: Eukaryota > Metazoa > Chordata > Mammalia > Cingulata > Chlamyphoridae > Tolypeutes > Tolypeutes matacus. Next base: position 25,122,274 of record JAKSZT010053883.1, read on the forward strand.
CACCTTTACTTGAAGAAAATGCAAGGATCTTCCAACAGTTTAATTCCATCTACACACCTCCTGACTTATTTATCACTTTTTTTTTTTTTTTTTTAAGATTTTATTTATTTATTCATTTATCCCCCCCTTGCTGCTTGTGCTTGCTGGGTCAGCTAACCACGCCGTGCGGGCGGGCTTGCCTTCACCAGGAGGCCCCGGGAACCGAACCCGGGGCCTCCCATATGGTAAATGGGAGCCCTACTGATTGAGCCACAGCCGCTTCCCTATTTATCACTTTTGTCATATATTTTACTTCTATATTATTTTCTGTTTTGAGCACCACAAAACATTATTATTGTTTTATGCAGTCAAGAGTCTAGATTTTCCTACATATTTACTATTTTCATTGCCCTTCATTCTTCCTAAAATCTCTGATCTTCCATCTGGTATCTTTTTCCTTCTACCTTGAGTGTGCTAGTGGTATCACTCTTCCAGATTTTGTTAGTCTAAAAATGTCTTTATTTCACCTTCCTTCTTACATGCTTTTCATTGGGCATAGAATTCTAGGCTGGCAGTTATTCTCTTTCAGCACACTAAAGATAATCTTTCTGCTGAATAACTTGCTCCTTTAAAGAGAATTGGTCTTATTTTTCTGGCAGCTTTTTAAATTTTCTTTTTGTCTTTGGTAGACTGCTGCCTCACCATGATATATCTAGGTGTGAATTTTTTTAAAAAATGTACCCTACTTGGGCATTTTGAATCTGTAGATTGATATATTTTATCAGTTCTAGAAGATCAGCCATTGACTCTTCAAATATCATCTCAGCCCCGTTCTCTCTCTCTTCTCTCCTTCAGGGATTCCATTTAAATCTCTGTTAGATGTTTCTCATTTATTTTCCAAGCCTCTTACCCTCTGTTGGGGATTGAATCATGTATCCCACAATGTGTTCCTATGGGTGTGAACCCATTTGTGACCAGGACCCTTTGAGGATATTATTAATTAAGGTGTGGCTAAATTGAATCAGAGTCGGTCTTTGTCCATATAAATGGAGGCCTTAGAGAGAGAGAAAATCCAGTCAGAAGAAGCCAGAAGTCAGAAGAAGCCAGAGAGGAGAGAGAGAGAGACTCCATCACCAGAATCCTAGGACCCCAGAGGAGAGCATAGCTTTGATGACATCTTAATTTTGGACTTCTAACCTTCATTACTGGGAGAAAAATAAATGCTTGTTGTTTAAGCCAAGCCATTGTGTGGTATTTGTCAAAGCAACTCTGACACACTAAGACATCCTCTCTTCTGTATTGTTTTTTAATCTTTTTGTTTCCCCATGTTCATTCTGGATTGTATCTTCTGAAATTTCTTCTAGTTCACCAGTTCTCACTTCAGCTATGTCTACTTTGCTTTAAACTTGTCATTGACTTCTTAATTTTTGTTAGTATGTTATTCACTTCTAGAGGTTCCATTTAGCTTTTTACAAATCTACTGTCACTTTTTATAATTTCCCATTTCCAGTAGTTAGAAAGAAGTTTGGTCTTGGAAGAAATAAAGCTCACCCGATTGTGGAGAAGAAAAGATTTTATTCTTAACCTTGCAAGAAGGGGCACACAACCAGAACATGTGGCTGGTCTGCCAAACAAAAGAAAGTGACACAATTTATACCCCTAAACCTAGCATGCAAGCCCTCCCCTGTTTCTCCATGGACTGAGTACTCCAGAGGTTACAGTGTATCCGAGAGGTCTAACTTTCCCCTGCAAGTCCCCTAGTCTTAGATTAACAGTTTCCCTTATCACTTTCCAGCAATTTTGGCCAGTTACTTGCCCTTTCACCAAAGGAGGAATGGAATTTGATACTGATTTCTGAGTTGTCTAAGTCTTTCTTGCCTGCCCTTTTTACCAGCTGTAGGACCAGTTTGAGCTGGTTTCCTTTATTCCTGTTTAACTAGGGCGTAGGTGGCTGATGCAATAGCCTGCCAAATGATATTAGTCTGATTCCCCCTGCCCTTTATTACCTTTATGTGAAAACTAAACTTATCTATGTTTCTTACACATGCAAATATTTTCAAGCTAGTCTTTTGTTTCTTTAAGTATAGTTGTTTTGTATTGCATATAAAATAATCACAATGTCTGGATTCTTTAGAGGTATGATTTGTTGTTTCTTGTTTTTTCTGCTTCTTACCATGGGAACTTAATTCTGTGTGCTTGATTATCTTTTACTTTGTGCATGCCATTGTGCTTGAAAATGTATTTGTGGGACAAATTTGGAGCCTATGCTGAAGGCATCTTCCTCCATAGAAGATTTCCATTTGTTTCTTTCAGGATCCCAAGGGCACAAATAGCCAGGGGTCACCTCCATCCAAGTTTAAGGCTTGAGTTCCATGAACCTCCCAGAAGATGCAAACTAGAGTTGCAAGTCTGTACTAGGTATGGTTTACTTCTGAGAGTCTGGCTCTTTGAGATCCCAGCTTATTGTGGGGAGGGCCTTCTATATGACCCCCCACCACCACCACCATGTGTGGCCCAGGGTCTTGCAACCAGAAAGAAATAGAGCTGCAAACTGAGGACTATCTTACACCAGGTTTGGTGCTCTCTTCTCCCTCGCCTAGCAGTACCCTCTTTAGCCTTGGTTTCTCCCTAAGTAGTGAACCAGTCATACCAAATGGTTTCTGTGGACACAATGGACCAGACCTTCTGCAATCAGGCTTTCACGGTTTTTCAATTCTCTGAGACCCACTCGACCTCCCTTCCCCCTCCCCTTTTTGGTTCAGGGACTTATTCTGCTTAGACTTGATGCCCCCGGCTAGTCGTGGAGAATTCCCATACCATCCACAAGGGGGCAGTGGTGTGCAGAGAACACACCACAGATTCTGAGCTGACCCCACAGCCCAGGGCTTTCCTTTGCAAAGAAGTCTTTGCTTCCTACTGTCAGAGTAAAGGGTAAATGATTTTGCCTGGAATTCAAGGCTCCATGTCCTTTCTGCTTCATTTCATTTCATTCATCAAACTGACTGATGCTTCCTGTGGCACAGAGGAGGGGCCTTGGAGATGAGTCATACCCTAGCCCTGTAGTCTTGAGACTCAATCCTTCTCTCTAGGCTAGGCTTTGGGCTGATTCTCCCACCTCCCTCCCTTTGCTCCTACAGTTCCCTCCCTGAAGCTCTTCCCCTTCTTTCATCATTGCCATTACATTTCCCCTTACTTACTCAGCTCAGATGACTTTCCTCCCTGGAGGCACCTGATTACCCCATCAGAATCCCCCTCTCCTGCCCTGGGGCTCCCAGCCCTGGTTCTGTGTCTAGATTCCAGTCTGGCCATGTGCTGGTCTCACCCTCCAGACCGGAAGCTCCTCAGGCAGCCTGGGCCCCTGTGCCAGCTGGGGCGAGGGAAGTGGGAAGAAGATTCGCAGGCTGGGATTTCTGGCAGGGCAGAGCCCAGCACCCAGAGTGACCCACAGTGGCAGTTCCTTTCTACACCCCAAACTCCAAGCCTCTTGGGGCCCAGCTTTGCACTTGTTGTGGAAGAGATGACAAGGGAAACTTCCAGTTCCAGGAATCAGTGGATTTAAAAAATGAAACAATAAAAGTTCCAGAAGAAAATAGGAAATTTTCTGATCAACTTTGGAGTTAGAAAGTCTTTTCTATGACTCAAATCATAAGTTATAAAGAAAAAGAAATATAAATGGCTCTTAAGCTTTTGAAGAAATGTTCAGTCTCATTTATAAGAAAGTAATTGCAAATTTAAAATACATTAAGATTCTATTTTTCACCTATCAATCAGATTGGCAAGATCTAAACATTTGATCATGTTTATTTGTTTGTTTGTATCTTAGTTTTCCAAAGGGCTGTCAATGCAAAGTACCAGAAATGTGTTGGCTTTTATAATGGGAATTTTATTAGGGGAAACTCTTATAGTTCCGAGGCTGTGAAATGTCCAAATCAAGGCACCATCAGAGATGCTTTCTCACCAAAGTCAGCTACTGGTGATCCTGGTGTCCTGCCACTCACCAAAGCAAGATGTGGGTGATCTATGCGGAGGTCCCTGCCTTCCCCTCAAGGCTCACCGTCTCCTGGAGTTCAGCTGGGGACCATCAAGCATATAGCAGGGCTTGTCTCCTCAGCCTTGAGCTGCTCTGCGGGCCCAGCCCTTCAGGGGCCTCTTTCTGTGCCTCTGTGTTCTACTGAGTTCAGACTCCGGGACCTTTCTCAGCCTCTCAGGCTTCTCTGTTTTCCTGCAGACCTCTCTCTCTCTCATGGCAAGATCAAAATGGTGGCTTCCTTTCTATGTGTCTCTCTCTCTGTGTCTCAGTTTATATCAGAACCAGCAAGAGAGCTGAGACCCAACCTGACTTAGGCGTCACTGAGTTCAAGCAAAAGCCCTAAACTGGTCTTATAAAGTTATCTAATCCAAGGTCCTTTAACTGAATTTAATGCAGTCAAAGGGCCTCATACCCACAGGAATGGATTAGTTAAAAAACATAATCTCTTTTTGGGATTCATCAAATTCAAACTGTCATAGTTTCTTTTCTTTTTTTTTTTTTCTTCTCTTCTCTTTTCTTTCTTTTCTTTTCTTTGGTGACATTGTGGGGAAGCAGGCACTCTCATCATTACTGGGGAAGGGGGACTCCAGTGCAAAATATGTATATCTAAATTACAGTACACCTGATAGGCAGAATTCCAGGATGGCCCTCAGTGATCCCTTGTGCAATCTCCTGTCCTTGGGTGTGGGTGCAGCCTGTGAATATGATGAAATATCATTCCTGATTACATTCCATTATATGGCAAAAGAGATTTTGCGGATGTAAGTGGGGTCCCAAATCAATTGACCTTAAGATAGGGAGATTATCCTGCTATGGCTGGACCTACTTGGGTGAGCCTTTTTTTTTTTTAGCCTTGATTTTTTTTTTTAATTTATTTTTATTCCCCTCCCCAAGATGGCTCTCTCATCTGTCTGCTCTTTTTCTGCTTGTCTTCTTTAGGAGGCTCCAGAAACTGAAACTAGGACGTCCCATGTGGGAGGCAAGTGCCCAACCACCTGAGCCACATCCGCTCCCTGCTGGTTGCATCCTCAACTGGTTGTGGCATCTGCTGGTTGCCATGTCTGCTGGTTGCAGCAGTTGTGGCATTTGCTGGTTGTAGCATCTGCTCCTTTGCAGCATCCGCTTATTTTCTTTAGGAGACACTGGGAATGAACCTGGGACCTTCCATGTGGGAGGCAGGTGCCCAACTGCTTGAGCCACATCCGCTCCCTTGGGTGAGTCTTTTGAAAGCAGAGTTTTCTCTGGCTCATTGCAAAAGAGGAAGCCAGAGATTTGAAGCACGGGAAGGATTTGCCATGAAAATAGAGGGATGCAGAGGACGAGGAATGTGGGCATCCTCAGGGGCTGTGAGCATTCCTCCCCTCCCACCCCGGAGCCCCTGCCAATAGCCAGCAAGAAAATAGAGACCCCAGTCCTACAATCACGAAGAACCAAATTTTGCCAATAAGAAGAACGAGCTCTGAAGCAGATGTTTCCCCAGAGAACTGAGCCTTTGCCTGCCCTCGATTTTAGTGGCATACTGCCCTGAGCAGAGAACCCAGCACACCATGCCAGAATTCTGACCTGTGGGCTAAGAAATAGAAGTTGTTTGAAGCTATTAATTTTGTGGTAATTTGTTAACAGCAATAAAAAAACTAATACCACACTTTTCAACACAGCAATCAACTTTTGGGAACTTATCTTATGAATACACTTATACATATATGAAACAATATATGTATAAGATTATTTATTGCAGTATTGTGATAAAAAATTTTTTTAAAAATCCAGCCCAAAGCAAAACAGTAGAAAGAACTCAAATGTCTATCAATGGGGAACAGATTAAATAAATTATTTCAACCTATACAATACTATTTAGTGATATAAAAGAATGAGGAAGGGAAGCGGCTGTGGCTCAATCAGTAGGGCTCCCGTTTACCATATGGGAGGCCCCGGGTTCGGTTCCCCGGGCCTCCTGGTGAAGGCAAGCCCGCCCGCACGACGTGGTTAACTGACCCAGCGAGCACAAGCAGCAAGGGGAGCATAAATGAATAAATAAATAAAATCTTAAAAAAAAAAAGAATGAGGAAGTTCTCTATTTACTGATAGGGAAAGATTTCAAAGATGATCCAGCACAATGTATGTAGTTTGCTACCTTTTAGGTGAAAACAGGAACTAAGAGTTTATATTCATTTTTGTATTTGCATAAAGAAACTCTGAAAGAATACATAAGATCCTAATAAAAAGTGGTGATGTGTAGGGGGTGAGGACGAGGAGGTAGAAGAGGGCAAATGGGGCACATGGGTGAGAGTAAGACTGTACTCTATAATTTATATATATATTTGGAACCATGAAGAGGTATTAATTAATGAAAAATCAAATAAAAATGATACTTTAAAAAAGGAGGGGGACGGATGTGGCTCAAATGGTAGGGCATCCGTCTCCCATATGGAGGGACCCGGGTTCGATACCCGGGACTTCCCGGTAAAAAAAAAAAAAAAAGGAATCAGTGGGGTACTGCCCTCCCAGCTTCTTCCCGGGCCTGGGCCTGCTCCCTTGCCTTGGCCCCACGGGTTGATTCTGAGACACATGGGAATGCTTGACCTCTGAGATGCCTCCTCATTCCCCCTTCAGCCCTAAGGGAACACGAGTCAGGGATTCAAATCTTGGCTCTGCCCTCACTAGCTGTGTCTGGGTGAGCCATCTCTCTGGGACTCAGTTTCCCCATCTGTGAAATGGGGATAATAATACCTCTAAGGGTTGCTGGGGGATTGGATGAGATAACCCATGTCAAGGCCAGCCCACGGAAGGTGTCTAGGCCGTCATTTGTGCTGGCTGGGATGTGGGAACGACCGTGAGTTCATAGAGCACAGAGCAGATGGATCATAAATGACAGTCCCATTTCCTTCCCACTGACTCACTGTGTGACGGGCCCGGGTCCTCCCCCTCTGCACCAGTCATGAGATGAGGAGCTCAGGGGGTTGCTCTGATTTATGAGTGTCATGTCCTCGGTGACCCTCGAGGGCCCCCCTCGCTTCAGATACCAGTTAGTGAGGCCCAGAGAGGGTGGCGACTGGGCCCCGATCCCAGCCAGGCCTGTGGCCTGCCTGCCTTTTCCTGCCCAAGGACATTTTGTATCCAAGAGGCCATGTTGCAACATGGGAGAGACCCTCCAGAAAATGTCTTCCCGCAAGCCCACCCTGTGGCTTCCCTGGGCCTCTCCCCAGGCTCTGCCCCACCAGCAGGGGGCAGAGAATGAACAGTGCATGACTGAAGGTCCTTAAGGGGATACCTCACCCCCGCCTCTGGTCTTGGGGGTGGGGTCTAGCCAATGAGGGGCAAGGGGCTTCCCAGGAGCTAGGTCACTAGCTTCCAGCCCCTCACCCGCAGCTCCCCGCCTCCCAAGGTTCATGGTCTCCTGCCGTCTCCCTGCTGCTCAGAGTTACTGGCCTTGACGGAGTCACTTCTCCTCCCTGGGCCAGAGAGCAAGGGGCCTTGGGTTCTGACAACTGCCCAGGTCTTCAGCGGCTGCCTCTGCCCTTGCCCCTGGGTTTCATGGGCTTCCTGGGATCCCGGACCAATCTATCCTACCCCTTGTTTGATTAGGGCGAGGCTCGTTTCTGACACGTGAGCCTTGCCCTGACATATGTCACTTGAGTGTATCTTGGAGCAGATGCTGATTGCTGCCTTCCGTGTTTGTGGCAGGTGTGGGCATGGGTAGTCCCGGGCCCTCACATTACTGCTCACTCACGGGAGCTGCCTGGGGCTGCGTGTTACTGTTCAAGCTCAAGTACCAAGAGAATCGAGAGAGACCCCTCACATGTGCCAGCACTGCAGAGTCCAAACTACCGATTCTAAGCCAGTTTTCACGGAGTTAATCTGGTTTTAGTACAGGTTGACTCAAGGGCTTTGGGCTGGTTTGCTAGTTTTAACTGATTCCGCCCCCTTTATGTTGGTTTCAGTGAATGTGAGTCCATTTGGTTCAAACTGAGCTCGACTCGAGCTCTTTCGCATGTTTTGGTTTGGGTTAGTTTCACAATAGCAGATACTTGTGATAGGTCAGAATAGCCTATTCCAAGTGTCTCACATGTATGAATTATCTCATCTTCAAACAACCCAGCAGGCAGGGACTAGTATTAGTGTCCTCATTTTTACACATAGAGAAACTGAGGCACAGAGAGCTTAAGAAGCCTGCCCCAGGTTACAAGGTTACTGAGAGGTGGAGCCAGGATTTGAACTACTCCATTTGGTCACTGAGTCGATGCCCTTAGCCTCAATATTATGGTCTGCCACTGCAGAGTGAGTCGGTCTGAGCCATTTCAAGATGACTCGATGTCCCTTTTGCATGTACGGGCTACCCTGTGCTGGCAGCTCTCGGGACTCACGGGTCCTTGCATGGAGAGACACTAAAGTCACACCACGGTATTGCCCCAAAGACCCAGCTCTTCAGAGCGCGTCTTCCCGGTGGACTGGGATTCACCCGACTACTGGGGTTTTATCACTTTCTGCTAAAGGATCAAAAGATAAACGTGGAAAGTGTGCTTCCAGCCACAGAAGGGCCTGCTCTGACAGGGAGAGACTGGCGATCGGGAGGGAGGGTCTTACCAAGGAACAAAGCCCCCAGTGAGGCAAGCAGGGCAGGAATTCAGAGCCCAGGAAGACGGAGTTGGCCTGTGGTAGGAGCTGGGACTGGCACTGGAGAGGGAAGAAGAGGAACTAGTCATTTGAAGGTGAAGGAGCCTCCCTCTATGGTTTCTAGTTTTTCCCATGAGCAAATTACAGTCAAAATGAGGCAGATGGAGGACGGAGATTAGGTGTGACATTGCTGTGGGTCCTCTCTCTAGTCTTCGGCCCTCTTTCCAGGTCTGAGCTGGAAAATGATGTAGGTCACTCCTGCGTACGCGACTGGCCTACTTGGCGAAGCAGTCCCAGGCCTGGCCCAGATCCACGGGGAGGGAGGAGCGAAGGGTTTGTGGCTGAACACCCAGAAGCCTTCCTTGGTTTCTCCAATCTCTCAGTCATCTCATCTAGGGCTTCGGCAAGTCCCATCAATTCCACCTCCAGAATATGTCTCAAACAGGTCCACTCTTCTTGATCTCCACTGCCTCCACCCTATTTCCAGCCTCCACATGTCTAGCCTCAATTTACAGCATTACCACCAATCTGGCCTGTCGCATCCTCTTCTATTCCGTAATAATCCATTCTCTACAGAGCAGCCGGAGTGGGGTGTGAACATGAAAATCAGTTTATATCACTCCCTTGTTTAAATGTTTTTGGTTGTCTAGAAGATAGTTCAAGCTTCTTACTAGGGCCCTGCCTGATCGGGCCCCAGCCCTCCTCCCAACCTCATCTTGCTCCTCTGCCCCACTTGCTTGCTCAATGTAGTCCAGCCACTCTATTTCTCAGACTGAGCTGTCCTGGCTTCAGGGCCTTTGCTCGTGCTGGTCTGGTTTTCTGAAACACAGGAACACCCTCCCCCAGGCTCTCGGAAGAAAAACTCCTTCTCATCCTTCAGGTCTCAGCACGAAGTACTCTCCTGTCTGAGACCTCTCTGACATTATTCCAGCTGCCTATGCCCTGTGCATATCTCCATAACCCTTCACATTTTACAATGACTTGTTTTGGTTTTTTTCAAGATTTATTTATTTATCCCCCCCCCCATTGTTTTTGCACTCATTGTCTGCTCTCTGTGTGTTCTTCTATGTCTTCTTGTCTTCTCTTTAGGTGGCACCAGGAACTGATCCTGGGATCTTCTCAATCTCTTGTGCCACCTCAGCTTCCTGGTCTGCTGCATCTCTTATTGTCTCTCCTCTGTGTCTCCTTTTGTTGTGTTGCAATGACTTGTTTATATGCTTACTTGCTTATTTCTTTGTCTATCATCCCACTAGGTTGCAAACATCACAACAGCAGGGCCTGCATCTGTTTTGCTCAACACTGAACACTCGACACATAGCACAGAGTCTGGCATGTAGTAAATGCTCAACAAATATTTCTCAAATGAGTGAGGAAATCACAAGTGCAGTGTGCCATGAATGGTGCAGTGCACTTCCACATGGCCCAAGATATCAGCTACCACAAGCACCAACAGGCTACTGCCAGCACAATGATCAATCTATCACAGCCCTGCATGCTGCATGCGGCACTTTTTCCAGCAGGCCCCAGGAAGGCCGGACATATCCTAACCTGGCCCAATATGCTACAGCATTAGGTCTGGCCTGGATCTAAGCCTCAGTCCCCTGTGCCGCTGCCCCAAGCTCTGGACATGTCCAGCTGACCACAGGGGGCCACAAGAGACCCCTGGCCTCAATAAGCACTTAATTGGAGTGCTTTCTGGGACCCAAACATCTGAGCCCCTGGATCCTAGGCAGTGGGTCCCTGCTAGGGTCCTGGGTCGAGCAGTCCGTGTGCCCAAGTCTCTGCCCCAAGAAGACACAATGGGTCTTTGTCTTCCCAGACTACCCTGCTTAGCCTCCAGAGGAGAATAGTGCATTCTGAGGAAGAGCAGCTGCAAGGGTTGGGGGGACTCTGGACCCCTGGAGAGAGGGGAGGAACGTGGGTTCCTGCTTTTGCTGTGTGGCCTGAAGCATGCCACTGTCCCTCTCTGGCTTTGCCTCCCCTGCAGAAAGAAGAGAGCACCAGAGGGCTTCTAGAGAGCACCCAGCACAGATGGGTAACCAAGACTCAGAGAAGAGCAGCAGCTGCCCAGGGTCACGGGGGAGGAAGGGCAGATTCTCCGCAGACCCAGGGCGCCTGCTTCCAGGAAAGCTGGGGCTCAAGGGGAAGTCCTGCCGGGTGTCTCCTCACCTGTCTCCTTGCCCTAGGCCTTTGGACAAAGCCCCACTCTGGGAAAGAATAAGACACAGAATGAGTCACCAGGAAGGAGGGGGTCAAGGAAAAGGAAAGTGAAGTGCCCAGGCCCCCCGCCCCAGCCCTGCCCTCTTCCTTTCCTCCTTGGCCAAGGAACTCAATGAGTCACACAGTTCCACTGGAGAAGGCATAGTGCCAAGCTCAGTTACAATGAGGGACCCAAGAGCCACACTCTTGGCTCCTGTGTTCCTGCCCGTTTGCACAGACAGACAAACAGGCATGAGTTGACACCCACAAAGCTGCATGAATACTAGAGAGACACTCAGCAGAGATATCCCTAGTAGACAAGCAGACACAGACACACAAGGACAGCCACAAGGGGAGCGGGTGTAGCTCAGTGGTTGAGCGCCTGCTTCCCATGTACAAGGTCCTGGGTTCAATCCCTGGTACCTCCTAAAAAAAAAAAAAACAACAAAGCAAAAAAAAAGGACAGCCACACAGACACACACAGGCATACAAGCCAAGAAGCACATGGGACAGGCAAAGCAATACACTGACAGACCCATGACCAACACAAGGACAAGCATGCAGACAGACACACAGACATCCAAACAGACTCACACAACACAGGCACCCAGACAGGCCGATGGAAAGACATATACAGCCAGATATACACACACGAGCAGAAACATTACACAAATACAGGTATCCATACACACACACACACACACACATCAGCATGGACAGACTGAGGGGGGAATTTTGGGAAACAGACAAGCCAGATGGTCCTGGGCCAGGCCCCAGCCCCAGAACCACACTGCAACTGGTCCACGAAGGTGGGCTCTTCTGAAGGCAGCTTCCATCTCTGATCCTGAGAATATGACATTTACCAAATACCGAGCCCCCCCCCCTCCTTGCAGCAAGATGAATGGAGATTAGACATGAAAAGGGACTTCCCAATCAGGAGGGTGTTGAGACCTGTAGTGGGTGAATAAGAGTGACTGGGTGGGGGTGGGGGGGAGGAGTGGAGTTTTGGTGGATAGGGAGCCTGTGTTCTGGCTGTGTTCCACTCTTGAGCCTCAGTTTCCCATCTAGGCAGACAGGGAAACGATAGGCCAGCTCCCTGGGCATGTGAGGGCCAAAGCTGGAGCCCCAGGATATTCCCCCTCCACCCTCCACCCCTCCTCTCCACTCTGGCCCAGTTCCTGTGGCAGGGGGTAACCCAGCCATTGTCCTGCTCCCTTGGGGCCTGGCCAGCTGAGGGTGCCCCCAGGCTGGGGGACGGCTGCAGGAAGAGCCAGGAGAGGGCAAAGGGAATCCCCGCTGCCTGCCCTCCTGGGGCAGCACAGGAGGTGCAGGCCTGGGCAGGGGATCTCTGTTCAGGTGGAATCTCTCTCTCAGCCTCCCTGCTGTTGAGAGTCCCTTGGCCTGAGCCCAACAGGGAGAGGGAATTTCGCAATAGGAGGTAAAAGGTGACAGGAGGCCTGGTGGACAGAAGCCCCATTGTTAGGCACCCAGGCCAGCCTGGGCAAAGGAAGGGTTTATGCCTGGGGCAGGAAGGGGGTTCTGCAGGGGGCGCCAGCTGGCAGGGCTTTGGCTGTTGCACCCGCGGAGAGGTCAGGTGCCATGCAGGGTGCCCTCAGGGCTGACGGAGGGCGGTGCTTGGCACGGTGTCCTGCTGGACTGCTCCCCAGAGGACAGCCGCCAGGCCACACCCACCCACCCACCCCTCGGGGATGAGCTGCAGGGCATCTGCAGGGTCCTAAACCATCCGCCTCGGGATTCCAGTCATTCTTGGGAACTGAGGTGGCTCGAGGGGCCAGGAGGGGCTTTGAGATTTTTGCCTCTTCCTTATTTTCCAGCCTGGACCTCCTAACCTTAGGTCCGAAACTTGGAGCTTGGCCCACCCGGAACTCCCCTTTTCTGCGCGAGCCCCTCAGTCCCATGCTGTAGCCCACCGGTGTCAGACAACAAGCCTTTCTGATTTAAGGAAGAAAGACCCTGCGAGGACAATCACGCGGCGCCCGTGGCCTCCCCCCTCCCCCAAGTCCCAGCGGCTGAGTTAGGGACCACTGCTCCAGGTGCGGATAAGCCGGAGCCCCGCCCTCTCGCAGTCCGGGGACGGGGCGGGGCGACAGGCGGGGCCCCATAGAAAGCGGTCCCGCCCCAGGCTTCTCACTTGACTTTGAGTGTCCAGCGGGAGCGGTTGACAGCGGGCACTCGGCAGCCTGGGCGCAGCCCACACCCCAGGTAGGGGCCATTCTCCTGTTCAGGGGGAGAGGATGTGGATGGAGGGGGACTAGGAGGGAGAGGGGGCAGGCAGAGGGACAGAGGGCAGAGAGGGACAGTGGAGGGGGGAGGGACCCAGAGAGGGACAGAGGCGAGGACAGGAAAGAGAGTGGGGAACGCGAGGCACAAAGTCAAGTACCCGAGTCAGGGATAGAGGCTGACAGAGGGACAGAGGGACAGAGGGACCCAGGACCAAAGAGAAGACCTGGGATCCAAAGGATGGGTTGGTGCCGGGTTGGGGGCACCAAGAATGCCAAAACCCCTGTCTCCTTGTCCTTAAAGAGCCCCAGGCAGGTCAGGGAAGGACTCCATCTCTGTCCCAGTCCCTGTCTCCCTACCCCCCAGGCCCCCTCCTCTCCCTTCAGGCAGGACACATCTACTGTGGCGCCTCTGCCCGTGTCCTGCTCAGGGACTCAGGAATCGGGGTCTCCGACCCTGCTGAACCCCCTTGGCCTCGCAGCCCCAGGAAGCTGGGAGACTGTGCCCAGGGAGTTTCTGCTGCCCACCACCTCTGACCCCTGACCTCTGCCCTCCCTGGGCCCAGGAGGCACCATGTGGCGATGTCCACTGGGGCTGCTGCTGTTGCTGCTCCTGGCCGGCGAGGCGGCCCTGGGTGCGCGGCGGGGTCGTGGGCGCCGGGAGCTAGCGCCAGGCCTGCACCTGCGGGGCATCCGGGACGCGGGCGGCCGGTACTGCCAGGAGCGGGACCTGTGCTGCCGCGGCCGCAGCGACGACTGCGCCCTGCCCTACCTGGGCGTCACCTGTTACTGTGACCTCTTCTGCAACCGCACCGTCTCCGACTGCTGCCCTGACTTCTGGGACTTCTGCCTCGGCGTGCCACCCCCTTTTCCCCCCATCCAAGGTGGGCACCAGGACGGCCAGGAGGGTGGGTTGCTTTGTCAACCCCAGACTGAGCCAGGCTCAGGAGCAAGGCTGATGTGTTGTTATTTCCAGGAGAGGCCTTGTAGAGTCCAGGACAGAGACCCTACCCCACTCCCTGCCCTCCTGAGAAGTCCCCACTCTGGTCTAACTTGAATCTGTCCAGGTAGACAGGGAGAGAGAGGATCCTTGGTCAGTGGAATCCTAAGACTGCTTGGGGGAACAGCAGTCTCCTGTTCTTTCTCCCAGTCCCGTCTCAGTTCTGGACGTAGAAGGTGCTGGCTCCACCTGCTGACTCACCCTTGGGCACACATGGCTGGTCAGGGTCATCTTAGCCATTACTTTGCCCTTGCTCAGGACCCTGAGCAGCTGGCGCCGCTGGTGGTGACGTGGGAGGTGGGTCACATCACTCTCACCACCACTTGCACACACTTGGCCTGGCCAGTAGGAGAATCTCTTGCTTTCCATGTTCCATGGCGCTTGGGGCTGGGAGACTGCATATGTGTGTTGTCATTCCAAAGTGCTGGGTTCTCTTGGGGGCTCACTTGCCTTCTCTGAGCTTCTGCTTCCCCATGCCCCTCACACTCCCCATTTCCAGGCCCCAACACATTAAATGGCAAGGGTATAATGGCTGGCATCCAGGTGAAACAGGAGGAATCCAAGTTGGAGTCAGTGAAGAACTTCCCAAATAGCAGTTGTGTGCAGGAGATGGCTTGAGCTCTAGTTTGGTTTTAGTGTCAGTGAGGGCTAGTGGGATCAGAGGAGGTGGGGTGAAGGGGTGAGTGACTGAGGTGACCTTGGAGGATTTGGGGTGCCTGACCCTCTGAGGCCCTGGCCATCTCAGCCCATTGTCTCTGGCTCTGGTTCCAGCTCTTTTCTCCTCTTCCCTCCCCTCAGGATGTATGCATGGGGGTCGTGTCTATCCAGTTCTGGGAACCTACTGGGACAACTGTAACCGTTGGTGAGTGTTTGGGGCCTGGAGGTGGCTTGCCTTGTGGGTCTTGCAGTCAACAGATGTAGTTCAAATCCTATCTCTGCCACTTGCTTGTGGGGGCCAAGCCCTTTTACTGTTCAAGCCTCAGTTTCCTCACTAATCTGTAACATGGGGATTTTAACACTGACCATGTCAACTTATACAACCACGTTCCCCAGGACTGCTCAGCCCTAGGTGCCTGACCCCAGGTGCCACGCCTGAGCTGGGAGTTGTTCCCCGCCCCTCCCAAGCATTTTGCTGTCCTGGAAGAGTCCGAGAAGGGGGCGCCAGGAAGGAAACCTCTGGCTGCAGCATCCGCTGCCCTGGGCCGGATGAGGGTCAGGGATGACTGAGCTGGAGGCTGGCCAGCCAGCAACAAGCAGGACCTTCCCTGGAAGGAACCCCCCCAGCCCGCCCCCCTCATTCCTGGAAGGAGGAGGAAGGGGCCATGGATGCCCCTACTCTAACCTGAAGCCTGAGATGGGAAGTGGGAAGGGCTGAGTAGGAAGCCTAATGGGAATAACAGGGACTCTGTGACTTGGAGTGGGAGGCCCTGCACCCACCCCACCCCATTCCCTCTTTGCCTGAGACTGAGAGGCCTCAGGGAAGAGGAAACTTGCTGGAATGGAATGTACATAAGCTGTTTCCATTGCCTCACTGGGGTGAAGGGTGCCTGGGTCACAGTGAGAGGAGGGACTCGTGCGTTCCAGAGTGTGTCTGGGTGAGAGTGTGTGTGTGTGCATGCAGTGTGAGTGTGTGTGAACTGTGTGTGCATGTTCAGAAAGACGGAGGATGCCCACATGATGCTGCTGGCCCTGCGAGGATATCTCTGGACATGGAGGAGTTAACACCTGCTTCCACTTAGGTCCCTGGGGCCTGGCCTCCCAGGCCCCTCTGGAATGCTGAGACCTCCTGTCACCAGCCCTGTCTAGGCCTGCTTGGGCAGCAGCGAGGGCGAAAGAGGAGGTGGCAGGAAGGCCAGCCTGTGCAGCTGTGTTCCCCGTGTGTTTACACCTGAGCAGGCGGTGGGGGTGTCTGCGGGCCCTCGAAGGTGTGGGCGCTGGAGGGGTGCCTCCAGAGGAGTGGCTGCCCAGGGCGCAGAGGAGGAAGGGAAGGACCAGGAGAGCCCTCCCGCCTTCCAGAAAAGTGTCCCCACCCGTCCCAGGCCCGAGAGCCCAGCCATACTGGGTCTGGTTCCCCTGGAGTCTCCTTAAAAGGCAACACTGGAGGCGGGAGCCACGGGCGGGCTTGAAAGGAGGCGATTAGCATCATGTAATAGCAGAGTTATGAAGCTGTAAAAGCATTCTAGAATTCCTAGACTGCAGCTGTTCCCTTGACACCTAGTTATTAAAGACCTACTATGTGCCGGGGACTGCAGCCAGAACGCGACAGACCCATCCTGGTCCTCCTGGAGCTTCTAGTCTAATGAGGAAGGATGTGGAAAAACAACTACACACACAAATAGATATAAAAGCACAACTTCCTATCGGTATTACAACTTCGTGCCGCTGTTATAAGGGAAACGAGAGCATAATGGGAGGATCCTAGTTTAGAGTAGGGAGGGGGCCAGGGAAGGTGTTAACACCAGGGAGATGAAGAGAGGCAGAACTGACCAGCAGAGGGAAGAATGGATGGGAAGGCTGGAGGTCGGTCTGAGCTCCTGTGGCCGAGGGAGCTCTGACAGGGAAAGAGGCCTAGAGAAGGGTCTGGAAGCAGTGCCCATGATTTTAGATTTTGTTCTCAGTGCCATGAGAAGCCACTGAGAGACCACACGATCTGATTTACATGGTTCAGGGTTGGGAATGGATTTCTGGGTGTCTAGAGGGGATAAGAGGGAGGCAGGGAATCCAGATAGGAGGCCACTGCCCTGGTCCAAGCAAGAGGGCATGGGGACTCAGGGTAGGGTGGAGGGGTGAGAGGTAGACAGATGCTCCATCCACAAGATATATGAGAAGGGGGCACTACAGACCACTCAGAGTTTGGTTTGGACAACAGGTGGGTGAGGTGCCTTTTTCTCCATTATCTGTGCTGACTTGAGGAATTTGGGGGTAGGAGCAGGTATGAGGGAAAGCAGCTTTGGCCATTTTAAGGTGACAATGCCTGTTACACATCCAGGGGAATCTGAGCCTTCAGAGACTGGAATCTGGGGTTCGTGAAATGAGAACAAGAGTAGTAGATGACAGTTAAGCACTTAAAGAGAGTCTGCACCAACTGTCTTATAAGGCTTGTCTCTTTCAGGTCCTGGAAAGTGAGACTATCATTATCCTCATTTGACAGATGAGGATTTTTTTTTTTAAGATATTTATTTATTTATTTAGCTTCCCCTTGCTGCTTGTGCTCTCTGTGTCCATTTACTTTGCGTTTTTCAGTGTCTGCTTGGCTCCCTTTGTTGCATCATCTTGCTGTGTCAGCTCACCGAGCCGCGCGGGCTGACTTGCCTTCACCAGGAGGCCCTGGGAATCGAACCCGGGGCCTCCCATATGGTAAACAGGAGCCCAACCAATTGAGCCACAGCCGCTTCCCAGATGAGGTTATTGAGGCAGAGAGAGTTTAATTAACTTGCCTAACTTGTAAGTTAGGATTAGAATCCAAGATTTGAACTCCAGCACCCATGCACCCAGTCCCTCTTCTATACTGCCTCAATCATTCATTCATTCAACAAATATTTTTTGGGTGCCTACCATGTGCTAGGTTTTTTTTTCCTCAGGCACTTAAGATACAAAAAAAAAAAAAACACCTGCCCTCAAGGAAGTTATAGTCTATGGGTTAACAGGTAAAACAATATAAATATGTCAGATAGGTTCTTCTCCTTAGGCTTGCTAAGGAGAAAAACAAAACAGGGAAGGGAGATAGGAAGTGTGTGTGTATGGGGGGGGGGGGTGCTGCTGAAATTTAAGATAGGGTGGCCAGAGCAGGCCTCTCTAAGAAAGTGACATTTGAATCAAGACTTAACATGAGTAAGAATGAGCCATGGGATATGGAAAAGAGCAGCTCAAAGGCCCTGAGGCAGGAGCTTGACTGGTGTGTTAAAGGAGCAGGCTGGCCTGGCTGCAGCTGTGAGAGCAGGGGGAGAGGGGAGGGGCTTCAGAGAGGGGATGGGAGTTGAGGGCGTGAGAGCAGATCATGCCGGCTCTGTCGGTCACGGTTAAGACTTTGGCACTTATTCTGTGGTGTGAAGCCAATGGAGGGTTTTGGGCAGAGGAATAACACGATATGCCTAAGGTTTAACAAGATTACTCCGGCAGCGGTGTTAAAAATATACTGAAGGAGGGGCAGGGCAGAAGCAGAGCGAGCAGAGAGGAGGCTCACAGCAGTCATCCAGGGGAAGACTGAGACTGGGTTTGGATTCTGGATTCGATTTTAAGGTTGCGCCAACAGGATGATCAGCACGTGAGAGAGGGAGTCAGGGGTGACACCCTGATTTTCATCCTGAGCTCCAGGCAAGAGCCATTTGCTGAGACGAGGAGGGCTGTGGGAGGAGCAGGCTGGGAGAGGGGCGGCTCAGGAATTCAGTTTGGGCTCTGTGAGTTGTGAAGTCTGACCCGTTGTTGGACACACCAGTGGCAATGCTGAGTGGCAGGGAGATCCTTGAATCTGCAGTTCAGGGAGCAGTCCGGAGAATTGTCAACATGCAGTTAACATTTAAAGCCATGAGGCTGGATGGGATCATCTAGGGCAGGGGTTCTTAACCTTTTTTGTTCCACGAACCCCTCTGCCAGTCAGGTGAAGTGAATACTACTGTAATTTATTTATTGCATACATTCATAAGTGAAGGAAATGCTAGATTTCAGTCAGAGAAAATAAAAGTAATAAGTTGATTTTTTTTCAATTCACACACTCATGGACCCCCTGATTAAGAACCCCTGATCTATGGATCTCCCATAGCTGCTGGTGCAGAATCCCAGGCCTATGTTGGCCTTTGAGGCCTCATCCGTTCAGAGGATCCCCTAACCCTCCTCCCCCTTACCTCTTCCCTCTCTCTGCAGCACCTGCCAGGAGAAAGGGCAGTGGGAGTGTGACCAGGAGCCATGCCTGGTGGACAAAGAAATGATCAACACCATCAACCAGGGCAACTATGGGTGAGAAGGCCCTGGAAAGGCCCCCAGTGTGCACAACTGGAATGCACCCATGAACAAGTGGAAGGCATCCACGCACATGTGGAATGCACCCATGCACAGGTGGAATGCACCCATGAACAACTGGAATGCATCCATGCACATGTGGAATGCACCCACGCACAAGTGGAATGCACCCATGCACAAGTGCATGCACACACACATCCTGCCCAAGACACACCTTCACCCCACGTTCAGATTTCAGATTTTACTCAGGTGTACACTTAGCCTATATGCGTCTCTCCCACTCACTTGCACGTACCCCCAGGAACCCCCAGCCCTGTCAGGTCTGTGACCCCCCTTCCATCCCCTCTCCTTCAGGTGGCAGGCTGGAAACCACAGCGCCTTCTGGGGCATGACCCTGGATGAGGGCATTCGATACCGCCTGGGCACCATCCGCCCACCTTCCTCCGTCATGAACATGAATGAGATTCACGTGAGTCCGTCCTTGCCCACAAGCCTGATGTCTCCCCATGACATAGGATCCAGGGACTCTTGCATCCTGTGCCCTGCTCCTCCAAGGGCCTGGGCCTGGCCCTGGCCCCCTCCAAAGGCTGTGTGTCCCTGGGCACTTCCCTCCTCCGGGTCTTTACCGGGAGAACTGAGGCTCAAGTCCTGAGTTTGGTGGCCTCTGCATCAGCCCCTCCCTGGCCTCCAGAGCCTGGGAAAAATGCTCTTAGTTCCACTCTGGCTGGATCAGGGTGCAAGGGGCCAAGAGGTCACCTTGATATTTTGGGAAGGGAGGGACAGACACTCCTACAGCACTGGCCAGAGAGCAGCAATTCTCCAAATCAAAAGCTGACTCAGCAGAACCCCTCTGGGGGAGAAGCAAGACCCAGAGCTGAGCAACCTGAGGGTGGGGAAGGGGAGTGTGGGCAGGATGGGCCCGAGGCACATGCTGCAGGAGGTCCTGACCATCCGTGGCGGGCAGGAGGAGGCAGGGGCTGGCAGGAGTGGGCTTTCCTGCAGAGGAGCCTCAGCCCAAGGCTGGGGTGACCGGACCCTGCCCTTGCCCTCACTCCCCTGGGCCACTGGCTATTTTCTGCCTGCCGCTGTTTGCCTTGGCTGCCTGCCCAGTCACGAGACCCACTGCTTCTCCACCAGCCCCCCTCCTTTGGGGATCTGGCCTGAAGCCCAAGGTCCTGGAAGGAAGATGGATGGGACAGAGGAGGAGAGGGGCAGGGGTTGAGAATGGAAAAATAGCTGACCCTGGTCTGTCCACTTCCCTCTTCCCAGCCTCAGTTGCCTCATCTCTAAAACAGGACCAGTCACCACCCCACCTGGCAAGTGGGAGGCACTAAATGGTGCTTGGTTGTTCCACTCTAGTCCAAGTGGGAAGTAGCTGGAATCCCTCAGCAGCACGAGGGCTCAAGATAAAACTGCAGAAAGCCCTGCCTCTCTATGGCCCTCCCACACCAAAAGGCCCCCAAGAGGCAGGCTAGGGCAGAGGCAGGAGGCAGACAGACAGATCTTTGCCTTGCAGACAGTGCTGGGCCCAGGGGAGGTGCTGCCCGTGGCCTTCGAGGCCTCTGAGAAGTGGCCCAACCTGACCCATGAGCCTCTCGACCAGGGCAACTGTGCAGGCTCCTGGGCTTTCTCCACGGCAGGTATGCCCAGGGCCGGGAGCTGGCACGGTGGGAAAGGAGGGCCGAGGCCAGAGCCCCCTAACAGCCCCTCTGCCTCTCCCCCACCTCCCCAGCGGTGGCATCCGATCGTGTCTCAATCCATTCTCTGGGGCACATGAGGCCAGTCCTGTCGCCCCAGCACCTGCTGTCCTGTGACACCCACCACCAGCAGGGCTGTCGCGGGGGGCGTCTTGATGGCGCCTGGTGGTTCCTACGACATCGAGGGTGAGCAGCGGGGAATGTGGGCAGGGAGGGGGCATGAAGCTAGAGCCTTGGTCTTGCTGTACCATGCTCACTTTGCCCTTGCCTTCTCCTACTGCCCCTCCAGGGTCGTGTCTGACCACTGCTACCCATTCTCGGGCCATGGGCGGGACAAGGTTGGCCCTGCCCCCCGCTGCATGATGCACAGCCGGGCCATGGGTCGGGGCAAGCGCCAGGCCACTGCCCACTGTCCCAATGGCCACAGCCATGCCAATGACATCTACCAGGTCACTCCTGCCTACCGCCTCGGTTCCACTGTAAGTCTACACTTAGATGAGGGACAGAGACCAAAGAGTGACAGGGGGTGGCTAAAGGCTAAAGCCTCGGCCCCTAATAAATTCTCTCCTACCCAACCCTTATCCCCTGCCCTCCAGGAGAAGGAGATCATGAAAGAGCTGATGGAGAATGGCCCTGTCCAAGGTAAATGCCCCTCACCCTGCCCCAGAATTTTGTGCCTGCTTGAGACTGGGCTCAAAAAGCACAAGTGATCTGTATAGTGTTAAGCAGCAAGTCTAGTGGAACTGGGAGTGGTGGGGGGGGAAGGTGTGTCCCTACTCCATGGGCAGCACCTAGAGGGGGAATGAAGTCTTGGTACCAAGAAGCCCTGCGTCTGGGCATGCACTTTCAGACTTAGGCGTTGGCGCCACACTGATGGGTGGGTTTCCACTTTGACCTCTGCCCACAGCCCTCATGGAGGTCCACGAGGATTTCTTCCTGTACCAGGGTGGCATCTATAGCCACACGCCAGTGAGCCTTGGGAGGCCGGAACCATACCGCAGGCATGGGACCCACTCGGTCAAGATCACAGGGTGAGGGTCTTGGTGGGGCAGCAGGGGTGGCACTGGGGTCTCTGGAGCCTGCCTTGAATCCTGCAGTCTCTCTGCAAAGCCAGAGCTGCTCTCCCCATTTCAGAGGATGAAACTGAGACTCAGAAAGAAGAGGGGGCTTGCCCTGGGTCCCACTGGGAGTTGCAGGTCTTCAAAGGTTGTCTAGGCTCTGTTCCTTCCTTCCACACTAGGATAGAAATAGAGACAAGGTCTCAAAAGGAGCTCAACTTCTCCCCATGACAGCACCTGCCCCACCTCTGCCCGACTCACTGAGTGACCTGGGCAGGTCATGCCCCAGCCCCAGCTTCCCCCTCTGATATAACAGGAGACGTTTGAGTAACTGATTTCAATCAACCAACGAAATGTACTTGGCAGTAGGTGTCTGGGGCCTCCAAGGTTCCCACATTCTCTGTGCCTCTTCCTTCTGGTCCCTGGCTCCCCAAGTGATGAGGGTGGACAGGCAGTCCCTAGAGGACCAGGACCCAAGTTCCCTCTTTTTCTGCCAACCCTCCCCCATTATCCCTTGGTACCTTCCCCCATGCTGGGCTGGAACACACCAACCTTACAGATGTGGAGACTGGGAGGGACAGAGGGACAGAGACTTGCCCTGAGAGCAGACAGAATTAGCACGCTTCCCCGCCTCCTGTCCCCTATGCTCCACAGGTGGGGAGAGGAGACGCTGCCTGATGGAAGGACGCTCAAATACTGGGTGAGTCCCTCCATAGCGTGCCCCGAGGCCGCTCGCTCCTTCCCCCTGCCCCCCTCTTTCCCTCCCCCACATCCATTCCCCACCTTACCACCTCTCCTCATCCCCAGACGGCGGCCAACTCGTGGGGCCCAGACTGGGGCGAGAGGGGACACTTCCGCATTTTGCGTGGCGCCAACGAGTGTGACATCGAGAGCTTCGTACTAGGCGTCTGGGGCCGTGTAAGCATGGAGGACATGGGTCATCACTGAAGCCACGGGCACCATGTCGGGCCTGGCCCAGGGTCCCAGCCGATGGGCAGCCGGCGGAAGAGCTGTGCTCCAGCCCTGCCCGACGGAGCTCCCAGTGCAGGCGGGCACCACGGGGCTACTCCGGGCGCAGCAGGTTCCACTGACGCAGCGCCCGGCCTGGGAGCCGCGGGCAGGCGAGGCTGACGGAGCCCCCAGACCTCCCAGCGGGGACGGGGCAGGGCCTGGCCTGCGGAGGAGCGGGGCCTGCAGATCCCAGACCCCAGGCACTCCCACCCAAGACCACTTAAGCCAGGACACCCCCAAGTCTCCAGCCCCACTACCCCCACCCTACCCATACTCTTATTCTCCAAAGATATTTATTTTTCTTTTCACTGTTTTTAAATAAAACCATAGTATTGATAAACTACAGAACCTTGGAGCCTCTGAGAGCGGGAAGCCAGGCCAGAGTTGGGGTGGCAGGTGGTCAGCCAACAGAAAGGACTGCCTGAGGCATTGCTGGTGTGCAGGAGTGTGGACCAGAAATCTTAGCATTCCATTCAGCACTAATTGTCAGTGGCCCTGGGCGCTCACCCATTTGCAGGTGGGCACAGACCGCTTGGCCTTTGGGCCTGGGAGAAGACTGGGCCTGTGGAATCACCTTTCAGACCAAGTCAGCACCAGTCAGGGATGGTGGGGGCAACACACCAATCAGCAGAACCGGCGCCAGCGCCCAGCAGGCAAGGGGGGCACGGCCTCACAGAAGCTGGGGCCCCTGTCTCTGCAGATCAGCCTCTCAAACCACTCAGGCAAAGACGGCCCCTCCCATGCCCCTGCCTCCCCCAGGTGCCCAGTGCCAGCCAGGTTTCTCTCCGGCAACCCGGGGTCCTCTAGGCTCCATAAGGGTGCAGTACACACGCTGGCCACTAGGCATTTGCTGTGCCCTCTGCCCAGAATGCCAACCATCCCACCCACTCCTGTCCCTCTCCTGTTTCAAAGCCAATTCCAGCGTTCCTTCATTCAGACAGTATCTTTTGAGGGCCACTGAGGTGCCGGGAGCTGTGCATGGGATAGGTGCTTCCCGGGAGCACCCCCTCCCCAAACTCATCTGCACCCTGCCCTACTTCACTCATCTGGGTGCTGCCTACCCCCTCCCATTGCACTGGAAGCTCCTTGAGGGCAGACTGGGTCTGGTTCATCAGTGGGTCCATGGTGGCATTTGGGCTTCCTGAATGACTGAGTGGATGTGGCCCATTCTCTTCCCTCCTGAGACTCCCACTCTGTCGCATCCCTCCAGGCAATATGCTGGCCCCTTCCTTTCCTGGAGCCCAGGGGCTGAGCCTGAGGAGGGGGGTATCCAGTCCCAGGATGCGCCACAGTAGCCACCCCCAGCTGATGGGGAAGGCGAGGGTGGCCCGAGGCACTGAGGGGAGGACGGCGGGGAGGTCCTCCAGGGGCCGCTTCCCCGGGCCCAGGCAGCCCCTCTGGGCGGGGGGCGCGATAAGCCGCAGCCGTTGTCTCATTTCCTGTTTGCCAGGACATCCCGAGCTCGGCTCCTCCGGCAGGCCCGCCCGTCCCCGAGGAGCCAAGGCCGGCCGAGGCCCCGGGGACGACGGTGGCCGGGAGCCCCGAGGACGCGCCCCGTTGGAAAAACCCGCGGCCCGGGGCCGCTCGGCCGGGCGAGGCTGGAATTTTCTGCAAGGACACTGGGCGGAAGCTGTGAGGAGGGAGGGGAGCCAGGCCCCGCGGCCGCGGCTTCCCGCAGACCCCTGCGGGGCCGGCCCGGCGGTCCCCTCGCCGCCTTCCCGCGCGGCCCCGCCCTGGAGGCGCCGAAGGTGCGGGTGCGGGTGGGGGTGGGAAGGCTCAGCGGGTGATCGACCGCCCTGATAGCGATAACGGACGCGCTATAAAAAGAGTGCTGAGTGCCCCAGCCGGATCACTGTCTTTGAGTCGGTCTGTAAATAAATTCCAGCACCCGCCCCTTGCTGTGTGTCCTGGGCCAAGTCCTTTCCCCACTCTGGGCCAAGGGCGTGAGTCTTTACACAGACCTGGCTTTGAATCCCTGCTCTGACCCACACTGGCTGTGTGTAATCCTGGACAGGTTACTTGCTGGCTCAAAGCTAACAATTCTCCATCTTTAACGGGATGATATGCTCATTCACCTCGTGGGATTATTGGGAGGATTAAATGAGACAGACTGTGTGCCATTTGGGTGAAGCCCAAAGCTTGGAACTTATTAAGGGCTCCCAAAACGGCAGCATGGCAACAGCTATGATCATTTTAAGGGGATCGGATTTCATAATGTAAAGGCTTTTCTTTTTCTTTATTTTTTTTTTATTGTGGGTAAAAATAAAAATTTTCACAATACATACCAACATTTGCAAAATGATATATAAATATATATGCATATATGTGCATTTGCTTACAAAAATGTTATTTATGTATATATATAAATATATTTTAAGAGGCGCTTAGATACCCAAAATATTACACGGAACCCACTGGGATTCCCATGTTGCCCACCTCCCACACCTCCCACCACATCCCACACAAACATCTCCCACAAGTGTGGCCCACCACCCTCAATGGACTTACACATCCTGGGGCCTTGCCACCAACCATAGACCACAGTTCACATCGTAGACCACACTCTCTCCCACACAGTTCTGAGTGGTGTGTGCTGATTTAAAATGACCTACATCCGTTGCCACAAAGGTACTCAGGACACCCTCCAAATCCCAAAGAAGCCCCTGTATTTCAACTGCTCGTCCCCTCCCTGCCCCAAAAGTGTCTAGTGGCCACTGGCTCCACCTCATTGTTTGTAAAGGCTTTTCACAGTGAGACAGACATTCGCTAAGTGCTTAACCATAGGTTTCCTCCAACACATTGTTTTAAGTGATTTACATGTATTACTCACTTAATCTTCAACAACAACAACAAAAACACAACTATTTCTTTATTTGGGGCGTAAGGGAACAGAAAAGCAAGAAGAGGCTACCTTGCTGCAGGCCACACAGTTAGCCAGTGGCTGGGGCAGGCTGTCTGCTGCTGGAGGCCTCTCCAGCTCTGTGCTGAGGGTAATGGTTAGGACTGGTAGCCGTAGTCCCGTTTCCCTGTCTGGCAAGCACGTCCTCCTCCTTCAAACCCCAGTTCCGATGTCCCACCTCTGGGAAGCCTTCCCTGGCACTGATCCTCTGGACTCCCAGCAACCCCACCATTAATCCCCAACACAGATTAGGTGCCTGTTGACAACTTCTTCCCTCACAAAGAAATGGGGCAGGAATTGGGTTTTCTTAGCCCCACCCTCTTCCTTCCACACAGTGCTCCTCTTGGGCCTTGCTGGTCTCCCATGGGGCCCTGCAGGGTCCCCAGGCACCTGACTCCCGTCTCCCAGGAGCTGCCGCGTTAACCTCACTTCACTAGTGCCGATGCCTCACGCCTTTCTGGTGTCTTGCCAGAGCCCCACCTCTGCTCCATGCCCATTAAGGGAAAAGAATTCATGCCTACTGAGCCTGCAGCGGACCAGGCCGGGCTGGGCGGGTCACACACTTGCCGCTCGATCATGCCCAGTCCCTCTTAGGAAATGTATAGTTGGAACCCCAGTGCCAACCAACGAGTGACTCCCAGAATGTAAGGGACAGACGAACTCCAAACTGCGAAGAGGGCTAGTGGGCCAGGAACAGCTGGAACCAGTGACCAAGCACTACCTGGACTTTCTGTCTTTGCAGCTCCCTTTTCTGCCTCTCTACAGACTAATTCTGCCATAAGGAAGAATATGTGGCCAGCGACAACTCCCACATACTCTCAGCCACAGACACTTCCCAGCTCTGGTTAAAAACAAACAACAAACAAACAAATTGTGATTGGCCTGACTCCAGTCAGGTGTACACCCGTGGAGCAATCACCTGTGTTCACAAGGGGAGGAGATCCCCGTAGAAGTAGGTTGCCGTTTCAGGAGAAAGGAGGAATGCAGGGCAGAGCATAGAAATATGTCGACACCATTAGGGACTACTCTTCCCTCCAGGTTACAGATAAGGAGATGGAACCTCCATGGCGGTGGGGGGATGAGATGGCCAGGTTGCACAGCTCATAAATGGTGGCGCTGGTTACAGACCACGCTGCCATCCATTGACTTTGCAGAGCAAGCCAGAGGAATGCCCTTGGCAGGCCAAGGAGTGAGGGATTCTCCAACCCCTTGCTTCTCCATGATGACTCACTTCCGGACCCTGGGGGATACCTTTTCTAGAATTCCACCCACCTCATGAAAATTCAGGTGGCCTAGACTAAAACCCGGGAGCAATCTCCTCCCAAAGTGAGACCAGGCTGAGGCTGAGCAGCTCTTCCAGGAGAGCGTCCTATTCATGGGAGAGGACAGCAGCATGGTCCCCAGTGTGGGGTGCGGTGAGATGGTTAACAGAATCAGAATATGCCAGTCTGTATAGATCAGAGAGAGGGGCGGGCGCCAGGTGAGCCATACTGAAGATATGCTCAATAGATAAGACCTGCTATTACACCATTTTACAGGGAGTAAACTGAGGCTGGGGAGCGCATGGGGAGGGCCTGGGGAGCCGCAAAGTGTCTCGTCCAAGGCCACATAGCTAGGAAGTGGTGGGGAGCCTTACTTGTCAGGCTCCAAAGCCTGAGCTTTCCTTGAGTTGTGCCCCTTTTCATCTTGAACCCAAGCAGGCTCTTTGGCCCCCAACTCTGTGCCCAGGCAGCCAGGACTTGGAGTTTGGGACTCATAGAAGCTGATAATTAGGGTGCCCCTGTTAGGAGAAGGCAGTGATGGGGGTGGGTGGATGGGTGGGATGTAACACTCAGGTGGGCTTGGCCTGGGGCTGTAAGGAGGTGTCAGGATCTGCAGAGTGGGAACCAAATTCCTACTTAGTCTATAAAGTCAAGTTCAAAAGCCTACAATTCTTAGAAACCTTCCTGACTTTCCCGGACAGTCACGGTCCATCCCAAGCCCCAACTCTCACCCCAATTTCTTTATCACAGCAGAGCATTGCAATTGTTCACACCCCTTTCTGATTGTGGGCTTCTCGAGAACAGGGCTGTGCCTGCCCCTCTCAGTGCTCTCAGCATTGCCAAAAGTAGTGTTGGGCATGGAAGACACAGACGCTATTTGTTGGGAGAATGGAGGGCGGAGGAGGGAGGGAGAGATGGACGGATGGATGGATGGATGGACCGAGGGATGGATAAGCAGAGGCCGGGAGTCAGGGTCAACCTTGGCAGCAGTGCCCCCTGGTGGCTCCATTCGCATCTCACCTTCCTGCAGCAGAGAAAAGTGGCAAAGAGAAAAGACCAGGAGGTCCCGGAAACTGAGCAGCGCCTCTGTACTGGATGTTTTACATACGTTCTCTGAGTGAGTCCTCATTACCGCTCTTCAAGGCCCAAAGGCTGGTGCAAGGGCACAAGGCGGGAGGGGCAGAGCTGGGAATGGATCTCAGCCTGTTGGACTCCAGAGCCAGGCAGACCCAGGTCCCAGGTTCAAATCCCAGCTCCACTGGACCCCCTGAAACTTACTTTCCCCTCTGAGTCTTAGTTTTCCAGTCTATAAAATGGGGGATAATGACCCTTGTTATCTCTGCATGGGAACTTCCCTCGATTGAGGATTCCCTCAGAATAAGGAAATGAGGGAAACAAGCCTGCCCCTGAGAGTTAGATAGGAGAAATCGGTACCTAATGGACCAGAGTAGAAATGTGCATTCACCTTAAAGGGCCAGGCTGACTCTGGGTCCTGCAGAAGCTGTGGCCCCGAGACACAGCCGCATATTGTTCGGGAAGAGGCAGCCTCCGTCATCAGCCTCGGTCATCCGACCAGTGCAAAGCTGAGTCTTGTGTTGAGGTGGGCAGAGAGGGTGTGACTGGTGAACTTTGAGCAGTTCCTTTCCCCATGGCAGATGGCCTCTGAGACCTGGAGGTAAAAGGGCCTCTTGCCTGGGGCCATAAACCCAGGCTCCGTGCCTTTGAGACTAGGCAGCTAAGGTGAGCCCCGGGGGGGGGGGGGGGGGTGTGTCAGAGAGTAGGCAGTGGTGGGGCCTGTGGCCGGCACACGTGCCTCAAGGCATCAGAGTTAGAGACTTTTAAAAACATGATGCCAGCCTGCAACAGTCAGGGTCCCAACAGGAAACAGATGGTGCACTTTAATTAGGAGAATTGGGGTAGAGTTTATTTTCGAAAGGACTAATTACCCAGCAGGGTGTAGGGGAATCACAAGAGCTAGTGCTGCAATCTGAGGCTGGCAGCAGCAGAGCTTTCACCTCCCCTAGACCTGCAGGGACAGGGGAGGGGGAGGTAGCCAGCCCTCTGACGGAGAGTGACTTTGCAGGAATAAATCCCTCCACCACCCCCGCCCCCTCCCACTCCTGTCCTGCAGGGCCCCTCACTTGCCAGGCAACTGTGGCTGTGGGCACTTCACATGAACAGGAAATAAACTTCTATTTTACTTAAACCGACTGCTGCCTTTTAGGGTCTTTTGTAACAGCTGCTTAACCCATAACCTGACCAATGCACTCCCAGAAGCATGGGCTGAGGAGGTATAACTAACAATCCTGAACTTACACGTATCTGGCAAAAAAATTATTTTGGCAAAAATATAAAGCAAATCTGACAGGGTTGTAAAGAGAGATTCACAACTCTGTAAACAACAGGAGATTGTAATTCAAGTTTCTTAAAACTAATGGATCAAGAGGCAAAAAACGGAAAAGATACAGAAATTTGAACAATATAATCAAGAAGCTTGATCTGCTAGATAAATAGAAGTCTTATATCCCACAAACATAATACCCATGATTTTCAAGCTCATGTGGCAATTTTCTTTTTTAAATATCACCTATTTGGTTATAAAGTAAGTCTAAAAACTTTTCAAAGAATCGATATCATTCAGTCACATTCTCTAATCAACAATTATTTTATAATTTATAAAATTATAAATCAACAATAAAGAACTGGCCAAGGAAATCCAATACATCTGATGACTTAAAAACTCATTAAATAACTAAATAATTCATAGAGTAAGGAGAAAATAATAATGAAAATTACAAGATATTTAGAACAGAGTTAACAATAAGCTAAAGTGGAAATTAAAGGAAAAATTATGTGCTTAAATATACTTATTAAAAACAGGAAGGACCAGCAACAAATGAATTAAGCATCCAACTCATGTCTCCAGGAAGAGACAAACAGAAAACCCAATGAGAGTGGAAGAAAGGAATAAATATAAAGCAGAAAGTAGAGATATAGAAAACAACGAAAATTGGGTTGTCTTTTTAAGGACTTAAAATAAACAAATCATTGACACAAAATGCACAATAATGGGAACAAAGAAAAAGGTTATAACTAGAGATGCAACCAAAATTTTTTAAAGTCACTAGAAAACACCATGGGAACTTCCAGTTCTGGCAAGTTATCAGTCTAAGATAATATGAAATCTCCAACAGCCTGCAAGAAGAAATGGAGAGCAAAAATATTATTTAACACATGGGAAATTCAAACAAGAAGGGGGCTTGTAAGTGTGTGGAAACGAAGGGAGTTGATGATAACACTTTATAGTGAGTCTGACTAACACTGCAGATCTCAAATGTGAATGTGGCTGAAAGGAGTAGTCTAAGGAGGTTAAAAGAGAGAGAGAGAGAGAGAGATAATGACAATTAAATGCAATACATGATCCTGGGTTGAATCTACTAATCGAGGGAAAAAATGCCCAAGAGGACATTATTGGGACAGTTGAAAAAACTGGAATATGGACTGTGTGCTTTCTATCAGTGTAGATTTCTTCAACTTGATAGCTATACTTAGTGTAAGGAAATATCCATGGCAATGTTAAGCATCAGAGGAAAATGATGTATACAACTTACTCTCAAATGTTTAGAAGACAGATGACAGATCAAATAGATGGTGATAGATAGATATAGATGATAGTAGATATAGTTAGATCAAACGACATACCAAATGCAGCAGAATGCTAATAGTTGGTAAATCTGGGTCTCTGCATAGGAGTGCATTGGAATTCTATGGATTGTTTCTGTATTATTTTGGAAATTTTCCTGTAAGTTTGAAACTATTTCAAAATAAAAAGTTAAAAAAAAAAGAAGGGGGCTTTATAAAAAAATTGTAAAGGCTGATTTGGGATATAAAAATACAAAAGCGAGACTAAAAAACTGGAAAACAATAAAATGGCAGACAAGAGGCAGTGATCAGAATTTAAAAGCATTCTAAGGATCTTGATTGTTCTAGAGGATATTAACTTTAAGCTTTATCAATTGAAGTTCAAATGTTAAAAATTTAAGGATGACTAATAAAATAGAAATAGAATGTATTCCAAACCAGTAGGGGGAAGACAAAAGGAATGGAGAAAACCCAAACAACTCACCACCAGGCTGGAAAAGACAAATAAAAGAAGCAGAGAAAAAGGTTGACTTGGTTGTTGCAGGTTTCCAAGATGGCCCCAGCGATCCCCACCTCCTAGAAAATTGTAAGTAAATTAGTAAATATATTGAGTGGAATGAAAATGAGAACACAACTTATCAAAACTTATGGGAGGGAAGTGGCTGTGGCTCAATTGGTTGGGCTCCCGTTTACCATATGGGAGGCCCCGGGTTCGATTCCTGCGGCCTCTTGGTAAAGGCAAGCCAGCCCATGTGGTGTGGTGAGCCAGCACAGCAAGATGATGCAACAAAGGAAGACAAGCAGACACAGGAAAAAAAAAAAAAAAAAAAAAAACACAAAGCAAATGGACCCAGCAAGCACAAGCAGCAAGGAGAAGATAAATAAATAAAAAATAAATCTTAAAAAATATATATAATTTATGGGATACAGTGAAGGCAGTGCTGAGAGGGAAATTTTAGAATTCACGCCCTTGTGTAGTCTGTCCCATAATGTGTAGGCTAGACTTAGTGGCTGGTATCTAACTAATAAAATACAGAAGAAGTGATAGTATGTCACTTCCAAGCAGGACTGGCTTTACGAGAGAACAACCTGTGCAGTCAAACAGGGAGCTGTTCTCGGAAGGAATCCCAGCTGGGTTTACTGTTTTGCTCTTGTTGATTTGAAATTCTAAATATTTTTTAAACAAGGGGCCCCACAAATTATGTAGCCAGTCTGTTTCCAAGATAAGGTTAGAAATAGGGTTAACAGATAAAATACAAGATGTCAATCAAATTTAAATTTCAAATAAGCAATGAATAATTTTTCAAACAAATCACTTTTGTTGATACATATTAGTAAAGCATACAATTCATCCAA
Organism: Tolypeutes matacus; assembly: GCA_026826555.1. Classification (NCBI taxonomy): domain Eukaryota; kingdom Metazoa; phylum Chordata; class Mammalia; order Cingulata; family Chlamyphoridae; genus Tolypeutes; species Tolypeutes matacus. The sequence continues at coordinate 25,154,217 of JAKSZT010053883.1, forward strand.
AGTGTACAGTCAATGGTATTTGGTATAATCACATAGTTGTGCTTTCATCACTTCAATCTTTATTAGAGCAAATTATTATTTCAATAATAATAATAATAAAAAAAAACAGACAAAAAATTCATCACCTCTCAGTCCCTCTCTGCTTCTCCTGCTGTACATAGCTGCTATTTCTGGCTATTCTTGCATATTTATTTATTTTAAAGCAGTTTTATTGAGATATATTCACATACCATATGATCTAGCCAAAGTGTAAAATCAGTGGCTTTTAGTATAATCACACTGTTGTGCATTCATCACCAAAAAAATTTTAGAACAATTTCATTGCTCCAAAAAGAAAAACTCGGGGGGCGGCTGTGGCTCAGTCAGTGGGGCTCCCGTTTGCCGTGTGGGGGGCCCTGGGTTCGGTTCCCGGGGCCTCCTGGTGGGGGCGGGCCCGCCCGCACGGCGTGGTTGGCTGGCCCGGCGAGCACGGGCAGCAAGGGGGGGATGAATGAATAAATAAATAAAATCTAAAAAAAAAAAAAAAAAACAAAAAGAAAAACTCTACACTGCTTAGCAGTCACCTCTCAATCCCTCCATCGCCCCACAGCCCTATATAACCACTAATCTAATTTTTATAAATTGATTTATATTTACATATTAAATGAATGGAATAATACACTACACAGTACTTTGTGTCTGGTTTCTTTCACTTAGCATAATGTGGTTTTTTTGTCTCATATTAATATCTTGTAATATTAACATACATTTGTTCAGTTTCAAAGAAAAGCAGTCTTATATATGCAACATTATCCATACTCATATTTCACATGAGGTTTTACTATGCTGTAAATTCCCCTGCTACAATTTTTAGCTTTCCTTTTAGTAATTTACATGACCTTAGACTTTCCATTTCAACCACTGTCATACCCATATAATAGCTAGTTACCAATACTATGATATGCTTTCACGTTTTCCACTCATTTCCGAAGATTAACACACATCCTTTTTGCCAGTCTGCACTAGTTAACCCTCAGCTTTCCATTCTCAAAACTCGATCTATTTTCTGGTGACCCATATTCAAGTTATCAACTCCACAATATTACACAATATATTTAGTTCATAATAGCACAATCATACTGTATTTATCCGTTTGTGTCTGGCTTGCTTCACTCAACATAATATCTCCAGGTTCATCCATGTTGTCATATGCTTTATGACTTCATTTCTTCTTACAGCTGCATAATATTCCATCATGTGAATAGACCACAGTTTGTTTATCCATTTATTGGTTGATGAACACTTGGGTTGTTTCCATCTTTTGGAAATCATGAATAATGCCACTATGAACATCGGTGTGTAGATGTCTGCTTGTGTCACTGCTCTAGGTTTTTCTGGGTATATATCCAGTAGTAGTGCTATTAGGTCACGTGGCAAATCTATTCAACTTCTTTAGGGACAGCCAAACAGTCCTCCTTAGCCACTGTACCACTCTGCATTCCCACCAACAGTGAATAAGTGTTCCTTTCCCTCCACATCCTCTCCAGCACTTGTAGTTCTCTGTCTTTTTAATAGTGGCCATTCTAATAGGTGTGAAATGATATCTCATTGTAGCTTTGATTTGCAGTTCCTTAATTGCTAGTGATGTTGAACATTTTTTCATGTGTTTTTTCACCATTTGTATTTCTTCTTTGGACAAATGTCTATTCAAGTCTTTTGCCCATTTTAAAATTGGGTCGTTGTCTTTTTATTGTTGAGTTGTAGCATCTTTTTATATATCATGGATATTAAAGCCTTACCAGACATGTGATTTCCAAATATTTCTCCCATTGAGTCGGCTGCCTTTCACCCTATTGACTAAGTCCTGTAAGTTGCAAAAGTGTTTGATTTTGAGGAGGTCGATTCATGTATTTTTTTTTCCATTTGTTGCGCTGCTTTGGGTGTCCAAGAAACCACCACCTGCCACAAAGTCTTTAAGATGTTTCCCTACATTTTTTTCTAGTAGTTTTATGGTCCTGGCTTTTATATTTAGGTCTTTGATCCATTTGGAGTTGATTCCTGTATAGGGAGTGAGATAGGAGTCCTTTTTCATTCTTTTGGTTATGGATATCTAGTTCTCCCAACAACATTTGTTGAAGAGACTGTTTTTGTCCCGTTAAAATGGACTTGGTAGATTTGTGGAAAACAAGTTGGCTGTAGAGGTGAGGGTTTGTTTCTGGATTCTCAATTCTATTCCAGTGATCAATGTGTCTGTCTTAATGCCAATAGCATGTTGTTTTGACCACTGTAGCTTTGTAATATGTTTCAAGGTCAAGCAGTGAAATTCCTCCCATTCCAAATGAATTTAGAATTGCCTTTTCTATTTCTGTAAAACAGACTGTTGGGATTTTTATTGGTACTGTATTGTATTGAATCTATAAATCAGTTTGAGTAGGATTGACGTCTTCACGATATTTAGTCTTCCAATCCATAAACGTGGAATGTCTTTTCCATTTGTTTAGGTTGCTATTGATTTCTTTTAGCATTGTTTTTTAGTTTTCTGAATATAGGTCCTGTACTTCTTTGGTTAAATTGATTCCTAGGTATTTTAGTCTTTTTGTTGCTATTGTAAATGGAATTTTCCTCCTAATTTCCTCCTCAGATTATTCAAGACTAGGGTACAGAAACATTAATGATTTTTGCACATTGATCTTGTATCCTGTCACTTTGCTGAACTCATTTATTACTTCAAATAGCTTTGTCATAGACATTTCAGAATTTTCTAAATATAAGATCATATCATCTGTGAATGCCTTTTTGGATGCCTTTTTTTTTTTTTTTTTTTTTTTTTTTAATCTAATTTCTCTAGCTAGAATCTCTAGCACAATGTTGAATAACAATGGTGACAGTGGGTATCTTCGTCTTGTTCCTGATCTTAGAGGAAAAGCTTTCAACCTTTCCCTATTGAGTACGATGTTGGCTGTGAGTTTTTCATATATGTCCTTTATCATATTGAGGAATGTTCCTTCTATTCCTATCTTTTGAAGTGTTTTTATCAAGAAAGGATGTTGGATTTTGCTGAATGCTTTTTCTGCATCAATCAAGATGATCATGTGTTTTTTTTCCCTTCAATTTTTTAATGTGGTGTATTACATTAATTGATTTTCTTATGTTGAACCACCCTTGTATACCAGGAATAACTCCCACCTGGTCGTGGTGTATAATTATTTTTGATATGCTGTTGGATTCTATTTGCAAGTATTTTGTTGAGAATTTTTGCGTCTATGGTCATTAGAGATTGGTCTGTAATTTTCTTTTCTTGTAGTGTCTTTATCTGGCTTTGGTATTAAGGTGATATTGGCATCATAAAACGTGTTGGGTAATTCTCCCTCCTCTTCAATGTTTTGGAAGCGTTTAAACAGGATGGGTGTTAATTCTTCTCAAAATGCTTGGTAGAATTCACCTGTGAAGCCATCTGGTCCTGGACTTTTCTTTATTGGCAGATTTTTGATGATTGAGTCAATCTCTTTAAATGCGATTAGTTTGTTGAGTTCCTGTATTTCTTGTAGTGTCAGTGTAGGTTGTGTGTTTCTAGAAATTTGTCCATTTCATCTAGGTTGTCTAGTTTGTTGGCATACAGTTTCTCATAATATCCTCTTATGATTCTTTTTATTTCTGTTGGGTCATTTGTAACTTCCCCCCTTTCATTTCTGATTTTATTTATTTGAATCTTCTCTCTTTTTTTCTGTTAGTCTATCTAGTCAATTTTATGATCTCAAAGAACCTACTTTTGGTTTTGCTGATTTTCTCTATTTTTTTGTTCTTAATTTCATTTATTTCTGCTTTAATCTTTATTATTTTTTTCCTTCTGCTTGCCTTGGTAACAGTTTGCTGTTCTTTTTCTAGTTTCTCCAGTTGTTCAGTTAAATCTTTGATTTTAGCTCCTTTTTTTTTTTTTTTTTTTTTACTGCGAGGTCCTGGGGATGGAACCCAGGTCCCTCCATATGGGAGACGGACGCCCAACCGTTTGAGCCACATCCGCCCCCACCTTGTTCTTTTTAATACAGGAGGTTAGGGCTATAAATTTCCCTCTCAGCACTGTCTTCGTTGTGTCCCATAAGTTTTGATAAGTTGTGTTTCTCATTTTCATTTATCTCAATATATTTCTTAATTTCACTTACAATTTCTTCTTTGATCCACTGCTTGTTTAGGAGTGTGTTGTTCAACCTCCACACATTTGTGAATTTCCCCCTTTCCCATCTATTATTGACTTCCAGTTTCATTCCATTATAAGAAGGTGCTTTGTATATGCCTCTGCCAATATAGTTTGATAAAAGTCTTGCTATCTGATGAGTGCTTCTCCTCACTTTGTTCGTTTTCTTCAAAATTGCTTGGCTACTCTTGGTTATTTTCTCTTTCATATAACTTTAGAATAAGCTTGAAATATTTCCCAAAACATTAAAAGAAAACCCTATGTTTAATGCTTTGTTGAAATGGACATAAATTTATAGATAAAATTTGAGGATAATTGACATCTTTACAGTTGAGTCTTTTCTTTTTCAAGCAAGGTATAGTTCTCCATTTATTTGAGTCCTCTTAAATGAGCATCAATAAAATTTTATAATTTTCTCCATAAAAATCTTGCACATCTTTGTTAGATTTGTTCCTAGATACCTCACAGTTTTTTATGCTATTGTACATAGCATAAATAGCATTTCCTGTTTGTTGTTAGTTATTAGAAGTGAGCCGGTTGAACTGTCAAGAATGTAAAAGGTCTGAGATTTTAGCCTACTCAGACCTTTAGCTATCATGGTAGCAGAAGACATGAGACTCTTGGGTCAGAAGCGAAGTACTTTATTATTCATGGTCCAGTCTGAGTCAGAGATTCCACTTGTCCTTCACGTTCCATAGGGTTGTGATGTGTAGGGACCCAGGAGGATGCTGCACATCTACGGGTTTGCATAATAGCTGAGGAATCCTGAGTTTAGGGAACAAAATGCCTGACCTTTGCTGCAGAGGGAGACATTGTCTTTTTTTTTTTTTTTTTTTTTCACTTCTTTTATTTTTAAAAAGATACTTCAATTACATAAATGTTACAGAAAATATATAGGGGATTCCCATATGCCCTGCTCCCCACACCTCCCACATCTTCCCACATTAGCAACCTCTTTCATCAGTGTGGTACATTCATTGCAATTGACGTTATCTTTTTTATACTGGATAGTAAGCAAACCTGTCTTCTGCTCCGCAGGAAGTGTTTCAGTTTGCTAAAGCTGCTCAAAGCAGATACCATAAAATGGGTTGGCTCTTAAATTATTAGCTTACAAGCTTACAGTTTTGAAGCTGAGGAAAATGTCTAAATCAAGGCATCATCAAGACAACGCTTTCTTTCCAAAGACCAGCTGCCAACAGCCCTGTACTCCTCTGCAAGGCACATGGCTGTGTCTGCTAGTCTCTCCTTTCTCTTCTGGGTTTCATTGCTTTCTGCTTCTTGCTTCCGTGACTCTCTCTCTCTTTCTGAATCTCATTCTCTTAGAAAGGACTCCATGTGGGTCACACCTTAAGATCCTACTCTCCAAAAGTTCCTACTTACAATGGGTCCACACCCCCAGGAATGAATTAACTTTAAGAACATGCTTTTCTGGGGCACATACAGCTTCAAACCACCACAGGGAGACATTAATTCTATCTTCCAAGGATGGCTACTGCACAAACATCCTTGAAAAGATATTCCAGAACAAAAGGACAGTTAGTGAGTCTGCTTGCAATGTGTCTAGCAATGCAGCACATCCATGGAGAACCATCTTTCAACATGACCTCTTTCACTAGTTTGTCCATAGAATTGCTTAGATTTTCTAGATAGACAATCACACGATCTACGAATGTATAATGACCGTTTTATTCCTTTCTTTCCAATAGTTCACATCATTTCTTTTCTTTTCTTGTTGCACAGGCTATGGAATCCAGTACAGCCTTGAACATAAACAGTGATCATGAACATCCTTCTTGGGTCCCTGACTTTAAATGTTTTTAAGGTTTTACCATTAAGCAGTAAGTTTACTGGAGGTTTTCGAAAGATACCATTTAGGTTAAGACTCCTCGCTTGCTAAGATTTTTCAAAAACTGCCTACTTTTATCAATTGCTTTTTCTTCATCTGTTTTATATGATCAGAGGATTTTCATCTTTTAATCTGGTAATGAGGTGACTTAAAATGACAGACTTTTGTAATGTTGAGATATTCTTACATTCCTGGAATAAACCCAACTTGGTCATTATGAATTTTTCAAAATATTTTGTTGTATTTATTTTTAAGATTTATTTGTTTACTTTTATCCATTCCCCCCTCCCCCCTCGTTTTTGCTGTTTTTGTGTCCACTCACTGGGCAATTCTATGTGTCTGTTTCCTGCCCCCTCTTCTCATCCTTCTCTTCCTGTCTTCACTGGGATTCGATCCTGGGAACCTCTGATGTGGGAGAGAAGCATTCTGCCACCTGCGTCACCTTAGTTCCTGGTTTTTCGGCACGTCATCATCTTGCTGTGTGGCTCGGCGGGGCCTGGTATGCCTGCACACAGGGCCTGGCAGCCTGCGCACCTTCTATATTTTTCTTTATTTTACCAGGAGGTCCCGGGGATCGAACCCAGGTCCCTCCATATGGGAGACGGACGCCCAACCATTTGAGCCATATCCGCCCCCCTCTATTTGTTTTAATGATATTGTATTTAGGATATATGCATCTATGCCCATAACTGAAATTGACCTAAAAATTTTTCTTTCTCATGTGGTCCTTGTCCAGGTTGGGGATCAAGGTTATACTAGCCACAAAACATGCAGTGGGTAATTTTTTCTCTTTTTCTATTTTGTGGAGCAGTTTATATAAGGTATGGACTGTCTACATCCTGAATAGGTACCTGAATAGGTACCTGAGCCCAAGGTACTTGTAGTAGTCACACGCGGTTCCCTAGAACCCACTCCCTTCTAATGACGAGGATTTGTGACTGAGTCAAGTTCACGGTGTACTGCTCCTTGGTCATTACGAGGAATTCTCTCTACTAGGAGATTCCTCAGCCTCTGCACACACTGACCCTTCCACCAGCATGACCAGACACTCTAGGACACCCACAATGGACAAGAGAGGCATGAGTGGGACTGAGAGCTCCCTCACTACAGGTGAAGTGGCTCAAATCATCTACTTCACCAGGCTTTAATGGCCGAGGACTGAGGCTCACCCTAACTTTCACCCTAAACTAAGGCTTTCCACTTCACAACATCAATATAAAAGTGATATTTTGTCTTTTATGATTACTCTATTTTATATCACATCATGTTCAGAATCTGGGTGAGGAGAATAGGGACTAAAGAAGACCCCCTGGGGGGCAGATGTGGCTCAGATGGCTGGGCGTCCGTCTCCCATATGGAGGGACCCCGGTTCGATCCCCAGGACCTCCCGGTAAAAAAAAAAAAAAAAAAGAAGACCCCCTAAAGGCCCATACAGGCAGGCACAGAGAGAAGTTTCAGACAATTAATTAGAAGGTAATCAATCAGGGTAATTAATTAGAGGCAAGTATGGTACCCCAAAATATGGTACATGCACCACTCTACTTCTATAGATGACATTTAGTGGTGGATTAATAAATCCGTCATTTTAGCAGTTGTGTGTTTATTTTAATGTAGAGTAGAAAAATTATATAGAACGATAAACTATAAAATATACAACTATAACAAACTTACAATTTTACAGATACAGTGTAAGATTGCGATAGTCAGTTAAAAATAATACCATCAATACATAATAGTAAAGTATTAGGCAGATATGGCAATAATCGAGACAGTGACATGAGAATAACCAAAGTTTGGGAAATACTCAAGTAAAGGCTTATTTAGTGAATAACAAACCAGTGTCAGCCCTTCTCACCAACTCCTCCCACCCCAGAGGCATACATACTGAGAGGGCGACACATTAAAAAATGAGAGAGAACTACATTCTAAAGCAGGGCTTCTTATCTAGGGGTCTGTGAATCTGAATTGAAATTCAGAAAAACATTATTCTTGGGACATGTTGGTGAGGGTGTGATATATTTATTAAATAATACACAGTATAGTGTGGACTTAGTAAGGGGTCCGTGGTTTTCACCTGACTGGCAAAGGAGCCCATGGAACAAAAAATGTTTAAGAACCCCTGCTCTAAATTGAGTGCTCTTTCTCAAAAGGACTCGCGCTCCTACTCAGAGCACTGGTATTCAGAGAGAATCCCTCAGCTTGGCCCAGGGTAGGAGCTGGGGCACCTGCCTGCCTATTTGCCCTTAAAGTGAAGCCATTCCTTCCACGCACCCTTTTTAAAAATGTCATTGGAAGGTACACTCCAACAAAGCAGGGACATAATCCAAGAAAGAGAGAGAACAGATTCACAAAACTGGAATTAATCCAAGACTCTGATGACTAGGAACACCAGAGGTCCATAAAACCTTCATCAAAATTAGAACAGGAAGCCAGAGGGCTCCAAAAATGTCTTTAAGAAGAAAATGAACTTTATTCAACAAATAATGTTATTAAGAAGCTGGAAGATTTTAATGATCTGATTTAAAAGGCTTATGTTTCTTCTCTCAAGAAGAAAAGAGAAAAGCAATTAGAAACTCCAGGAGAATAAAACATTGTATAAGAAAGTCATGGTCCAAATATGAAGCGAATGAAAACATATCATGACTATGGGTACCTGAGGGCATGTGGAAAATATTTGAACTGGAAGCGTGGAACCCTTCAAGAAGGGTTTTACACCTTAAGATTATAGTTCTTTCTCTATGGGTGCCAGGATGTTACTTGACTCTGCAGAGAATAATGTTTACATACTCATATTTAAAAAAAAACCACTTTATTGATTTTCAAATTTCAGAATTCAGTGACAGACAACACACAAAACGAGAACATTTAATTATGGATACTGAACTAAATGTAAATGCAAATGCAGTGCTTTAGCAAGCGGAGTTAGGAGGGAGGGCAAAAATGATAAAGGATGTCTTATCTCACACAGTGGGGAGGCAAGAAGTACTGTGTAAAATTGATGGAAGAAGAAATAAGAGCTGGAAAAATGAGGATCCTACCAAGTTCTAGAGGGGAGGTATCTTTGCTATATTTCTCCTTCTTTCATAGTAGGAATCGTGCCAGATACTGTGAGTTCTTCAAACTCCACCTCCTTTCATTCTTTAGGCTTAGAAACTTTACACTTTCACTGGGCACATGGCTACCCAGAGGAAAATTGTATTTATGCAGCTGAATGTGACCAGGTGACCAGATTCAGGTCAGCTGGAGGTAAACAGAAGTGATGAGCTCTTAAAAGGAAAAGTCAGGTTTCACGCTCCCTTCCACCCTTTGTGCAAGCTAGAAGGTAGATGTGCCCGACCAGCTCAGGCCCAGGGTCCCTGCCACAGACAGTAGCAGTGAACACATATGCCAGCTCTGTGTCGGCACTCTAAGAGCTTGGTGTATACTAATTCACTCAACCTAATGAAGTTGTGTTTCCTCCTGCTGCTGCAACAAATTACCACACACTTAGTGACTTAAAGCAACACAAATTTATCATCTGACAACTCTGAAGATCAGTGTGGGCAGGGCTGGTTCCTTCCGGAAGCCTTAGAGAATCTGTTTCCTTGTCTTTTTCAGCATGTAGTGGCCGCCTGCATTTCTTGACTGGAGACCCCATCCTCATGTCACTCCCATCTCTTGCTTCTGTCATCACCTCTCCTCCTACTCTTCTAATTTCCTGCCTCCCTCTTATAAGGAACAGGGACACGCAGAGAATCCAGAACAATCTCCCCATCTCAAGATCCTTAACTTAAGCATGTCTGCAAAGTCTTGCCCTTAAAGGTAGCATTCAAAGGTTCTGGGGATTAGGACACTGGCATCTTTGGGGGGAGGAGGAGGAGTGCATTATTCTCTGTACCACGGAGGTAAAGTGACTGGTCCAAGATCACAGCTGTAAGCAGCAGAGCTGGGGTCCCACCCCAGGTCTTTCTGGCCCCAAAGGCTGTGCTTTTAACCTCCACTCAACACTAGACTCCTCACCCAGCAGGTGTTTTTTTTTTTCCTTTTGGTTCATGTGCGCTCTCACTGTTGGTCCCCAGTCCCATTCTGCTCCCCGCCCTGCCTCCACGGGCCCCCCACCCTAATCCAATCTATTAGTTTGCCTGTGAGTCTCCCCAGCCTAACCAGGAAAGCCCCCCTCCCTGTGTGCTCCATGGGCATCGGTGTCTGTTGGGTGAGTATGTGAGTGAATAGAAGACTGCTGTCGCCAGCCCCTCTCGCTCCACCCGGCTCCTAGCTTTTCTTTTTTTTCCCCCTTCTTTTTTAACCTTTTTTTCTAACTTTATTTTTAAAGAAGTTTTATATCACAGAAAAGTTACATTGAAAATATAGGGAGGGGAAGCGGCTGTGGCTCAATCAGTAGGGCTCCCGTTTACCATATGGGAGGCCCCGGGTTCGGTTCCCGGGGCCTCCTGGTGAAGGCAAGCCCGCCCGCATGGCGTGGTTGGCTGACCCAGCGAGCACAAGCAGCAAGGGGGAGATAAATGAATAAATAAGTAAATCTTAAAAAAAAAAAAAAGAAAAGAAAATATAGGGGATTCCTATATAGGGAATTCCAAATCCCCACCCCCTACCCCTCCCACATTTTCCCCTATTAATAACATCTTTCATTAGTGTGGTACATTTGTTACAGTTGATGAGCACACACTGAAGCATTGATACAAACCATGGTCTCTAGTTTACATTATAGTTTACACTTACACTGTACAATTTAAAGGTTTTGACAAAATGTATGATGGCCTGTATCCATCATTGCAATATCATGCAGAACAATTCCAATGTCCCCAAAATGCCCCATGTTACACCTATTCTTCCCTCTCCCTCCCCTCAGAACCTCTGGTGACCACTTCCTTTCTATCAATGTTACAAATTCTTCCATTACTAGAATAATAATAGGTCTATAGTTGCATTCCTCCCTTATGTTTGCTCGTTCCTCACTCTTGGGGATTTGGGGCTGGTGATGCCCACTCTGCTTCCGATTGAGAGGGGGCTTAGATCCTGTGGGGCAGATGGCTGGAACTGTCTTGCTTGCAGTTGTAGATACTCTGTTTTTTGGGATGGGCATTGTCCATCATCATCATCTTGAAATCAGCAAGGATTCTGGACCCTGGGACACGTGCTCTCCCAGTGGCTGCTGCTCCCCTGCAAGCCTCCCCGAGCAGAACAGGCACCAGGGCTGAGTGCCCGGCCTTGAGCCCCTCCCCTGGGCTTCGGTATGTTGCCAGGAGCTCCCAGAGGCCAGTGCTGTGGGCCCCAGGACCAAACAACCACAGCTGCCTCAGTGGCCTCTTTAGACTCAGCCTCCAGGATCCCCCTTTCCTGGAGCACAGCCCAGTCACAACTTCCCGTCCTCTGTCCCACCCCACACCTCTGCTTGTTTTCTGATCTCTGTTTTTCTAAAAAGCACCTCTGCCCTACCCGGAGCATTCCCACCCACATTCCCAGGTCTGTAGCAGCATTAGCAAGTTGAAAACTCAATTATATTTCGATTACTCTAGTCCTAGCCAGACAGAGGTTACCCTGAGTCGCATTGGAATTGGAAGGGAGGGGGCGGTAGCACCTGGGGCCAGGGCCCAGTATGACACTTGAAGATGGATGTGACAGGGACCTGTAGCTCAGAGGCTCAGGATTAGATCAGCAAGGCTAGGGCTGGCTGGTTCCAGGAAAGAGGTCATGTGGGCACCAGTTGACAGACAGCTCCAGCAAAGCCAAGGCTTCAGGCAGACCCTCCTTGGGCAGAGGTGGTGCCAAGGTTGAGTGCCCAGCCTGGAGACGGAGGGCATGAGGTTCCAGGGTCCCTCCCTTCGGCTCCTCATGGGTCTTCTGAAGCATCCCTGGACCGCTTGGACCCTAGGATTTCCTCCGGGCACACACCCCAGGAACTCTCCCTTGTGTCCGCCCAGCCCTCACTTGCCCATGGCAGCAGAGAGAGGTCTGGACTGAATACTGGCCTTCTCCCCTCCTCAGGCCGTGGCTGGGGGAGCCAGACTCAGGACCAGAGGGGCCAGGGGCCTGGAGCTTCCTGGTCAGGGTCTGTTGGGGAGAAAGAGAGATGTGCTACCTTGAAGTGGAAGGAATCACTCAGGATCCCTTGTCCTGGCAAACAGCCATCTCTGGGATCCTAAGGGTATAAAGAGAGGGGTTAGCAATTAGGGAACTCTCTTAAGGGGAGAAGGGGCTGGCTTTGTGAGTCATATATTGTGAATGTGGGACGGGGGATTCTCAGCTGTGTTGTCCCACGCAGACACACGCACCCCCCATGTATAGAATTTGGGGGGACCTGGGTGCTCCTTGTCCCACTCCAACCCACAGTGCCTTGGAGGACCTGCATTACAGGGTCTGGGCTCTCGGCTGGGTTCTCAGCCAGACCCTGGACCCTGGGCTTTGCTGGACTCAGCTGATACCTTTTTTGTCACCGGCTGCACCTGGCTTGCTGCAGCTGTCATCTGCGTGTCCCCACATGATCTGCCTCCCAACTCCCATGTGCTGCAGCCCCCTCACCTGCCCCCACAGAGCAAACAGTGGCAGCTCTAGGATGGGGAGGCTAATGTGGGGGGAGAGGATGAGTCATCGCCATGGGGGTAGATGTGCCAAGTTACACACACACTCACAGAGCCATGGACACAAAGGCATGCCCACACTCACATTCCCACATGTACAAGGAAACACACGGCTAAGCTAGTCAAAGCCATAGTCACACAGTCAGACCCACACACACACATTCTCCATAGACACAAAAACCAATAAACACAGAAGCAGACACACACACACAAACAAATTCCCTATAGACACAAATGCCAGCAGACACAGAGACAAATTAAGACACATCCGGATACATCCATGGTGACCCCTGGTCATCAACCCAGAACCTGTCACCTACCCACACACACACACTCAGAGACACAAACATACACACACTGGATTCCCCAGATACACTCACAGCCTTTACTTGAATCAACTCACACACAGACACACACACACACACTGGCCAGCTACTGCTTTCGTCATCTCATCCATCCCTGACTTCTGCCAGCACCTAGGCCAGGCAGGACTGAGCACTGGGCTCTGAGGGCTGCTAGGACCCACCGCCCACTGCACAGATGACGCAGCTGCCCAAGGACACAGTTCTGCCTTAAGTAAATGATGTCCTTCCTGGGAAGATGACGCTTTTGCTCTACAGACATGAAGGACGTCCCTGGACCCCTCTCCCTGCCTAGCTCCCCTCCCACCCATTATACGCCCAGCAGATTGTCTTCAGTCTCCAGCTCCTTTGTGGGAAGGGCTTGGGCTGCAACACAGAAGATGGAGGCTAATCCTCAGGAGTCACTTCCAGGGTCTCAGAGAGTGAGAGAAGAGGATGCGGCTGATGTGTTGGGAAGGTCCTGTCCTGAGGCAGAGGGTGACCAAGATGACCACCTGATGCCCAGAAGGGCACCTTTCATTTACCTGTGATTCCCACAAGGCCTTCAGTACCTCTGTGGCCACCACGGTCCCCCTGGCAGGGCTAACGTCTTATTCTTCAGGTTTCCGTGTAGGTGTGCCTGCTCCAGGAAGCTGTCCCGGCACCCTGGCTGAGCTGACAAGCCCTTCTGTGACACCCCCCCCCTCCTCCCAGCTCTCATCACACCGCAGGATAACTGTCTGGTTAGTGCCTGCCTCCCTCCAGCCAGCCGGGGAGCTTCTCTCTGGTGAGGGAGGCTGGGTCGATCTGGAAGGAGCAAAGGCTTGAATCCCAGCTCTGCCTCTGCTGTGGGTCCCAGTGTCCTCATCTGTAAAATGGGGACAATGACAACTGCCTGCAGGGATTGATGAAATGAAATAATGCCTCAGGTGGACTATATGAAGGGCAACTGAATTATTACAGCTCATTGCCTGGCACACAGCTTACTAAATAATTGTTGACTTAATGAGCCCCTCTCCTCCCCCCACCCGTACCCCACCGTCCCCACCTCCCACCCCTGACTTGGGAGGGGAAAAATAGGAATGAACAAAAGGAAGGATTCAGGGATAGAAAGAATCCGGGCGCTGGTAGATGGGCGTGCTGGGCCTTCTGGCGTCGCTGGGAGCTGCTCCAGCAGCAGCCGAGCTTGGCTGGAGGCTCACCCCGTGACCCACCTGTGCCAGCATCCTCCTCAGCTAGGTGAGGCAGCGCGGAGAGGTGAGCTGGGATCGACTTCTGCACTGTGACCCTGCGAAGCCGCCCAGGGCCCGCCGGCACACAGTAGGTGCGCTCTGAATGCGGAGTGGACCGAGACATAAATGCTGAGCGAATGCGGACCAGGATGAATGAACCGATGGAAGCATGAATGGAGGTGGGATGGAAGCGTGAAGTGGGAAGCCCGGAGGAAAGAGCATCTCCTTCCGCCCTCGCAGTTTCGGGTCTGAGACACGAAGGTGAGACCGACTGGGGGCTCCCCTCCCCCCCCCGCACCTCCCCCCCCCCCCCCCCCCCCCCCCCCCCCCCCACGGGCACGCAGCCCGGCGGAGCCCGCGCAGAGCCACAGCCCGCGCTGGAGCCGGGGCGCGCGCCCAGCCCAGCGAGGCGAGGCGGCGCAAGCCTTGGGAGGGGGCTCCCCCGGCCCCCTCCCCTAGCCCCGTCCCCCAGGGGCCTGGCCTTAGCCGCAGGAAGTCGAAGTCCCCGGTGCGAGGTCCGGGACAGCCGCCGAGGACGCGGGGTCCCGGAGCCAACAGGTGCGGTGCGCGGGGGACCCCCAGGCCCGCGGTGGGGATTCCAAAGGACCCGCGGCGGGGCGTGGGAGGAAGCCAAGGGTCCCCGGGGAGTACCTGGGTGCTGAGAGGCTGGGTCCCCAGCAGGCTCTGCGCTCTGCCCTGCGGGCTCCCGCGGAACCCCTAGCGCCCTCCCTACCCATAGACCCCCGCAGCCCCCGAGATGCTGGGATGTCCCGCTGAGGCAGCGGGTCCATCGGCGCAGGGTGGAGCATGAAGGAATCCTCTGCCCCTCCCGCAGGGGTCTCCAGGGACCAGCAACCCTCCCACACACGTCCGGGTCATCCCTGCGGGGCGGGGGAAGGAGGGGTCTGAAGGAGGGAGGGGCGAGGAGCGAGGCCGGATTTATGAATGGAAAGCGGCCTGCGCGCCGGCCCAGCGACCCCTGGCGACCGCCCGGGCGCATCGCGGCCCCGAGGCTTGAAGGGGGCACTCGAAGGGCGGCCAAGGGGTCCAGCCTGGTCCAGAGAGTCTCCTCTCTCTCCCAGGGAGGTCGTCGGCCCCTCCTCGTGTGTGTGTGTGTGTGTGCGCGTGCACGTTTGTCCCCACCAGGGAGGGGCTAGCAGGTTTGGCGGGCGGGGCCCGGGTCACTCACGCCCCCCTTGACCTTCTTATCAAATCCAGGCCTTGAACC
This sequence comes from Tolypeutes matacus, assembly GCA_026826555.1. Classification (NCBI taxonomy): domain Eukaryota; kingdom Metazoa; phylum Chordata; class Mammalia; order Cingulata; family Chlamyphoridae; genus Tolypeutes; species Tolypeutes matacus. Next base: position 25,169,613 of record JAKSZT010053883.1, read on the forward strand.
GACTCAGGACAGAATATTTCCAATCGGGATGGCTTCCCCTCCCAAATCTGTGGTGTTCGGTGGATTCAGACAGACCTGGCTTAGTAGTAAGCCGCGTAGTAGAAGGGGCTCAACCTCTAAGCTGCCATCTCCTCGTGCGCAAAGCGGGGCTCCCTAATACCGTAACCTGCAGAGTCCTTGAGGCCCCTTTCCCGAGCCAGGTTCTGGGTGGAGCACTTAGCATGCGTTAGAGCGCGTTCCTCCTCCCGCCCTGTGAGGTAGGTACCCTTTATGACTCCACTGGAGAGGTGAGGAAACTGAACTGAAGGAGGCGAGGTAAGTTATCCAAGGGCAGCACAGGTGATGCGTGCGGAATTGGGATGGAACCCAAGCTGCCTTCCTCCACGGATCTCAGGCTCACCCCTAACCCACACACTGGGAGAACTAAGAACAAGCTTCTGCGCGGTGCCTGCACATTTCCTAATGAACCCTTCCTCCCTTCCTTCCTACCTGCCTGCCTTCAGGAGGTTAGGGATCCTAAAGACCTGGGTGCAAGATTCCGGCCCCCTGAGGGGAGTGGGCTGAGGCCAGGCCTGGCTCCCCTCCCTCCGCAGTCTAGGATGCCCACCACCCCAGGGGCCCAGACAGGGGTCCCCACTGGCAGCGGGGAGCCGTCCTCCGCGCCCCCGGACTACGAAGACGAGTTTCTCCGCTACCTGTGGCGCGATTACCTGTACCCCAAGCAGTACGAGTGGGTCCTCATCGCAGCCTACGTGGCTGTGTTCCTCGTGGCCCTGGTGGGCAACACGCTGGGTAGGTCTAGGTCTTGCCCTGTGTCCCCGCGGACTTCCCCTGGGGACCGGAGGGGGGTCTGGGCACGTATCACTCGATCCCCTGGCGGTGCTGGGAGGGGCTCTCTGTGGGGGCGGGGCCTGTGGGGGCGTGGCTCTGCCGCCGGTTTCACCTCCTGCCCGCGCACCTGCAGTCTGCCTGGCAGTGTGGAGGAACCACCACATGAGGACAGTCACCAACTACTTCATTGTCAACCTGTCCCTGGCCGACGTGCTGGTGACGGCCATCTGCCTGCCAGCCAGCCTGCTGGTGGACATCACCGAGTCCTGGCTCTTTGGCCACGCCCTTTGCAAGGTCATCCCCTATCTACAGGTGAGCTCAGCCCAGGGGGTCCCCTTACCACCACCCTGTCACAGGCTCTCCGTTCAGAGAGGACATGGTGGCTCAGGGTCTCTGCAGTGCCATCCCTATTGCGGGCGAGGAGAGGTGCCACCCCACACAGTCACATGGAGATCACTTTCTGGAAAGGCCCACAGACTTATACGCAACCACAGCAGCCACGTGTGCAGCCGCATCTGGGAACAGAGACACACACACGCTTCCCCAGGAAGGAAGACTTGAGAGGGCCTTGTGGAAAGTCTCCTCCCCTCCCCTTGGGTCACTGGCCCTGTCCTCCTTCACCCAGTGGTGGGAATCTGGGGTGTGTGGGGAAGACCAGCCCCATGGGGTTAGTGGGGTGGAGGAAGGGCTGGCTAGAGGCCGGTGGGGCCTCTCCTTTGGCTCTTTCCCTGCACCCCAGAGGCTAGAGGGCACCCCTGGAGGCAATGCCCACCTATACCTCTGCCTCCCAGAATGAGGATTCCTTTTCTTAACAGACTGCAGAAGGGATTACATCCCAGGGCAGAGAGGATGCCTCTTGGATTTCCCACTGTTTTGAGGTTTTCCTATAACTGACTCACTCTATTGACCCTGAGAATAGAGACAGCCAGATGAGGGAATTCACCTGGGTGGAGTGATTTACCCTTTTTGTGTCTCAGTTTCCTCATCTGTAACATGGGACTAACAACAGCCCACCTCAGATAATGAGAACAGTAAGCTCCAACAGTGTTAGTTACAGTTGTTCATAGTAGGGGAGCACCTACTATGTGCCAGGTCTCAGGCTGGGCATTTTCCATGCATGTTGCATTTAATCCCACAAGAATCCTGGCAGCTAGCTGGTATATTCCCATTCTGCAGATGAGTCTCAGGGAGGGCGAGGGATTTGCCCTAATGCACACAGCCAGTGTGAGCCTGTGTGGAGTAGGGATTCCCACAGGGCTCGACTGCTATACATCTCTGGGATGTGAGTCCCCTCACTCACCCACTCCCACATCTCTGGGTGGCCCCCAAGAGGACTGACATTGTGTCCCCACGGGCCAGGCGGTGTCCGTGTCAGTGGCAGTGCTGACTCTCAGCTTCATCGCCCTGGACCGCTGGTATGCTATCTGCCACCCGCTGTTGTTCAAGAGTACTGCCCGGCGCGCCCGTGGCTCCATCCTGGGCATCTGGGCCGTGTCCCTGGCCATCATGGTGCCCCAGGCTGCCGTCATGGAATGCAGCAGCGTACTGCCTGAGCTAGCCAACCGCACCCGGCTCTTCTCTGTCTGTGACGAACGCTGGGCAGGTAATGGCAGGAGCCTTGGGCAGGCACCCCTGAGATGGGCTTCTCTGGGCCATCAACCCCTACAGCAGGCATCTAGCAGAGGATGCTTCCAGGGCGGGTACCCCCAGGGTGGGTATCTCCCAAGAGGACACCCTGTGGCAGACATCTGCCAGGGATACCTCCAAGGTGAGTGCTTCCTGGGTGGTTCCTCTAGCGTAAACATCTGCTCCAGGATGGACATCCCCAGGTTGGCCAACTCCAGGGTCTTCTGCCATAGTCCCTGGACAGGGCCCAGCTGCCCCCAGGCCTTGCTTTGGCCCTAGTAGGGACAGGGTGGCATTGCTAACAAGGGCAAGCTAGGGGCTCCCCGACTGGGCCTCTCCCTTGCATCTCTTGGCCTCTGCAGATGAGCTCTACCCCAAGATCTACCACAGTTGCTTCTTCATTGTCACCTACCTGGCCCCGCTGGGCCTCATGGCCATGGCCTATTTCCAGATCTTTCGCAAGCTGTGGGGCCGCCAGGTGAGGCCGACTCTGGTGTTGTCTGGGCCGGGAGGGAATGGGGCACTGGTCTAAGGAAGTACACAGTCCCATGCTCTGTGCCCACCCTAGCTGCAGTCAGAGAGCAGCAAAGCCCAGGGACAGGTAGAACTTGCAGCGGAAAGTGCAGGTGCCTCCTGGGAACCAAATCTTTCTCCTATTAATAGCTGTCTTTATTGTACCATCCATGCCCCCTGATGGTGCATCCTCTTCTGAAGTAGGCACTATTTTTTACCCTCATTTAACATATGAGGAAACTGAGACCCAGAGAGGTGAAGTAACATCCCCCAAATCATTCAGCTAGTGAATAGAAGATCAGGAACTCAAACCCCGATCTGGGATTCCAATGCTCAGTTTAGTGCCACACTATGATGATAACAGCAGCTCTGCGTTGCCTGCCCAATCAGGCACTCTGCCAAATCAGGCACAACTATCTAACAAGAGAAGCAATATAACCCACTTGGCAAATGCTGAATAGAGGCTCCCAGCCTGCCAAAGCTAATGAGGGGCAGAGCCTTTCTGGTCCCAGTGCCTGTCTTCTTTTCTCCATCACAGACTGACCCACAGTGGTGGGTTTTTGTTTTGGGGGGGCAGGGTCGGGTGCTCAGGGCCCTTGCCACAAGCAGGAGTAAGTCCTGGGTCAGTTCCTGGGCAGGGAGAGGGCTGCAGGCCAGAGCATGACACACTTGGGGATGTTGTCTCCTTTGCTCCGGCAGTACCAACCCAGGCCACGCACGGTGGCACTTGATGGAGACACAGACTGGCACAGGCCCAGGCCCTGCCTTTCAGGAATGCCCAGTTGGGTGGTGCCCCTCCCCCACCCCCCACAGCTAGCTAGCCTTGCAATCCAGCAAATATTTGCCCATTGGCCCCTCACAGCCCCAGTCGAATAGGGCTCTATCTTTATCTCACAGACAGGGAAACTGAGGCTCAGAAAAGAAAAGTGCACCAACCACAGTCCCCTAGCTCATGAATGGCTGAGCTGGGCCTAGACCCTATGTCCTGAATTCACACATGGTAGGAGAAGCTTCCAGGATGTCTGTGGCTGCTCCAGGAGCCCAGAATCATCCTAGGCTTGTGGGCACTGACTTAGGCTGGGACCTATGCCCTGAGGCCCTGGCCGTTCCATGCTGCTCACCTGCTCAGGCCACCCAGGCCCAAGTGTCCCCACAGCACAACTCACCCCCACCCCCACCCCCAAAGCTGGGGGTGGAGCTTTAAGGAGGAGGGATGGGCAGCCAGGAGGCGTCTTAGCAGCCAGTGACCTGGGGTGAATCCCCTAGCCTCTCTGAGTCTCGGTTGCCTCTGTGGAACAGGCTTGTGAGATGGCTTCACAATGAGCTGATGGAGGATGGAAGTACATTTTTTTGCCTGTGAATCTAGAAGAAGCTTAGGGTTTGTTTGTTCTTTTTTGAGGAGTACTGGGCATCGACCCTGGCACCTTGTACGTGGGAAGCAAGCGCTCAACCACTGAGCTACACCGGCTCCCAGGAGCTTAATCTTTATCGTGACTCTCAGGTTTCTTCCTCTGGCAAGGGTTAGCTCCCTTCGCCCACCTCCACCTCCAGCCAGAGCAGGGTGCAGCAAGAGAGAACGGCCTTCCGCGGGGCGCCACCCACCGTGCTGTCTCTGTGTGTACTGGACAGATCCCTGGCACCACCTCGGCCCTCGTGCGAAACTGGAAGCGGCCCTCGGACCAGTCGGAGGACGGGGGGCAGGGCCCAAGTGCAGAGCCCCCGCTGCGGGCCCGGGCCTTCCTGGCGGAGGTGAAGCAGATGCGAGCACGCAGGAAGACGGCCAAAATGCTGATGGTGGTGCTGCTGGTCTTCGCTCTCTGCTACCTGCCCATCAGTGTCCTCAACGTCCTCAAGAGGTGACAGCAAGAGGGCGGGGCCGGGGGCTGGGGGTTCTGAGGCCAGAGGAGGGAGCATGCTCTGGCAGGTCGTTTATCTTCCCTGGGCCTCAATCTCCTCATCAGTAAAATGGGGGTATTGCCTCCTAGGGCTATTGTGAAAATTCCTTCATTCACTCCCTCAGTCGTCAAATTCGAATCAAATTCTAATCGTCAAAGTCCCTTCCTGGGGAGCGGATGTGGCTCAAGCAGTTGAGCACCCACCTCCCACATGGGAGGTCCTGGGTTCAGCTCCCAGTGCCTCCTGAATAAACAAACGAGCAAAACAAACAAAAAAACCCAACTCAGCCGATGTGGCTCAAGTGGTTAAGCACCGGCTACCCACATAAGAGGTCCCGGATTCAATCCCCGGCCCCCCGTACCTTAAAAAAAAAAAAAAAAGTCCCTTCTTTCAAGGAGGTTACATCATAGCTTCAGGGGTAATGCTCAGATGAGTCCAGTAGCTGAGCTCTCTGCAAAGCACTTTGGCATCACTCGTCTCAGGAGTTCTCAGAGGAGGTGGCTGAGGCCCAGAGGGGTGAAGTGACCTGCCCAGGGGCACAGCAAGTGAGGGACCACAGGTGCTGGGGAAAGAACGTGGGCAATTTGACAGAAGACCATCTCAGTTTGAGTTTGTGCTTGGCCACTTCCTGGCTGTGTGATCTTGAATGGGTCCCTTTACCTCTCTGAACCTCAGTTTCCTCATCTGAAAAAAAGGTTGTTGAGTACGACCTATTATACTGATGTGGGGATGAGAAAGTAGAGGGGGTTGGAGAACTAGTGACTGAGAAGATGTGCCTTGGCCCCTGGCCCCCAGCTTGCCCTGGTCACACTCCTCTCTGTCAGAGAACCCACAACTGTGGTTAAGACCCCAGACCCAGAGGCCCTGGCAGGGGCCACCTGGTGGGCAGAAGTGGACAGTGGGAATTCTAACACTTGACAGCCTTGCAGCCTGAGTTCTGAGTGCAACCCCACCCCCCACCTCCCACCCATGTCGAGCCGGCTTCTGACTGCCCTGCACCCTGGCCCTAGGGTGTTCGGGATGTTCCGCCAGGCCAGCGACCGAGAGGCCGTCTATGCCTGCTTCACCTTCTCCCACTGGCTGGTGTATGCCAACAGCGCTGCCAACCCCATCATCTACAACTTCCTCAGCGGTGAGTGGGTGAGTGGGTGGGGGAGGCGGAGTGACGGGGTGGGGGCAGCCAATCGCCCCCAAGACACAACACTCTCCCCACCCCCAATCCACAGCCAGATCAGGGACAGGATCGGGTAAGGGGAGGATATACCATCTCCCTCGGAGGATGCTGACCCTGCCCTGGAATCCCCAGCAGGAGAAAGACCTAGCCTTGCCAGGAGCCCTGGTCTGAGTGGGAGACAGGCCAGAGCCCCAAAAGTGGCCACAGAAAGCTGCGTGGCACCCAGGATCCGGTTGTGCAGATGATGCAGATGAGTGAGTGGAAAGGACAGTGACTAGGCCAGCTTGTGTCCACCCTCGCTGTGTGCACGCACAGTAGGACTCCAATCAGCCCCTCCCTGGTCAACATAGGCAGATAAGTCCATCTTCCCCTGAGGGAACCAGGCCTATGAGAAGACTGCCCGGGGACACCTGCCAAAAGGGACCACGCCTTATTGAGGTGTCAGCAGCGAGGGAGGCATGCCAGCAGAGGCAGCCCAGGGCCAGGAAAGGGCTAGAAGCATACTGGCAGAGTGGCCAGAATCTTGGGGACTATCCCTGGATCCACAGACCTCCAGCACTGGCCCTCTTGCTCGCCCTTCTGGAAGTCCAAGCCCCCTATAGCGCCCCCAGACCTCCTCTCCCCTCTGTCCCACAGTTCCCAACCCCCGGTCCCCACTTTCCAGCCCAGCAGAGGTGCAACTACCAGACCTCTGATTCTTCTAAAGAACTGGTCCAGGTGATGGTTCAAACCTGGATACAAAGTGTCTTTGAAGATGGGGTCAATATTATAATCCTCAATGAGACTCAACAAAGGTTGGCTGGCTGGTTTCCAGCTCAGAGGCGAGATGAACCTTTAGCAGAAGAAATGTCCAGCAGAACTCCCTGCCATGCACCCCTTTGTTTTGCCTATATTTACTGAGCACCTACTGCGTGCTTGGCCCTGCACTGGAAACTGGAGACACTTGCAGGATGATGAAACATGATCAAGGAAGTTTCAATTCCAGGGAAAAAAATGATTTCCTTGGGATGCTTTGGCTGAACGAGGTGATTGTGGGAAGCCCTCCTCCACTCCTTCTTCTCCTTTAAGGGCAAGGGCTTTGGAATTAGATGGCTTTGACTTCTGGCTTGGTGACCTGGGGCAATCCACTGCACCTCCATCTCAACTGGAGGATAAAGGGCTTCAAACTCTCAGGGTGCTGGGATGATTTGGGGGGAGGGGGACAGAGGCCACACGGACCCCAGCACATTGCCTTGCACAGAGTGTAAAAGCCCTAAGCCAGGGCTGCTGCTGCTGGCACTTTTATTATTAATGGGCAGAGAAAGGGAAAGCCTAGCAACAAATAATGAGCTCTGAGCCCCCTCCGTACATACCCCAAGGAGGGCAGAGGTGACTTGAGGCCCCTGAGCCAGACACCACGTTTTGAGCCAGGCTCTGAGCCAGAGCACAGTCAAGGAATCAGATAAAAATTGCATTTCTCCCTGGGAACCTGCCCCGGAGCTTCTGTCCTCTCTCTCCACGGGCAGTGAGGAGGTCGCCTTGGGGCTCTCTCTATTCCAGATCTACCACCTAGCCCACCCCGCCCCCGTCTCCTCAGGCAGCTTGACTGGAGCTGCGTGGGTGTCCCTGGGCCCCAGGCCTCTTCCTGCTGTGTCTGTCTCTTTACGACTGTGTCTTTTGTCTCCTAACCAAGGCAAGTTCCGGGAGCAGTTTAAGGCCGCCTTCTCCTGCTGCCTGCCTGGCCAGGGTCCCTGCAGCAATCTGAAGGCCCCCAGCCCCCGTTCCTCTGCCAGCCACAAGTCCTTGTCCTTGCAGAGCCGATGCTCCGTCTCCAAAATCTCGGAGCATGTGGTGCTCACCAGCGTCACCACTGTGCTCCCCTGAGCAAGGGCTGCCCTGGCAGCTCCCGGAGGTGTACCCCAGGCCCTGCATAACTGCTCCTCAGGCTCCTGGGGGACCTACCCAGCCACCCCCCCCCATGAGGGCAGGCAGCCGTGCGCTGGTGGGAAGACTGCTGGATGGAGTTGGAGTGAGAGGCATGGGCTCCAGTCCTGGTTTTCTGCCTGTGTGACTCTGGGCAAGTCACTTCCCCTCTCTGCACTTGTGTCCTAAGCAGGGCTGATGTGAGGATCAAGCGTGCTCAAGAACGTGAAAAGCTCCTTGTAAAGTGCTATGGATGTGAGTATCATCGAGTCCTCTTACTTGACCACAGTATCATCCATCCACATCATCTTTCCAGAAATTGGCTTTCCTCCCAAAGACCCCTCTTCTGGCCAATTACATGCCATCCCTGGAGTCTGCTATAAAGGACCCAGCAGGCATTTCCATCTGGTCCAGTGGCTCTCTTAAAACCCAGGGCTGCACTTGGCCAGCCACTGATGCCTGGGTGAGCTCATCTGGGCCCAGCCCCTCTCCAGCGGAAAACGACTCAGCCCCACCCTCCCCAGGTGCCCAAGGCACACACCGTAGCCTGGAGTCTCTTGGCTTTGTGGTGTGATAAAAGACTCTCCTGTGTGGCCATTTGGCATGGAGGCCAGCAGCCCGAAGCCATTGTAATTAAAAGCCTGGCACTGAATGTTCCCTTTCCTTGTCATTGCACAAAATTTGTGCTGCTGCTTAGGTTAGGAGCAGAAGAGGGGAGGGGGAAGCTAGGGGGAGGGGAGAGGACAAACAGGCACTAAAATGTTATTCTCTGCTGACCACCCCCCACCCCCAAACCCACCGGATCCCAGAGACGCTCAGAGCTGGGCCTTGGAGCCCATGAGGTGCCGCCTCCTCATGCGGCGCTTCCTCTGGCACCCAGGACTTGTTGGCACATCAGCCTGCTCTGCCAGCCCAATGACTAGCAGAAGGTAAAGGGGTGGGCAGACCGATTTACTGTTATATTCACCTTCTTGGAAATCAGGGTTTGCATTTATTTTCTATGAACTCACAGAATAAAAAGAGAAAGCCACACACACTTAGCCAGATGTGTTCTGTCTGCCACCGAGATGATTAGAGGGCTGTCGGAGGCCCTGATCCTCATTGCCCGAGCAGGCCATGGCATGCAATCTGAAGTGCTGCTCTGCTGAGAGGGATGGAGTCACCTAGCAGAAGCCGGCTGGCCATGTGTGCCACCACGACTGCTTAACTTGACTAATGGAGCTGTAAGCTCCCTCAGACCCCACCCAGAAGTGGGGGCAAATCCCTCTTCTTCGGCACTGCGCTCTACCCAGCGTGGGTGGGAAGGATCGGCCCCCCCACCCCAGAGGTGTGGTCCAAGTACGTCACCCAGTTCTCCCAGTGACGCGCCAGCCCGTGATGCACCAGCCCTCTGCAGTTGTTGCCAGTGGGGATGGGCTGCCTGGCCCCTTCTGCTTGGCTTCAGGGTCCAGAGCCCTTGGCAGTCTGCAGCCAGGCATAGAGGTACAGTATGCAGGATGGGGTGTAGGGGCTGGCCCCCAAGCTCAGAACACTTCTTGCTTACAAGGGCAAAACCAGGTCTGGGCTCCTGGGCCCCAGCTGAGCACAAGGGCAGGGAGACTGTTCAGCACCACTCCAAAGGCAGGTTTCCGTTGACACTTGACTCAGGGGAAGCAAAGCAGCAACAGAAGTTGTCCCCTAATGGCTACAGTTCCACTGCACTCTGCTGGTTGAACCCAACACCATGGTGGCCCTAGGCATCCACTGTGGGCACTCAGATGGGATAGAGAAAATTCGGGAGGTGGGGGGACTAGGATGCCAAGGGGAACTAAAACCTTGCCCAGTGAAGAGCTGCTTAAGAGCCTGAGGGGCTCTCCAGCCTCGAGAAGGAAGGAGGGACTTGGGAAACTGGGTGAGTCACCAGCTAGCTAGAGGGTTGGCATGCAGAAAGGGGTGATGTTCTAGGTGGCCCAAGAGAAAACCAGAGCCAAAGGTGGCAGGATTGGAATCCCCATCAGGAAGAATGTTCTTGCAGTCAAGGAGGAAATAAGCTGTCTGGAAAGGCACTGAGTTCTCTGTCATTGGAGGTTGGCAAGCAGAGCTGGACTCACAGAGGGGAGGCATGGAGGAGATTCCAGCTCTGGATGGGGGCTGGCCTCTGGGAACTGGAGTCCACCTCATGCTGAGATTCTAGCACTGCAGAGGCCCAGAAGAGAATGGAGCTGAACTGGCTGAGCACAAGATACTGCTGGGCCTCACTGAGCTGTGAAACAGTCAAGCTACCACCCCCTTCCCCCAACCACCTACTACAGGGACAGCACTGCTCAGGGCTTGGAGCTCTTATCTTCATCTCAAAAAGCCCAAGGATAATCATACCTCAATGATAAGGCCCCCCAGGCAAACTAGGATGTCTGGTGTCTTGGTTTTTGATTGAAATTATGTCAGCTCACAGGACACTCAATGTAGACTGGTTATCAAGCTCATCTGAAGACCCAACTGGCAAGTACAGATGTCTGTGCTTCATTAAAAAAATAGGGGAAAACTTATGACTTAATAAACAGGGTCTGTCTGAAAGATAAAACTAGGGCTGGAGATAATAAAAAGGCCCTGCTGTGAAAAGTTTGGGATGGCTACTTGTGTGCTTCCAGCCCAAAATGCCAGCCATAAAACTGCTAGGAAACAGTCTGCTGCTTGAGCTGACCCCTAGGCTGCCCTACATTTCAACTTTACCCTGGCCAATGAGAGCACCTCATGCAGACCATGGCCCTCCTGAGCCGCTTCTTTCCACATGAGCTGGTACACAGTATGAACTTAAACATCCACTGAATGAGAGAGTAAATGAGTGAATGAATTGACAAGCATATAAACGGGTAACTGGGAAGGTATGATAGAAAACATGGAACTCCAGAGTTTCATCTTTTTATTGAAGCTTACAGTTTCCCTGGACTTTTGGCCCCAAATGAAAAAATGGCAAATAGAAAAAAAAAAGGCATTGGCAGTGGGAGATGGCAACTATCCCCTGGGATGGAGGCCATGTAGAGCACGGTGGGCAAGTGAGGGGCCCATGCTAGAGAGGGAGTTGCCTGGCCAAAGATAGCCAGAGAACAGACTGTCCAAGCTCCCTGAGCAGGGACAGCCCCCAGGCAGCCAGAACTTAACACACGACTGGTGGTGGTAGAATCAAAGCCACTGGTCTGGGTGGCAAATCTCTCTCATGCTTGGTCAGATTCCACTTGGGAGAAACTGGGCTCATCTGACAGAACAGTACGGGTCAGGGAACACAGGTACCAATGGTAAGAGTTCGATGAACACTTGGATCTAGAAGGGAATGCCAGAGGCCTGAGTCCAGCTGGCCAGACACTAAATCCACTGTAATGACTGGGGCCTCCCATGCCTGGTGGCAGGGCTGTGCCATTTAGATGCTCAGGGCGGTAAGGACATTCGAATTCCAGTCCTCTCCTCAGGTCTGGCCCCTACTTGAGTGACTTCAGCCCAGGTCCCCACTATATGGTAGCTATGACACAAGACTCCCAGCCCCTTTGCGAAGAGTGCTGCATCACACAAGGGCGAATCTTTTTCGGGGGGAGGTTGGGGGACAGGAAAGAAGAGAGGCCCACATGCTTCTCCCATTTTAAGGAGCCAGGAAAGGTCCCTGGTGCACTCCAATCTCTACAGATGGGCTGGGTCAAAGCATCCGAGAGGCTGTCATGGTGACAAAGTCCTCGAAGCTGAGCCGAATGTTGCCCTGCACAGCTGTGTCCTTCTCCCGGAAGGCCTCGGTCAGCACCTGCAGCTGGGTGCACACCTGGATGAAGCGGTCTAGCTGCATGGCGGGATTGGTGGAGCGCGGGCAGTAGCGGGAGACCAGGAGCTGGGTGAACTGGGGGCTCAGGTTGTAGCCCATTTGGGACAGAGCTGGATGGAGGGCACACAGAGCAGACACACAAAAACCTGCAGTAAGCACCTGTCAACCAGCTCCGCCAGACCACAGCAGTTCAAGGACTTCGAGATATTGACACAGAAGCATAAGGAGGACAGAAGTCCCAAGGGTATGTCCAAGATGTCAGGAGCACAAGGGCTCTGTATGGAACTCCCCTTTCCTGGCAGGCCCCATCCCTCTTTCTCCATATCTCCATTATTTTCTGTTCAATTAAGGGCTCATGGGGTCCCAGATTTGACACTGGTCTATCCACACTCATCTCTGACTCATCTGCATTCTAGAAGGAAGCCTGAGCCCCTAGGACCACCCTGCCTAGGACAGATAACAGAGGTAGTACAACACAGAGGTTATAAAGGCCTACTCTAGAGTCAGACAACCCCAGGGAAAGGTGATCAACCTTGCTAGGCCTCTGTCATCTCATCTCTAAAATGGGGATATTACTTACCCTGGAATCTCTGAGGTGATCATGTAAAACACCTGGCACAGTACCCGGCACATAAGCACTCAAGAAATATTACTTGTTAAAAACAATAAAATCACTATCATCTTCCTTGGCAAGGCTGCTGGCCAGTTCCATGATCACAGCCCACTGCTGCTCCCTCTCTCCTTCCCTCTGGGATGCTTCCTTTCTTCCTCTTGGCTTAACTTACCAGGTTAAAATTTCAACTCCCCATTTGCTATGTGGGCCTTTGGGCAAGTTACCCATACTAAGCCTCAGTCTTCTCATCTGTGAAAGGGTGATAGTAAGGGCTCCTTTATCTAAGGATGTAGAATAATAAATAGTACCTAGCACACAGAAAGAATGAGTGATATAAAAATATATTCTAAGTGCTTATTTCAGTACCTGGCACATAGCAAGCCTTCAGTAAATATTACTTTTTCCTGTTGTTACTATCACCCTTAGCAATCCATGAAAAGATATGACAAAAGAGAAGGTGAGCAGTAAAGGTCCTCTCCTTTCCCTTCTACAAGGGGCAGATATGGCCTCCTTAGACTGATTGAAATCCATGACCAGAGTAAAGGTGCTGGGCGTTCTCTGGGAAGCCCTTTCTCTCTCCCAGGTGGTCACATAAGCCACCCATCCACTCACTGGACTAACCCAAGCCCAGCCGGCAGGCTCTAGCCCCAAAAAGCCCAGAATCTGAACCAGACCTGGAGCTGTGACCTCAGGTCATCTTACCCAACTATAAGTAAGTGGTCTGGGTCCAGAGCTGGGAAGGAACCTCCCTTCTGGGAGACCTGGCAACAAAACCCTCTATTTGAGCCCCTGTGCAGGAGTCTTTCCATTCTACATGCTAGAAACTGGAGAGGAATGAGCCACGCAAGATGCATGCACTGGCCTCATAGAACCCAGCGGTGCTGAGTTTCTATCCCTAAGGCTCCCTGCTAACCAAGGCTGTCTCATCTAGCACTGCCAGAGTCCCATCACCTGAGGGTCCAGCCCTGCTTCTCACTCAGGCATTTCCTTGCCCTAAGATCTTGGTTCAATGCCTCAGCAAGGTCACAGAAGGGGTGGACAGCAGGCCTGCACTGAGAGTGGCACTTTGTAGCACAACTTGGACATTTGGCTAGAAGCTAGGAAAAAAGCCCTTCCTTTTGTCTTAGGAAGTGAAGACAAAAGTCTAGCTTTGCCCTACCCTGCCCACCTGCCCCTGCCATGGCCCTCACCTTGCTGTAGCTCTGTGTAGCTAATGGAACCTGAGCGGTCCCGGTCATACTGCTGGAAGAGGTTCTTCCACTGCTGGATGAATTTCCACAGGGCCGAGAAACCATAGACATCGATGCGGCCTGACTTGGTCTTGTCAAACATGTCTGCAGGGAGGAGAGAGGAGGCGAGGAGGGCTTTATGACTGAGGGTCAAGGGTTCTTAGGTACCACTGAGACAACCTTCTCCCCAGGCCTGGAGCAGGAGACACGCTGGAACCACAGGCCTTAGACCCAGCTGCCCTGCACCCAAGACATACCCTCATCAAGTACTGCCCCACTTCCTACACCTGGCTATGCCTCAGCCCCACTCCATCCAGAGCCGCATCTTCTCGGCAGGCTTGGCAGCTGAGCCCCAAAACCCTGATCCACACTGACCCTTTCCCTGCCATCTCCAGCAGGGCCTGGAATCCCTTTCTGCAAAATGGTTAACTGAGTTAGTCTGTGACACAGCTGGGTCCAGAGCTTGAGAAAAGCTTTAAGGGCAAGAACTCTCAGCCTAGGGACTCTCACCTTGAACATAGCTTCCTCCTTGAAACCTTCCCTGCCCAAAGGCAATCCTTCTCTACAGAATGGCTGCTTACCCGCCCACTGGCAGATCCCAGGCGGCTCTGCCCCAGCTCAAGCCCATGAGACTCACTTATCATCATAAGGCACGTCTCATCATTGAACGAGGACCAGTTAGAGTTGACTAGAGCCTGCTTCAGCTCCTTGATGGAAATGTAGCCACTGTGATCGGAGTCCACTGACTGGAACCAGGAGTAGGCCTCGGGATCCACATTGGGAGGGACGCCACCTGGGGGAGGGGGTGCAAACCAGGGGGGTCAGACCCAGGCCTGAGAGCCAGTCCGCAGGCCTCAGTGCCTGACTGGGCTACAGGTTTCCCCATCCGCAAAGCCCCACAACCCCACCTCCCCCACCTTCCATCAAGCCAGCATTCTTGCTCTGAAGGAAGAGGGCCACTGCAGACTCACAGGTGTTTGCAGTTGATTTCTAGCCATGAATCCTTTAGGCTCTTCTGACAATGCTCCAGCCACTTTCTCTAAGGAATAGGGAGTCTATCTGTTCCCTGCCCCCTGCCCCCTGCCCCCAGCAGACAAAGAATTCTCTGAAAAGGGGATGATATATTCTCCACAGACTGGGGACCAAAATTGAGAAATAAGTACCTAACACACACAGCCCAGAGACAAGTATTTGGAGAGTCACAGCACCTGGGAGCTTTCTGGAGTGGGAACCATGTAGGAGCCATCTCTGATTCCCCTGTGGCCAACACAGGGCCTGGCACGGTGGATAACTGATGTGTTCTACTGGGAGCTGCCAGAATGTGAGTGGCACTTTCCTCCTTCCCCGTCACCTCAGTCTCCAAGCCTCCCAGCAGACATCTCTGACACTTCCTTTGTCCCACACATCCAACCAGATGCCCAATTCTGTCAGCTCCATACACAGACCTCCCCTCCTCTTCCTGTTCCCACTGCACCTGCCCTGGTTCAGATACCACTCACCTGGACTATTGTAACAAACCCCCAATCCTCATCAAATCATCTGTGCAGCATCTCGCCTCCATCCAATCCTACTCTGTTCTCATCCATTTCCCCCCACTCAAAACTCTTCAAAGGCTCCCCACTACCTCACAGTAAAGGCCAACACCCTTATAATAGCACTCATTCTAAGTCATGTCTACCCCTCCAGCTCCCCTCCCTCTCTACTCCCATCACAGTCCCCTCACGCCTTTGCTGCTATCCAAATGAAGTATTAGCCTTGCCCTTACCCATGCTACCCTGCACATTCCCACCCCAGGGCCTCTCCTCATCCTGTTCCCTCTCCCTTGAACCCCTTCTCTCTCATCTCTTTGGACACATTTTCTGTCCATCCTTCAAAACCCAAATAAAATATCCTTCCTTCCATAAAGCCTTCCCTATCCTTCCCTCCCTGGGCAGGCCTCCTTCCTCTCTCCTTTCCAACCTCTCCGAGGCTAGACTTGGTGCAATTTGTGAGCAGGAACCCAGTCTGATTAATTGCTGAATTCCCACAGCCTAGCACAGAGCCAGGCACAAACAGTGAAGGTGCTCGATTCACATATACTGAGTATCTGAGCATACACTCTGGAGTTAGCCTCCCGGTTTGAATCCCAGTTCCCCCATTTGTGATCTTGTTTAAGTTACTTAAACTCTCTGTGCCTCAGTGTTCTTATGTGTAAAGTGAAAACATAGCAGCTACTTCAGAAGGTCATTGTGAAGATTAAATGAGTTGGTATACAAAAAAAACCTTAAGCCAGCACTTGGCACACTTTAAATACCAGACAACTGCTGAGAATCCTTGTTGTCATGGTTAAAGTAGTTTTGCATGGATGAAGGGAGATGGAGGAAGGGATCATTCCTATGGAAAGAAGTACAGGGGTGTGGAGAGGGATAGGGGCAGGAGATGGTAGATGAAAGCAGAAAAGCAGAGAAGTCTGTCTATCTTAGGAAAAAATCAGTTACACAGGATTGGTAAGCCTACTGAATTTACCTATCAGTAAGCCTACTGGCCACAAAAGGGCCACCTTCCCACAAGAACATATCAGAGATGGCCAGCAGCAGTTGTGAAGAACAGAAACCACAGCCCAGTCCCAAATGATGAGGCCAGAGGAAAAAGATCTGCCTGACCAAAGGACTAGTCTGACCTCCTTAGATGGGGAAATCCAGGCAGGCCCCATCTACCTTGCTAGAACAGCAGCTGGGTCCTGGGGAAGCAAGGGCCACAGGCCCATGCACAGGCAGTTTTTGAAACATGCAGGGTCTATGTGGTTTGTGTAGAAATTAAGAACTCAGGCTTTGGAATCAAAGCAATCTAGATTCAAATCCTGGCTCTGATCCCCATTAGCTTAGGTGACTTTAGGCAGAATGTTTTTTAATTTTCTGAGTATGGATTTCCCCATTTCTAAAATGAGCCCACTCCCCAGGGTGGTTGTAGTTAAATAAGAGAATAGCAAAATAAAGTTCTCAGCAAAGAGCCTGGGGTAAGTGCAGACATTTTCACAGAGGAAGGGATATGTAAATTGGATCTGAAAGGATGATAGGGACTCGAGACGGAGAAGAAAAGCATGTGGTGAAGACAGAGGGCATGTTCAGAGCACACCAAGGAGTCTTGGGCTGATGTGAGGGAAGAAGCGCTGGCAAGTGAGAAGGCTGGAAAGGCCCTGTGGGTCTTGAGTGCCTTTAAGAGCTTTCCTGTGGGCTGTGGCGTGCCTTTGGCTTTTAAGCAGGAAGGGACCTAGTTAGACCTGTCTTCCAGAGCATGGTTCTCATATTTTAAATCCTGGATTTGGTGGCCTCACGGGTGTGGCTTCACAGGTGACTCGATGCACCTGGGTCATGCTTTAAGCAGCGACACTGGTGTGGGGGGGTTGGGCTCACTGGCTGCACTGGAGCAGAGGCAGTGGCAGCCAGGCAAGAGGAAGCTGCAGAGGGTAAGAAATCCCAGAGGTTAACCTCAAAGTCAGGGACCCCTTTCCCTGCAGTGACCTCAGGTGGGATTAGAGACAAGATTTTGAAAGGACAAAGAAACCCACCATGAAGCTGCTGAGCCAAACGTAAACGACCAGAAGCTCTGGGCTCTGACAAGATAAATGCTGCTGGCTCAGATTTGCCAAGGTTTGAGCATCTCCCCCAGGGCCACCTGCCTGGGTACATATGCTAAGATGTGGCTAGTTTCCCTGCAGTGTCATTCCCTGGAGGCCCTTCAGGTTCACCTCAGTGCTTCCAAGATGCCTTGCTGGTGGTTTGGTCTCCCAGGAACAGTCATTCTGTGAAGGGGCTGACTTAAGTGAGCATGGGGGGATGGAGGGGGCTGGGCACTCAGCAAAACTAAAAGACTGCTCATTCTGCTGATTGGCAAGCTGAGGCTGGGGGCAAGATGCTCAGGTGCCAGAGACCAGACTGCTGGCACACCTACAGGGAGGGCAAGGATGGGCCTGGGATATCTCAGAGCCAGGCTAGAAAAACTCAAAGTCCAAGATCCCTACTTACCTGGAGGAGGCCCCTGCCCATAAGGCCCGGGCTGCTGGGCACTGTAGGAATTCGGAGGTGGCTGACCATAGGGGCCCCCTGGGGCCGCACCGCCGTATGGTCCTCCTGGAGTTCCAGAAGGGAGCCCCCCATGGTTGGGGTGTCCATAGGGCCCTCCGCCAGCTGGTGGTCCATAAGGCCCACCAGGGGCAGGACCCCCATAACTGCCACCAGCAGGTGGCCTGCTGCCATACTGCCCTCCACCGTGGAGGGGTCCAGGGTAGTAGCTACCTGGAGGGGCTCCAGGCGCTTGTCCTCCAGCTCCTGGGCAGCCCTGTAGGAAGAGCAAGATATTGGTAAGAATGATGAGCTCAGAAGCTGACCACGGCGTGGCTCTTTACTGACATAAAGCACTGCTACTACCATCCTTTCAATCAATCATGTAGGCAGGGTTGAAATTATCATCCCCATTGCTCAGCTGGGGAACCTGAGGTCTCTAGAGATGTGACTTACCCAAGGCCATCCTGCCAGTGATCTGCAGTCAGGGCTCCAATCCTGCCCTCCAGACTCCCTTTTCCCACATACCAAAGGGCTCCACGAGGACTGGAGTGTGTTTGCTACTTTATTCCCAGCCCCCTATGCAGAATGGATGCTCAGTAAATTTTTACTGTATGAATGATCTGGCAGTGAACCAAATAGAATTCCAAATCCTCACCCTGTGGGCCCCCCATCTCTATCTGCAGGATCTACAACATAAACGTGGTCTCCACCACACAGCCCAACCCTCACTGGTTACAAACGATGCCTCCATAGCATGGATTCATTCACAGCCTGTCTTCCTTACCCTATTCCAGCTCATGGCGCAAAAACAGCTCCCCATCCTCACTCGTGGATCTGTGAGGCAGGCAGGAGAGATCCTATTCCTCAGGCATTAAGTACAGTGGATAAGAATCAAAACGACCCAGTTCAAGTTCAGGCCCTGCCATTTACTAACTGGAAGTAATGACTTACCCTGTCTAAGCCTCAGTATCCTCTGCTGTAAAACAGGACCAACAGTGCCTACCTTAGGTTGGGATGTGAATGGAGACAAGCAACGTGAAGTACTTTAACATAGGCCCAGGCAGAGAGGAAACTTTCAACACCCGTTAACTATTGATAACCCCCTTCTATGAGGAGGAAACTCAGGTCCAGAAAAGTCACACACAGACCATGTGGAGAAGCTGGGACGAGAACCCAGGTGTCCTGACTGCTAAGTCCAGAGCATCTGTGCACTGGAGCATACATGGAGGCATTCCCTCCCTTCTCTTCTCTCCACATCCCTAGCCAGGGACCCCTGAGGCTCCAAGTGTCCAGCTTCATCTCTGTAAATGGCCAGCCCAGGGCCTAGAGGAGCACGGCCCCCGCATACCCACAATCCAGCTGAGCTCGAGGGCTACCATCTAGACATGTTCTAGTTCAACCACACTGTGGCCTAGCCATTGAGAGCTTGGGCTTTCTCTTTTTATTGTTTTTTTTTTAAGAAAAGATTTATTTTATTTATTTATTCCATCCCACTCCCCCCTCCTCCCATTGTTTACACTTGCTGTCTGCTCTCAGTTCGTCTTCTTTTTAAGAGGCACTGGGACCCAAACCTGGAACCTCCCATGTGGAAGGGAGGCACCCAACCACTTGAGCCACCTCTGTTCCATGCTTGTTGTGTCTCTCATTGTGTTTCCTCACTGTGTCTCTTCATTGCATCATCTCTCCATGTCAGCCCATTGCGTTAGCTTGCTGTCTTGCTCATCTTTTTTAGGAAGCACCAGGAACCGAATCTAGGACCTCCCATGTGGTAGGCGGGCAACCAACTGCTTGAGCCACATCTCCTTCCCTTTTTATTGTTTTTGATAGCTTCTGGGAAAGTTCCCCTTGACAGCAGGGCCCAATGCATACTTCATGGAAAGGGGGCATGCTAGCCAGAAGCTTCTCAGCATCATGGGAGCGCTACCTCCCTGGAAGCTGCCATAGCTAGTAGCAAAACTCCTTCACAGATAATGAAATCACAGACAGATCTCAATTCAAAACTGCTCTCACCAGCAGAGTGCATGACCTTGGGCCAGTGGCTTAATATCTCTGAGCCTGTTTCCTCATGAGCAAAATATAAGAGTCTCTTCCTCCCTGGATTGTACTGTGGATTACAGAAAATAAATGCAGCACACTTGTTAGTGTAATTTTTAGCTAAAGAACCCTTTGATCAAACAAAATAAATAAAACGGATAAAAGAAAGTTGCTCTGGGAAGCGGATGTGGCTCAAGCGATTGGGCTTCCACCTACCACATGGGAGGTCCTGGGTTTGGTTTCCGGTGCCTCCTGGAGAAGGCAAACTGGTACAGCAGGCAGGTGTGGTGAGCTGACACAAGATGATACAACAAAAGAGACAAAAAGAAGAAAGACAGTGAGAGACACAACAAACCAGGGAGCTGGAGTGGCTCAGGTGACTGAGTACCTCTCTTCCACATAGGTCCCAGGTTCGTTTCCCGGTGCCTCCTAAAGTGAAGATGAGCAGACACAGAGAGCACACAGCAAATGGACACAGAGAGCAGAGAGCAACCACAAAAAATGAGGGGAGGGGGAATAAATAAATAAAAATAAATCTTTAAAAAAAAATAAAGAAAGTTGCTCTGGCTGAAGCAAGGTAGAGGAGACCCAGATCCCTGGCACTAATATGGGGCCCCCTCCCTTCCTAGATTCCAAGGGGGCTCTGCAGAACCCTCAGAATGACTCCAAAGACAATCTGAAAATCACTAAAATAAAAATCGCATAAATAGCATGGCATAAAGCAAATGATCAAAAAATCCTAACTGCTACTGTTGTTGTTATATTATTACAATCAGCAAAGTCCTGGGCCAGGTAGACTCTTTGGAGGTATAAAGGCCAATGTAACATCAGGTCAGCGCTGAGGTGCACATGGTTAATAGGAAAGGCCTGGAAACACTCTCTGTAACATCTAACAAAAGAGCATAAGGAAATTAGGGTTTAAAATAGACATATAAGCCGTGTGCCATGGGACTGCAAAGGAAAGAAGGTGAAGTCAGGGAGGGTTTCCACAAGCATGTGACATTTGATCTGGGACTTGAAGATTGAGCAAGATTCCCAGGGGGGTTGGAGAGGCAGGACAGGAGATGTACTCAGGAGGCCAGTCCCCTAACCTAACCCCTTCATTTTACAGAAGGGGAAACTAAGGCCCAGAGAGGGGAAAGGACTTGTCCAAGTCCCACTGTGAGGTGGAGGCAGACTGAGGCTAAACCATCCCCCAACCCCAGCACACAGTTAACTCCCACTGCCTCCTGCTCCAGTGCTCTTTCCTTACACAAGAGGGCACAGGATTCCAGTGTAGGATGGAAAGTACGCGGGGATCCTGCAGGCTGGGCACACGCAGAGAACAAGCTGGACACCAAGCCAGGAAGTAGCAGTTCCACCATAAGCCTCAGAAGCAAAGCCATAAACGGCACCTGGCCAAGGGCACCTGACGCCTAGCCCTTCCACCTGAGAAACACTCCCAGGCCAGCAAACAGGTGCTGCCAGACAGGTCTTCTGACCTTCTTGTTCCCACATTCCAGGGGCCTGCTGGGTCTGGCACAGTCTGGCAGTAACTAAAGTCTTTCCTTTCTGCCCTGCATTAAAGTCCTCACGTATGCAGTTTACAAAGTACTTTGACATACCCAAACACTACTTGCAGAATCCTGCCAATAATCCCCTAATGGAGAAAGAGAAGATTTAGTAAGCCCATTTTTCAGATGAGGAAACTAAGATTCATAGCTATTAAATGACTTTATTCAGCAAACATTTACAGAACGACAACATCTTGCTAGGCTCTGGGCTAGCTTGGGGGCACAAAACTAAATGGGGGAGCGGATGTTGCTCAAGCAGTTGAGCACCCACCTCCTACATGGGAGGTTGCAGATTCAGTTCCCAGCACCTCCTAAAGAATAAACAAACAGACAACAAGCAGACAATGAGAAAAACAATGAACAGACAAAGAGTGCCAACAACGAGAAAACAGACAAGGGAGCCCCCTGTGGGGGTGACTAAATGGGGTGCTGCCCTTGAGCAGCTGACAGATAATTACGATACAATCTGGTTAATGCCATCAGAAAAACCTCCTCAAATGCTAGGACAGTAGCATGGACAGAGGAATTTTTTCTGTTTTTGGATGAATGAAGGAGCACACAAATGAACAAATGCATGAGTGGGTCAAGAAAGACTTGCTGGAGGAGGTAGCAGTGATATAGGAGCTGGACCTTGAAGGATGCATAAGCATTCCCCAAAAGGCAGGCAGGGAAGGACATTCTAGACAGAGGGGAGAAGAGACAAAGGCGCAGACCTGTGAGGGGGCACGGAGTAGTCAGGGAATGGGCTGAGGGGCAGGGCCAAGAACGCCCAGCATGACCCCAGAAAGGCAGACCCACTACACACCTCAACGAATCCCTCTCCCACTGCATTCCAGTTAGCTGTGAGCTGCCGGTGCCTTCGAGTAGCTCCTGCCTGTCTATCCGTCTTCCCCACCAGACAGTGAGCTCCCTAGGGGCAGACACTGGGCCTCATTCAGCACGGTACCCCAGGACCCAGCACAGGGCCTGGCACCTGCAAGTCTCCATAAATATTTATACATGAACACCACTCTAAAGAGTTTATGCTGCAGGACACAGTGCACCATGGAAGGGTTTCCAGTAGGGGAGGAACGTAATCAGAGGCTTGTTTAGAGAAGAAACCAGCGGCAGAGTGGAGGAGGAGCTAGCTGGGGAGGCAGAAGCCTGGTGCTGGACAGGCAGGGCTTGAACCAGACAGCAGACTTGGAGATGGAGAGAAGGGGATGGATTCTGAAGCTATTTCAGAGGTAGACTAGACATGACTTGGCAACTAATTAGATTGGGGAAGAGGTAGAGGGGGGAGTGAGGTGAGGGAAGTGTTCAGAATGACTCAGGTTTCTAGCTTTCACAAGAAGATAAAGGAGGTGGAGCCAGCAAGGGAGACAGAATCCAGGCTGGGGGGTGGGGGGGTTGTTTGGGGAAGACGGTAGGATGGTTCCCAGGGACACGGAACTGTTAATAAATGTCTGAAACAGGAATGAAAACCAGAGTCCCTGACTCTACATTCCTCTGTAATACCCCATGCTGCCAATCTTTTTGAGAGTTTTTCCAACAGTATGTCATGCAGATAAACACAAGATTGTGAAAAATAAAAAGGAGTTCAGTAACCATGATTTCCAAAATTATCAAAGAAAAACCATCCCTAGCACCCCTCGGTCTTTAGCTGCAAATAAACTACATAGCATATATGGGGGAGGGGGGCAGGTAAACATATATTGAGGCTCTGCTAGGGACTTGGGTTTTAATTGGCTCTCACTGGTCCGCAGTCCTGTTAGGTTAAGTGTAAAAGCCCCATTTTACAGATAAGGAAATTGAGGCTCAGAGTTGGAGATTCAAAATGGAGTCTCCATGACTCCAATACATTACCCCTCTTCTGTTCATTCATTCAATAAATGTGTCCATCATACTCGATGCCAAAGATTGTGCTAAATGCTTTTGTACAATACAATGGATTTTTACAATGGACCAGAGTGGAGCAGGGAGTGTTGGAGTAGGTGATCTTTTAGAGGCTTCAAGCCCAGAAATCGGGGAGACTCAGAAGAATCTTATTCTTTTCCGCCCTCCCCACGCCCCCAGCATCTAGACCCAGTTCGAGAGCCTCTCCAGTTTAGCCTCTCAGTAGATGATGAAATCTCTACAGGATCATCTGGAAACACTATACTCCTGCAAGTGGGAGGGAGCTCACCCCCCTCGTAGTCGCCCATTCAGAAAGTCCTGTTTTTTTGTTTTTGTTGTTTTGGCTCTGAGGGCTCAGTCTTCTACCTCCAAGACCCTTGTGAAGCTCAGAGGTGTCAAAGGTTGGTCCATGCTGAGTTCTGACGGCGAATAGGGAAGCCTATGCCCCCAGCACGACTCCTTTCCCAAGTGCTCCGTGGAGAAGGCGGGAGCCCATGCTGAGGGGTTAAACAATCACAAGAGGACAGAAGGAGGGGCTGGGCATTCACACACAGAACCTCCTAAAATATTTAATAGCCAGAAACCAGCAGCCAATATAACAATGAGCCAAAACTGTCCCAAGACTTCAATTACCACCTCTATGCTGACACTCCAAAATCTTTCTCTCAGCTTCATCTCTCCTGAGCAGAGACCCACATATCCCCTGGATTTGCCTCCAAACCTATTCCTCCCTCTGTGTCCCATCTCGGTAAATGGCACCTCCGTCTACCCAGTCACCCAAACCTAATGCCCTAGTGTCCTCCTGGGCACCTCCACTTTCCTCCTCTCTGCCACCTCAATTAGTTTTGCGGTTCTACCACCCGAGTGCCTCACAAGTCTACCACTTCTCTTCTCACCGGATCACTGCTCTCCCCAGCCTAGATTACTTCAATAGCTTTTAACTGCCTTCCCTGCCTCCAGTCTCTCCTGCTTCAATCTTTCCCCTCAGCACCCTGCAGGAACAGCTCCAACGACTCCCCCACTAATTTTAGGATGAAGTCCACACTCCCCAGAAAGGTATACAGGGCCCTTTGAGATCTGGCTCTTGCTTACCTCTCTGGTCTTATTTTTTACCCCTTTTCCCCTCTTTGTTATAACTAGACTGGTCTCCTTAAAGCAGTTCTTAACAAGGGGTCCATGAGCTTGAACTGAAATTCAAAAAAACATTATTCTTGTGGGGACGTGTTGGTGCAGGTGTGATATATTTATTAAATAATACACAGTATAGCGTGGACTTAGTAAGGAGCCTGTGGAACAAAAAAGAACCCCTGCCTTAACATTTCTCCAAAGAACTGGGCTCTCTAACTTGCTTCCTTGCCTTTGGGCTTGCTGCTCCCTCTCCCTGGAATACCATTCCTTTATTCATCCAAGCAACTCCTACTGGTGATTCTGGTTTGGGCTTAATTCACCTCTTTTAAGAAGCTTTCATGCACCCCCCAGGCCGAGTTAGGTATCCCTCCCATGCTTTCCTAGTTCTTTATACTTACCCCCATTTTATACTTACACTGATTCTACAATTTACGTATCTGTATGGCTCTTCCATTTGGAGTGTTCACTATATGCCAAACACCACACAGCACTTTAATTATCCCATTTACTTTTACAATAACCTCTGAGATAGATACTGTTATGACCCCATTTTAAAGAAGGGGAAACCAAGCCTCAGACTTTTTTCCAAGAAACTTCTGCAAAGAAGTCTCAGAGGTGGGATTTGAAGCCAAATCTATCTGCCCTTAGAGACCAAGCTCTTAAGAATTGAAATCCACCAATCTGGCTTCCCCAATCTATGCTTGAGTACCCCAGGGCTAGAAGCAGTGGAAAGTTACAGGAGTTTTGACACCTAATAATTGTCTGGAATCTTCTAGGGCTGTGTACTGTTTCTGTGTTGGAGGGGCAGAGGGAACGCTGACTGGGCTTTTACTGCTTTAAAACAAGCCATTTCCCTCTTGGAACACCTTCAACTAGGCACTAGAGAGGCAGACAAGATCTGCTGGGGGGAAAAGCTATTTCTTCTTCTATTCCAGACACTTTACTCTTCATGCTCCTTTACAATAATACGTCCAGAGCATAAGCCCGGGCAGCATGGCATGATAACAGCGATTGCAACAGCAAGAATTGCCACTAAGCATCAGCATATACTATGTATGAGCAATATGCCAAGCTCCCTGTAGACACGAGCTCATTTCTTCCTCACTTCAGCCCAATGAAGTATTATTTCGTCCTTTTTACAGCAAGGAAACTGAAGCTCAGTGCCCTTAGATGGTTTGTCCAAGGACATACAACTATTAAGTGGCAGCTAGGATTCTAACCAACTTCTGTCTAACCTGGAAGCTCAGGCTCTTAAATTCTGCTACTGCTTCTAGGATGCAGAAAAATTACCCAAAAAGCTAATTAAAATGCAGATTCTTGGACCTTTCCTGGGCATTAACAGGTCTGAGGTGGGCCCAAAAGTGTGCTTTTTACACAAGCTTCCAGGTAATTCTGATGCAGAAAACCATACTCAGAAACAACTTAACTATGGCAGTGTTTTCTAGAAGTTCTAAGCACTGACCACACCCTCACTTGCTATGTTGTGTCTCTGGACAGGTCCCTTAGATTTGTGGGCTTCTCAGCCGTAAACTGGGGAAATCAACCCTGCCAGCATGCCCATGGGGCCTTCATGATTGCGACAATGGAGGGTGGAATGTTGTGAAAACTGGTGGGGCTGCACTCCATCAAAGGGTTCTTGCCACATCTTCTGGCATAGTGACCATACTTAGCTGAGTGCTTTTTAATATCCCATCTGTTCTTGTTTTCCAAATTTTCCTGCATATGTTTCATCTCCTAAATTAATGTGTGATCTGGGGCAACTCAGGACCCCTTTCTGGGCTTCACTTTCCTCCTCTGTAAAATGAGAGAAGTAAATCATATTTGAGGGCCCTCCCAGTGGTGACCGTCTAAGAATCTAGTAAAAATTACAATACCAAAGGATAACACTTGTTGCACCAAATGCTTTACAAGCATCATCTCATTACTCTTCACAACAGCTCTATGAGGCAGACCCTATTTAGTCCTATTTTAAAAAGAAAACTTCTGCTCAGAAGAGCAAAATAACGTGCTCAAGGGCTCAAAACTTTTCAATGGTGGAGCCAAGACGAACCTAGGTATGACTCCAAACTGCACCTCACCACCATGTTGCACTGTCACCCACCACAGAATTCTGGCCACAGAATCACCTCCTGTGGTGTTCTTGGCTGGATCAAGATGGGCAGGCAAGTGGGGAAGGGGCATTTGCAAGCCGCCGCAGGTTCTGGTCTCGGCTCTGCTGCTTAACTGCCTGAGGATATAAATTGTGTCTTCTCTGTGCTTCATGTTTCCTATGCGTGTAATGGAGGTGCTAGACTAAGTAGCTCAAACCAGCTCACTTGTGGAGGCTGCGAAAACCACAGTCTCTCCTGAATATTCTAATGCAGTTATGTCCGGGCTGGATTCGGAATCCTTTATTTTCATCCCACGCCCCAAATGATACCGACAGAGCCAGTGTCCTGTCAGCGCTGGTGACCCCGCCCGGAGCCCCAGCGGGAGCCTGGGAGGGTGTGGGGTCCAGGCCGGGTCCAGCCTAGACCCGTGGGGGCCCAAAGTCCCCAAATCTTCGCGTGTGTGACGTCAGAGGAGGCGCGACGCGACCTCTGGGACGCACGGTACTGAGTGACGTGAGACAGACGCGACCGCCCGTCAGTTTTTCCTTCTCTCCCGTGCAAGGTCTCGCAGAAGCGAAACTCAGTGGAAGGAAGGAATGGAGAAAGCGAAGAGAGGAAGAAGAGCGGGGCGCCCCAGGCCTGGCCTTGGCGCAGCCGCCACCTGGATTCGTAGGCCCCGCACACACTCACCTGCCCGTACGGATAGCTGGCCATGGCGACTCTGATGTCACACGTCGGCGAGGGGCGGGGCTTCCCGTCCTCAAATCCGCCCATCGCGTGGGCCTGAGAGCCCTTCTGATTGGCCGTCCGCGACTGTCAATCCTGGGTGCAGTCGGCGGGTATGACGCAAGACGGCAGCGCTTGGGTACCTCCCCAAGAGGCGGGAGGAGCTCGTAGGCGGGTCGGGGTTTCCGGAAATGGGGTTGCTGAGTTGGCTCGCCTGCTCCTTCCGTTCCCAGCCCGGCGTAAGCCCCAGAGCTCTTCAGGCTTAGTGAGAAGCCTGGGTGGTGGGACTGCAGTGGCCATATTATAACCTGGCAAATGCGACGCATGAGAGTGGCGTAGTTGCTGTTGTCACTCCAAGTTTCCGCCTGAGGAGGGCCCAGGCGGTTGCCATGACAACGAGCAATCGCCTGACCCGTCCCGGAAAAGGATGGAGGTGGATGGCGCAAGTACTCCTTTGTAATGACGAGACACCCGGGTGCCAATTAGTACTTTGGG
This sequence comes from Tolypeutes matacus, assembly GCA_026826555.1. Taxonomy (NCBI): domain Eukaryota; kingdom Metazoa; phylum Chordata; class Mammalia; order Cingulata; family Chlamyphoridae; genus Tolypeutes; species Tolypeutes matacus. Next base: position 25,197,125 of record JAKSZT010053883.1, read on the forward strand.
TTGGAGTACAGACCTGTGGTCTTCGGAGAAAAAAAAGCCAAACTGTCAGACTGGGAGGAAAATTAGATTATCTAGTGCCTCATGTTTCATAAGTGGGGAAACGGGTCCAGAGAGGCAGTGACTTGCTCTAGTTCACAGTGAGGTGGTGACTGTATGGCCTGAAACCGGGGTCAGTGGCTGTCCATCTCTCAGCAAGGAATTCTTGACTTACCCCCATAGTAGGTCAAATCCTGGTTACTAAGTTAGTAAGAGGTACCTGCATCTTGGGGGAAGTTTAGATTCTACTTTTGTTGTGTGTGTTTATTGGATTAGTTTATTAAGTTCTTCCATGTAGACAAGGATCGTGTGTTGTTTTGCCTGCCATTGCATCCCCAGTCCCTGGCACAGTGCCTCACACCGTGGTTGGTTGGTTTTAAATAAATAAATAAATTAGTGTTATGCAATGTTATCCAGTCCAGCCCCTCTAACAATCCAGCTAGGCACCTTCCGGAATTATGGTGCTGATCATGCTACTTGCCTGTTCCACAGCCTGCAATAGCTCCTCTTAATCCACGCCTACAAAATAAGGCCTATTCTCTTCATCTGGCATTCCTGGCCCTTCTGCTGGCCCAAGCTCACCTTTGCAATCTAAGATCTTACAGTCCCTTTCTGCCCTCCATTCTGTACCTCCTATGCCCTATCCCCCCATTCAGCACTGTTGCTTTGAAATGAAGATCTTGGCTTTGCCACTTTCTAACTGCATGACCTTTTCTTAAATTTCTCTGTTTCCTCAGCTGTCAGAAACAGATAAATCTGTGAAGAGATTGAAAAAATGAGCTTATTGCACCCACTAATGTCCAACCTCTGCTTGAACCAGTCCTTTTACCTGAACCAGCTGCCTTCCTATCTCCAGTCCTTTAAGGCCTAGTTCCAGCCACATCCTCCTCATAACCCTCCCGCATTTCCCCCAGCTCCAGGGTTAGTCACTCTCTTGCCTAGCGCACTTGATCCCATCACCGTGTCACATACCTGCTCGCCTTGTATAAGAGTTCTCATAAACCGTTCCTCCATCTCGAAAAATCCACCCAGTTGCTCAGACTAAAATTCTAGCATCATTTTTGAGTCCTCTGTTTCCCTGCTCCCCCCACCTCTCTTTGCTCTAGTTCAAACCTATACTCACATCTGCCTTTTTCTCCCTGTTTGCACTATCACCCTAGCCCAAGACACCATTGCCTGTGGCCTGGATCACTACAATAGCCTCCTTACTAATGTCCCTGCTTTCACTCTTTCTGCACACACTTCATTGTTCATAGGGCCACTGGAGTGATCCTCTAAAATGTAAATCAGATTCTATCATTCTTGGGCTTAAACTCCAGGGCCTTCCCATCACTCTTATAATAAAATCTAAACTCAACCTTATGACCTTCATGGCCCTTCCTGACCTAGACCTGCCTGTGTCTCCAGCCTCACTGCCTGCCACTGCTGTCCTCTTTGGTTCACTCCAGCTACACTGGCCTGATCTCCACCCCTGGAACATACCAAGCTCATTCCTGCCTCTGGACCTTTGGATTAGCTCTTTCCTGAGCTCTTCACTGATCGGCTCCTCCTTGTCATTCAGTTCAAATGTCACCTTTTAGAGGGGGCACTCCATGACACCACATCTAAATAGCACCCCACGTTCCTATCATCTGTCATATCCCTCGTTTTATTTCTTCATAATACTTGTCACTACTTAATTGCCCTCTTTAGAGTTTACATATATAATGGCCTTTCCCCCACTAAAACTGTAAGCTCCAAGGGGGGAGGAACCTCCCATTCTTATCCACTATTCTGTCCCCAGAAACTAGAATAGTGTCTGGCATGACTTCAGCAAATGTTAGTAGTTATTATTATCAGGTATTGAGTGCTTACTAGGTGTCAGGCATTGTGCTGAGTACTATGTATTTATTTTAACCACGATCTTTTGTGGTAGATACTGTTTCCCATTTATAATGAGAGAGGCTGAGAGACGCTAAGTGACTTCCCTAATTAATATCAAACAGATAGTATATAGTTGAGAAGCCAGGTTTGAACCCAGGTCCACACTCTTTTAACTACGCGGCCTTTGGTAGTTGGTAGCCCCCTGAACCAAAGCAAATCTAAAAAATATAGGTGGAATTGAATTGCAAAATCTCAACCAAAAAAAAAAAGTCCTAGGTCTGGGCTGAAGGTCAGGAGGACGTTTTCAGGGAGAGAGAATAGTGGCATCTGGACTTGCAAACTGGGGTCATGTGATTCACACTCTTATTCCACAAACATATTAACCCACCACTTGCCAGACTCTGTTCTAGGAGTTGAGGATACAACTCCTAAGAGATTTCCATGTCCCCACCCCTGCTTCCCAGCAAAGGGCTCTTAGGAGCTCTGTGCCCTTCGGGGGCAGGGGCATCCAAATCATCTCTCAGGTGGTCAGGGACCAGCCACAGCTGCGACTTCTAGGGCTGTGCCTCCAAGGATCCACAGCAGGCCCAGGTGTGTTTATTTTGGAGGTTGCTAGATGAGGAGAGAAGGATCTTTCAAAGACTGAACAATTCATTTCCAAAACCTCAACTACCTGAGGCAGACAAAGGTGGGTGGGGAGGTTATTCTTTCAGCTTTAGCCAAAGGAGAAGACTTGGATTCCAGCCTTTTTCAGAGTGCAGAGCACTCTCCTGAGCTCATGGGTGCCCTGTGGTTGACCCTTTAGAGATGAGGTAGAGCTTGGTAATAGAAGGCCCATCCACTGAAAAGTATTGCCTCCCCTAGAGGCACATCTTCCCCACAGCCTCCTGGCTCAGTGCCAAGCTCTAGTGCTGCTTACTGAGAAGAAATATCAACACCTACCTAAATTATTATGGAATTTCTTCTCTCTGATTCTACCAGACCCAGTTCTGAAATTTAAATTCCACTTAGATATTGTGGATCAGAGGGTGAGATGCATCTTTCCGCAGAACAAACAGAAAAATGAGACCAGCAGACTTGGAATTTGGCCACTCTTCCCTTGTATTATGGGATCATATGGAGAGTACATTTATCCATTCTATTCCCATCAAATATTAAGGACAGTAACAGAAAAGATTAAGACTTGTAGGAGGTTAACAGACCACGTGTAAAGGAAGAGTCTAAATAGATTCTGGTGGCAGGGGAAAATATTATGACAAAAAAAAAGATTTAAATTCCAGAAGGTTCCAATTTAGGATTTTTCTCTGCAGAACAAATATGCAGCAGCCTGCCTTCCATCTTGCAGTGCAGAGGGTTTCTCAAATTAAGGACTCTCCAATCCATTCTTCACACTGCAGCCAGTAAACCCACAACTAGGCAAACCCGACTCCCCACACCCTTGCATCCAGGGCTCTCCAGTGTGCCTCCCGGCCCGTGCTCCGCATTCCGGCCACTCTGCATGCTGGGTTCAGTCATCTCTGGACCTTGGCACATGCTGCTCCCTCTGCCTGGATCAAGCTCTCTCTCTTGTCTAGACAGTGTTAGCTCCCCCAGCTGCATGCTCCCCTGGCACCTGGCACTGCCCCATCATCTGGCTTTATTGTGATTACTTGTTTAACTGTCTGCTTTCCCCACTGGCACTGTGGGGGCAGGGACCATTTTTGTATGGTTTGCCTCTGAATCCCCAGAGCCTAATACAGTTCCTGGCACAAAGTAGAAGACGGAAATGGGCTCATCAAGTTAGACTTTGCCAATCTGAATGATCTGTATTGCCTTAAAAGCCTGGACTAGACTGAAAAATGAAAACAAGAATAATAGAGCAGGAACAATGAGAAAAATGCCAAGAAGAAGTGGAAGGCATGCACCCCCTCCTTCCTTTCTCTTCAGCTTACCCAGCTCCTGAACTTATGAGCAAAATCCACTGATTTTTTGCTGACCACAGTAACAGAAGAGCCTAAAAAATTCAACTTTCCATCTGGCTCTTCATGGTCCAAGAAAATACAGCAATTTCAAACTCCAGGGAGACAAGCACTGAAATCATGAAAGCTTAAACCTAGCCTGTCGTAGAATCCCCTAACAGTAGCATGAATTTGACTCAGGAAGAAAAGTGAAGAAAGCATCATTTACTCTGGAAGGATCAAGTCCCTGGTGAGCCTCAAAAGGGATGAGTTTGATGTTTCCTCATAGCAATTTCCCCCTCTGTCCTTCAAAGCCAACCTGCTCCATGCAACAGCTGGTCCTTGCTTCTCTTCCTTTCTACTCCCGCCAACATGCTCCTTATCATGAGGCCCATCATCAGTTAGCCAGCTGCAGACTGGGCTGAAGGTGGAAGCTGGCCTTCCAATGGGAGCGCTTTAACATCTGTCCTCATCCGCTGTCCAAAACCTGGCTGCTACTTCAAGGCAAAGATGATGTGTTTGCTTTTTACTGTTTTATGTTAGAACCAAGGCTAACTGAGAGTTGCTGGTGAGGGATGAAATAAGAACTAATTCCTCCTTTACATAAAAACATTATGGGAGACACTCGAGCATGCTCAGGAGTCTGCCTGATTTCATTCCTCTCACCACTGGCACACTTCTGCTCCCGGCAGGAAAAAAAACAGGGCAAAGGTTCTGAAAAGCCATCAATAGGTCAGTCTCATGATATTTGGGGCCCAATGGAAAAGGGGATTTTCAGAAACGTGCCAGAGAGATTCAGCAGCTGGTTTGAAGGCTTCAGGCGGTTTGGATAAGCATCTGAAATTTGGGTACATTTCTGAGCCTGCTCTGTGATCCCTTTGAAGTTTAACCAACTTCAATAAACCTTCTAGAAAGCCAGGACTGGTGAAAAGGCTTTCTTTGGAAGTCTCTCTAGATGTACCCTTTTGCTTTCTCACTGGGCAGCCAGCCCATCAGGACAAGAGATCTGGAAAGGAGACAAAAGCTTGAGACAGAATGTTTTATATGTTCAATTTGCTGCCTTTTTTCTCTCCTTCTTCCTACTCTTTATACAGTTGGAGAAGGCAATAGCACCAAATGCCCAGTGGGCTTTGAGGGTCCTGAGCTTAGGTGTGCTCGTGGCCGCTGCCTGGGAGCCCTGACGCAACCTGACTTGTTTCTGAAGGCCTTGCTAAGAGGCACAGGAAAAGCACCAGACCTTAGAATAACAGAGATGCCATTTGCAGTCCAGAAAGTCGTGGCTCGAAGCACTCAGGGAGAGCTGGCAACAGGGCCTGGGGTGGGTACTGGCAGGAGGGCCCATCCCATTTCCCAGAGAAGCATTCTCTGGTTGCCTGAGTCAGGCGCTGGAGCCTATCTTGCCTCCTGTCTGCACAGGCTTTTAATCAGAAATTACCAGTGCATCAAGAAGAGACTGCATGCTACAGTACTGTGTGGAATGGCCAAAGGTGAGACCTGGATTGGCTTTGGGTCACATTCAAGAAGTGAAGGTGGTGAGCAGGGGGTGGGTAGGGTACCAAATGCTGGCTTCTTTAGGGAAGCAAATAGGGAGGGGCCTTTATGAGCTGGTAGCAGAGTCTTCAACCCTACCTCTGGTTTGTGGGGAGAGACTTAAGTGCTGTCCCTTCTCTAACTTGAGAGAAGTGTACTGTGAAGGATAGGACACAGGTCCAGAGGACCAAAGGATGAATCAGAAGCATCTAGAGAGGAGAGCTGAGCTATACAGCAGCATCCCAAAGCTTCACTGGCCGAACACAATGAGGGAAATGTCCTTTTTTGACCCTGAAACCAAATGACAAAAAGAGAAGGATGACAGGGAGATGTGTTCACAGCACCAAAGGAACCCCACCAGAAGTGGGACTGCAGATCATTTTCATTTCTTTTTTATTGTTAAAAAAATATTAACAGTAATTAAAATAGACAAACAAACAAACATTCACAACCCATCACCGAGTCCTGAAAGCTTTGGCCATTTGTTCCCAATGGAGTCCTTCATCCAACGGCAGATGGTGATTTCAGCCAAAGGGCCCCTTCATGTTTTTCATGGGGGGGTACTGCTGCTCCATTGGCATGGCCCCAAAGCAGTCGGAGGGGTTACAGTGGCCAGTCTTGCCTGGCTGGCCCATGGGGCCGGGGGGGCCAGGGATGCCGGGAATGCCTTGCTGGCCCATCGGTCCCGTTGGGCCTATCTTGCCATACCCTGGAGGACCTTGTGGACCTAGGGAAGAAAGAGAAGAGGGAAAGTGAGGAGACCCAAATCGTAAGAAAAGAAGTAATGGTCATGATAAATAACACCATCCCTCTGATAAATACCTCTCAGGTTACAAGGTGTTTTCATGGAAACCTAATCTGGTCCTCATAGTCATTTCACGATAACAACACTACTAGCTGGTATTAGTGAGAGCTCCCACATGCCAGGCACTGGCCTAAGTGCTTTTGATGCAGTATTTTTTTTAAATCTTCACAAGGATTCCCTGAGAATGGAGCTCTCAACTCATTTTGCCCGTGAGGACCCAGGCCCAGAGAGCCACACATCTGGTGAGTGGTGAAGCTGGGTGGCAAAGCCAGGTCACCCAGCTCTGTTCATTCTCTTTCAGGCTCTACGGCCAAGCATGTGTCTTAGAGAGCACCTCTGTGAGCTTAAATGACATCCTTAAGGTTATACAGCCAGAAAGAGGCAGAGCAGAACTTGAACTCATCTTCCCTGGCCACCAGCATATCCAGCTCTCTTCCACTGCGTCATGCTAGTGCAGCTTAGGACTTGAGGGCAGGGATGGGGGCTTCCACTCCCCACCCACCCACAGGCCCTAGGAGAGTGTCAAGCACACGGCAGTATTACTATAAATGTTGGTTGATGGGCCTGTAGTTATTTGGAGTTATACACAATTGTGTTATGGAAAGAACATGGGGGGGTGTCTCTGCTGCTGTGGATTCGTTGTCTCAAATGCTGGCTTTTCCTACCTGGGGGACCGGGGAGACCACTTTCTCCTGTGATGCCAACACCAGTGTCTCCTTTTTCACCTTTGGTACCAGGCAGCCCTGGGACAAGGGAAACAAAATAAGTCCTATCCCTGGGCAAAAAAAAAAAGCACCTCCCATTGGACTATGTGAAACACACACACAACACACCATATTCACAACAGACCTCATGTAACGCTCATGCCTGCCCCAGAGAGCACTGGGTGCCCCTCCAGGAACCAGAGGGCAGAGCTACCTCTCATTCCCGGTAAGCCCTGCCGTCCTTCTCTGCCAATCTGTCCAGGGAGCCCAGGTGATCCTGGAGCGCCTGGCCGACCAGGAGAGCCATCCTTCCCTGGGGGTCCCGGTCGTCCTGGAGCTGCCGCCATCTCCACAGGGAACTGCATCCTGGAGGTGTAGTAAGCCATCCTCTCTGCAAGAAAGGACAAGGTCAGGTCATAGGATGCCCCTGAGGGACCCAGAGCGACCGCAAATGCTGTATGGAGTCCACACAGCCTGTCTTCAGCGGGACGTCAGCACCAGGAAATGGGAGTTGCTCTCCCGTGTGGTCTCCAAGCCATTGCCTCCACCGTGCGTTCCACAGGATCTTTCTTGAAGCACAGCTCTGATTACAGCGTCTCTCTTCTTGAACACCCTTCATTGATTCACCACTGGTTTCAAGACAAAGCCAGACCCTTGCCTGGCATTCAAGGTCAGCTTCCCAAGCTTGATATCCAGCCCTTCAGGACAGGGTCCATGTCCCCTCACCCCTGTACTGTGACCCCAGCCCCTAGCACCTCAACATAGGTCCAACAAATCAACATAATGATCTCACAAGGAGAAAATGGGGGAAAGCTTTTAGTAAACACCAGCCATCTTATAGTTGCTGCTCATCCTTCCATTTAGAGATTGCTTACTGCTGTCTTGCTTGATATCAATTTACTTGTCTGTCTTCTTTGCTCAAGTACGGGCTCAGGGAGGGCAGGAGAGGGTCATTTTATCTCTGAACAGAGCAGGTAACAGGAAAGGTCCGAAGCAAAATTGAACACATGCCTGCCAACTCCAGGCCTTTTAAGTATGTGTGTGGGGGTGGGAGTGGGAGTGGGGAGGACATGGAGCTTTAAGGACAAGGAGGCCAGGGCAGGGCAGGAAAGCAGCTAGGAAGGGCAGACGGCATCCACCACCACCCAGCCGGCTGCCAATTACCATCAAACATTTTAATCATCTCTTGTTGGATGAACCTCTTGATTTCATCGTAATTCACCATGTCTCCCTAAGGAAAAAGAAGAAAACCTCTCTTGATTATACTTCCAAGCCTGGTGCTTTTTTCCTGGGAACAGATATCTATGGATATAAGGATGAGGAAGGTGGCAAAGGTGCCAGGAGCCTCCCAGAGATCTGTAATCTAAAGCCCTAACCCTCCCAAAATGGTATAGAGTATTATGTGCAGAGTGCATTTTTCCTGGGGAGAGGGTCCCTTAATACCCCACTCTCCCACACACACTTAAGAACCACTGAATGGAGATTGTGCGCTTCCCCACAGAACGCCAGCCTATCTGCTGCAATGATCCAAGCTCCACCTCGCCCTCCTGTTCTGTGGGCAGTGCCCAGGCTGCCAGCCTTCCCCCTTACCATGGATCCCGGCATGCCAGGCAGTCCAGGGCTCCCCGCAGGCCCTGGAGATCCAGGGTGGCCTCTCTCTCCAACAGGACCTGGTGGCCCCACAGGCCCCATGGAACCACTCTTGCCAGGTCCTCCAGGTATGCCAGCTCTCCCCTTCTCTCCTGCCTGGCCCTTCTGTCCTGCAGGTCCCAGATCACCCTACAAGGACAGGAAGTCACAGTCAGCATTGCCAAGTATTGTCAAGCCTCCTTCATGATGTCTCAGCCATCTCCCACCAGGCCCACAGCACCTCCCTCTGGATGGTGGCCGCAGCATCCTGACAGGCTGCCCTGCCTCACTCTCCTCCTGCAAATCACCCTCCACGCTGCCCGCAGAACAGTCCTTCTAGAGGACGGTTCTCATGATGTTACTCCCTGCTTAGAAATTCTGATGGCTCCCAGCAGCCCTGGGATAAAGGCCTAATTCCTTGGCCACACATTCAAGACCATTCAAGGTATAGTCCTGACCATACTTCTCCAGGCTCATCTCCCAGCCCTTACACCTCCAGCCATATCTCCCTGAATATAATTCTCCAATTCTGCCATGCTGTCTTAGTGCTCCTGGCCTTTGTACAAGCAGCTCCCTTGCTTGGAACATCCTTTCCCACTTCTCTACTCAGTGCACTCCTCCTACTCAGCCAAGATGGTCTTGTTCTTTCCACAGCCTCCCTAACTCCCCAGAAAGGTTGGGGGCTCCTCCCCTCAGAATCCAAAGTTATGTCAAATCCCCTTAGGTAAAACTCGGCACGCTAGTATAACTGTGTCTGGACTGTAGTGAGCTCCTACTGTTCAGGGACCTCTATCTGTTTACCCAAGGCCAGGACAGAGGGCCTAGAATGTAAGCAAGATCAAATGGATGCTTGCAGAATAAAGGAATGAATCGGGAAGCGGATGTGGCTCAAGCAATTGAGCTCCCGCCTACCACATGGGAGGTCCTGGGTTCAGTTCCTGGTGCCTCCAGGAGAAGACAAGCAAGACAGCGAGCTGGCGCAATGGGCAGGCGCAGCGCTGACACAACAAGATGACCCAACAAGGAGACACAAAGAGGAAAGACAATGAGAGGCACAACAAAGCAGGGAGCTGAGGTAGTTCTAGCGATTGAGTGCCTCTCTCCCTCATGGGAGGTCCCAGGTTCAGTTCCTGGTGCCTTCTAAAGAGAAGATGAGCAGACACAGAGAGCACACAGCAAATGGACACTGAGCACAAACAAAAAAGGGGGGGGGGGATAAATAAAATAAAATCTTTAAAAAAAAAAAAATGAATGAATTACTCAATCAATCAATGAGTGAATGAACTGGCAATTCCCATTCCCCTAGCCATGACTAAGAACCCTGGAAGGACCCATGTGGGAAGATTTCAGAGATGAGCTTGCTCCAAGTCCTTCCCACTAGCCTTTCCGTGCCTCCTTTCTGTGCCTAAAGTCAGAGTTGGAGCTGCGCTTAATCAACTCACGAGCATCTCCTCTCAAATCCAGCTAGTGCCCACTTACCTTTGGACCAGGAAGTCCATAGAGACCCTGTTTTCCAGGGGGTCCCTAAAGAAGGAGAGAAGAAGTCAGTGGTCAAGTGCAGGCAGCACCCCTGAGCTGTCCATGGGAGGTAGGTGGAGGGAAGCAACCACCCTCCACAGCCCTTGGCCCCCAGGCTGTGACTTTGAGAAAGGACAACAGCCTCCCTGCCAACAGAGGGGTGGGCAGCCTGGAAGAATGTGTCCCCTGGGCCACGGCCTTGTTTGATCATGTTGGCAGGGTCCCTTGTCACAGAAGAAAGAAGGTGGGAAGAAGACAGAAGGAGAGGGCCCGAATGTGGCATTTGGAGGGCCTGGTAAGAGCTGATGCTCAGGAATGGTTAGTTGGAGTTTATTATGATTATAGCCTCTTTTTGACCAGGCACATAGTTAAAAAAAATAAACAATGAAAAACAAGTCTTCCTCCCTTCCTTGTTCCCTAGTTCCCAGTTTCTCTCCCTGAGCAGCTATCTGACCGGAGAGCGGGTGCATACAGGGAATGCTTACTGAACGAACAGGGAGGAGCCGGGGGAAGGCGAGAGCCACAAGCAGCATCCCCGGGGAAAAGGAGAAGACCAGTACAACGTACCTCTTTGCCAGCTGCACCATCCATGCCTGGTTCGCCCTGGGGAGTGGGGAGCAATGGCGGATGTGACCTGGCCCTCTGAGCAGGTCCAGCCCCCTGCCCCACCAAGAACCTGCAGTCCTCCGGGCCTCAACCTCTGACACTCTGATCTTGGGCATGGACACTAAACCCCCCGCTCTAGCACCACGTCACACCCCAGCCCCATACCGATGGCTCCAGCTGCCCCCTCTGTGAAAGAAGAGCACCCAGTGCCTGCCTTGCTCTTTGTTAGATCCCAGCACCTCGTGCACTTCCTGGCTCTCTGATATCTGCTAAATGTTTGCTGAATGAATGCATGAACTGTGAACAGGTGCCTCTAGCCTCCTGTGAGATCCCAGAAATTGGCCAGGGTGAGCCTGAGCCCACTCCCTCCCCATGCCAGGAGAAGCTGCCTCCCTGGCCCAGCTCTATTCTGAGGGGATGCTGGGGAGGAAGAGTCTATGAGCATGCAAGTGGTCCTGAGCCTGCAGGCAGAAAGAGGGAAGGTGGGTCAGAGGGACCTACCCAGGGTCCTTGGCAGGAATCTGAGTGAGTAGGAGAGTGGCAGATGGCTGGCTGACCTGCCTGTACCAGCTGGAGCCATCCACCTCATCCCAGGCCACCAGCTCCAGGGTCAGACAGGGACTATAGTCATTGCTACTGCTCCTCAAAAGACAGTCTGTTTTGGTGGAAAGGACCCTGACTTGGGGGCTAGGAGACCTGGGACCCTGTCTCAGCTCTCAGGAGACTTTTCAACCCTGAGACTGGCTATCAGTTCCATCTGAAGTGGTTCACCTAGCATTGCGGAGTGGCTCAGGACACAAGTTCTGGAATCAGGCAGGCTGGGGATCCAGCCCCAGCTCTTCCACTCACTAGCTGTGTGACTCTGAGCAACCAACTTAACTTTGCTGAACTTCAGTTTCCTTAACTGTAAGACAGGACAACCAGACCCACTAAACAGGGTTGCAGTAGAGATTAAATGGCACAATGCACATTAAGCACTTAGCTCGCCATCCAGTACGTGGCCACTGACCAATATATTATAGCTCTTATTATTAAGCATCAGCTGAGATGAAGGAGTGATTTCTGGGAAGCTGAGAAAGCTACAGCAACAGTACTGCAGCAGCTTGTTCCTGACATTTACAAAGATTTTCTGTGGTTACCAACAAGCTCCCTTGGGGAAGGGGCAGGGGCAGAACAGGAACCAAGTCTCTTCTGTCCATCCCCTAGCTGAGAGATCTGCATAAGGCTGGGGTTGGTCTGTCATCAGAGGCAGTGACCTTGTATGCAGTTGGCACAGCACTGACTTGCAGGGCTTGTCTTTTCTTCTAAATGTTATGTGATTCTCAGGCATAAGCTCCAGCCTGCCATCTTGCCATGCTAGCAGCTTCTCCTTCTCTGGAGATCCCAGATCTACAGTGTTGAGCTCAACTGGCAAAGCCAAGCGACCCTTTCCCTAGGGGGCTGAGCCATGGAATGGGGGGCCTTACCGGGGGACCAGGGTGTCCAGGGGGGCCAGGCTGTCCTGGAAGGCCTCCCAGGCCTCTTTCTCCAGTGGCTCCCCTGTCTCCTTTCAGGCCCTAGAGAACAGTAAGGGGGATGGTGAGAGGGGAGGAGAGGCCATGGGCAGACCCCCTCATAGCTAGGGGCAGACACCTCATCATATGCCAGGGACCATGTCTTACCTCCCAGAACCCACAGGGAGAGGTGGCGCTGCATGAACTTGTGGCGGGGCCCTGGAATGGCCCCCAGCCCTCTCCGAAGGCCTTCGCCACATGGTGGTTGGGGCGATCTTTGGAGGTAGGAGAGGCTGACACCAGGGAGGAAGAAGGGGGATGGGGACAAACCCATCCCAATTCCCTCTAAAGGAAGCCCACAGCAGAACCGGGCAAAGCCCCTGGGAGAGTGAGGGGAGGGGAGCATGTCACTCACCATTGCAGAGATCCCAGCTGGACCCGGCTGGCCTGGAGGCCCTGGTGGCCCCTAAAGAGAGATGAGTCAGCGATGGCAAGAGGTTCCAAAAATAAGGCCCCCGGGGAAGTAGAGAGGGGCTGGCCAGGAGCCCTCAGCTACAGCAGCTCCATCCTTGTCCTTAAACCTTTTCTTCCCCTCTGGTCCTGCACTTGAGCTTTGGCCAGAAGATCTGTGCCCAGGGGTCCAATGAGGACCCTCACTCCTACCTCACGCCCAGTGTGATCAGAGAGCCACAGCCAGAGGCCAAGTGCAGAGGGCTGAGGCCTGAGGGAGCTACTATGTGGGCCTGGGTGTCTCCTGAGGCTTCTCTCAAGGCCTCTCCACTTCCTTCCTGTCCTGTGAGGGAGTGAAGACCAGGAGCCGGGGGTCTCAGGAGCAGGAGAGTGAGGGGCAGGGGCTCAGCCCCGACCCCAACGTCCATATGGATAAACCCTGTAGCCTGGCACCCTGCTGCTCCCCTAACACTTGAGTGCATGGAGACTCCCTCCCTGCCTGGGTGGGGCTGGGTCTGAAATGTCTTCCTCACCTCTGATGGCCACATCCTTGCCTTTGAGACACAGCTCAAATGTCCCCTTCCTGTTCAGAGGTGACACATTCTCTGCACCGCAGGGCACTCAGTTCCCTCCAAAGCATTACCCCCACGCTCCCAGACTGAAAGTTCCAGAGTACTCGGGCTCTCTTCTATTCATCTCAAGTTTCCTGGGGCAAAAATGTGCAGCACTGGGGCACACAGCAGGAGGGCTGGGCTGGACATGCAGAAGGGACAGGAGGAACCCTTGTCTCCTGCTCCCCTGTAAGTCTCCAAATGAGGACCCAATTCAGAGTGTGTCTTCATTTCCTTCTTATTCTGTAACGTGAGGGGACTGGGCTAGATCTGGGGTTTCCAGTCGAGGACCTTAGAGTCTCTTGAGATCCATAAAAATAGTGATGGGGATCTGAAAGTTCCTTTTTTTTCAGTCATGAACTACTTTAACATTTCAAAAAACCTCCTGGAAATTTCCCAGCCAGCCACAACAGGGCTGCACTAAACCATCTGTGGATTTGCTTTTAGCTGGAACCCCATCAGCTCTGCACAGCCCTACAGATCAAAGGCGCTTTTGGTAGTTGTCTGTGTTATTGATGAGTAAGGTGGATGGCGAAATGCATTATTGCTTAATAAACATCTTCTCCAAGTCGCCCCATTTCAGTAAATGACACCACCCACTTACCCAGTGGTTCAAGCCAAACGCAGGAGTCACCCTTCATCCCTTCTTTCCCACCTCCTGCAGCCCCACATCCGGGTGGTCGGAAAGTGCTCTACCTCCTAACACACATCCCCTCTCTTCTACAACCACCCACCCACTGCTGAGAAAGTCCCTGGCTGATAGCCCCGCATCCATTGGTGCACCCTCCCCCAAACTCCTGGCAGGCCTCTGAGGCCCTCCTCGCCCCACGTCCCTCTCTCCAAACCCACCTGCCCCCTTCCCTGTGCGCCCTCCTCGCACTGCACTCCAGCCACGCCCGCCTTCTCTGGGTTCCTCAGATGCACCTTGGGCTCTTGTGCTGGCCGCTCCCTCAGCCTGGAACACTCTCTCCCAGTCTGTCCTGTAGCTAGCTCCTTCTTGTCATCGGGCTCGGCTCAAATGTCACTTCTTCCCAGTGCCCCCCTGTAACCTCACTTCATTGCCTGATGCTTTTCACATTAATTTATTTGTTCGTTGTGCCTGCACGAAGCCTCGGGGAGATCAGGGGACCTCGTCTGCCTGGTCCACTATTCTGCCCCAGGGCCTGGACCACGCCTGCTATGGAGCAGGTGCTCAGTAAAGTCTTGTTGCATAACTGAATGACCTTTGATTGATACATAAACGCAAATGTATCCAGGAAATAAGAATATGGTGATAAGGCCTGGGAACCAGCAGATCAGGTGCACTGGAAGCCCCTTACGAGGCTGGCCCTGCTCCTGTGGTCTGTTCCTTCATCACCAGCCTGCCCCCCACCACCCTGCCCCAGCTGAGTCCTAACCTCATAGAGGCAGAGGTAAAAACGGTTCAACTCACAAGATGGCCAGGGGGACCGGGTCTTCCCTGGGGTCCCATGGCACCAGGCTCACCCTGCAGGAGCCAGAAAAAGGGAGAAATAAGACAAAAGCAGATTACTCGCACACACGTGGCTGTTAGGTGGGAGAGGGCTGAGCACAGCAGGTGGGAACACTGATGGTCTCCAGAGCCGTGCCTTTCAGAGCCTGAGGGACCAGTGCTGCCCATGAGTATTGCTGGGTAGAGAAAGTACAGCCCCAAACCCAAGGAAGCCAGGCTCTGCCTTTCAAGGTTGGACTCAACAGCCTCTAGGCAGGGGGGCCAGTTACAACACTTAAGAGGAGGGAGAAAGTTCAAGGTGAGCTGTGTTAGACAAAACCTCCCCCAGAAGGCCAAGGAGAGGTGACTGCTTTGCCAGTGAGTGGGAGGAAGCCACTACATCCCAGACTCAGCAGAGCCCAAGGCAGCCTTACCTCTGCTCCGGGCCGGCCACTGCTGCCAGGGGGACCTGGTTTGCCACAGTCACCCTGGAAGAGAGAGAGGCAGTTGGAGCCCACCAGGCTTCTACTTGGTACCCCCACCCCAAGTCGACCCCACAGGCGCTCTGCCACCTTCCCCGGCTCTGATGCCTTCAGGCTGGTAGGTACTGTCCCAGTCTGCCAGGCACTGGTGGCCTCAGGTGGCTTGGATGCTGCTTTGTCACCTCAGCCAGGGGTCAGGTAGTACCTCCACCCAGCCAAATCTGCCATGTCTTGAGTCGGGTCTCAGGAGAGCAGAGAAAGCCTGCTTGGCAGAAGGCACCAGGCCCTTACCTTAGGTCCCGGGAGGCCAGGATGTCCTGTTTTCCCTTTGAAGCCCTGGAATAAAAAGCAGGAAGCCGTCATGCTTGTCTGTCCCTCACCTCAACCAGAGGCCTCTTCCCACCCCTCCTTCCTTGGATTAAATAAATCAAACCAACCCAAAGTCACAACATGGTGGCCACAGAGAATGGAGATTTTGGTTGTCCACCCATCCAGGCAGAGCCTGCAACTTGCTCAGTCTTTGGGACCACAGAGCTCCCAGCTCCTTACTGCAGTTCAACTTACCGGGGGTCCCATGATTCCAGGGGGGCCAGCAAGACCAGGGTCCCCCTAGGGAAAGAGACCAGGGCACTGAGACAGAAGTCTTGCCAAACCTGCATCCAACTCATTCACTGCTCTCCCCCAGCTATCCTGGGATGGACGGAATGCCACATGGGGCTAGGGGAAAACTCCAAGACAGGCTCAGCCCCTGTGGACACTGGCTAAATTCCGGCTCCTCTCTGGGCCTTAGTTTTCCATCTTTTGAGTACAGAAGGAGGTTGAACTTGATGCTCTGCTCTTTGCCATGGCCCATCCCTTTCAGATTCCTCAGCAAAACCAGACCCAAGGAGCAGGTTAATTTTTTCTGACACTCAGCCTAGTTTCTCCAATTGCCTAAGTTTCCGGATATAAATGAATTCCCTTCACTGTCCTGCCTTTGCTGAGGCCCAGCACATCTAGCCAGGTTAGGCCACTGGGAGAACTGAGAAGCCAAGGGGCTCTGCTGCCAACAGGGAGTTGGGGTGCAGAGGAAGGCAGGCCAAGGGAAGGTGTGGGTGGCCCCTGACAGAGGTGGGGGACATTTCAGTTCCCTTCACCAGGGTTCCCTTGACATTAGCTCCTAGAAAAGAAAGAAGGCAGTGAGTACCTTCCCAGCCCATCATCTCACCCTCAAGCCAGGCTTGCCATCCTTCCCATCCAGACCGTCCAGTCCAGCAGGGCCCTGGAAACAGGAAAAAAGCCTTCCTGCTAGAGCCCCAGGAGGTAGGAAACCTGGACCAGCCCTTCGACTCCCTCCATTGCCCCCTCACCCAACTCCACCCCTAGCACACATGCACAAGCACATACACATGCACGCACCCCCAAGTCCACGAGGCTAAGAGGGCCAACACTCACTTGTATCCCGGGAGGTCCTGGTGGCCCAGGGGGACCAGGCAAGCCCGATGGGCCTCGAATCCCTTCGCTGCCCTGGAAACCAGGCCCCCAATTGTCAGCAGGCCCTCGCCCCCCTGAGGTCTAGGTCCTAGACCAGAGACTGGTTACTACTGGAATGCAGGAGAGCTGGCTTCTAACCCCAACCTGGCCTGGCCTCCCTGGCGGCTTCCCCAACCACCCCCAAGAGGGTCTATCTTTATCTGCAAAGGGCCCCCTTCCCTCGCCGCTCCACCAGGAAGGGACAGAGCCCATTTGGCCCAGTGGCTCCTTCAGGCTGAGCCAGGAGCCGGCGTGGCTGGTGCTCAGGAAGGTGTGCCGAACTGAAGGCATCGGCCCCAACAACGTGCCAAGCATTGTGTGAGAACTGATGTCCCCAAGACCAACAGAGGGTGACCTCTGTCCACAGGAGCTCACAGTCCTGTGAGGATCACAGGCCCACTACCACCAAAGGCATGAAGGAGGGCTAGGGTTCAGAGAGGGAGAGTTCATGCCACTTGGGGGTCAGGGAAAGTGTCACAGAAGTGTCCCCAGACCCTGGCAGGTCACTGGGATTTAGGCGGTGGAGGAGAAAAGGGCATGCCAGAGGGATTGCAGAGAAAGGATAAAGGTTTGGAAGTGGGACCATGCTCAGTTCCCAGAGTATCTGGCAGGGGGGTGGTCTGTGGCGGGGGAAGAGGGCCCCGACCACCGGAAACCCTTTATTAAGCAGTAGTGAGGAGGCCAGTGGTTTTTGAACTGCACTTCACAGGGCCCTGAGGGTTCCTGGATAAACCTCTGTGCTGGGGGCCGAAGTGGGGGCCCGGAGGGTGGGACTCCAGACCCCTTCCCCTGCCTTAGTCAAAGCAATTACCACGAGATTCTGTTTTAGAGACTGGGCTTTCGCTTGTGCTTCTGTGTGAAGAAAGAACTCAGGGACTCCAAAATAAAGTCTGTAAACCTCCACGACAGGCACTGGGAGCTAGTCAGGGCAAGGCGGGAGAGTGATGAAAACTGAAGTGTGGATTAGAATGTTGACTGGAGATGGGGGGCAGGCCAGTGAAGAGGGCCGCTGCAGTCCCCCAGTGGGGAGAGGGTGACTTTCTGGGAACAGTGAGCATGGGGAAGGCCAAGAGAAAGGGAACAGACACCTGAGACCCAGCAAAGCCGGGAAGGAGCTTGGGGGTGGAGGGGTGTGGGGGGTGACCATTGCAATGCCACCAGCCACCAGGAGGTGTCAGCACAGGCCTAGGAAATAGCCCCACTGGGAGTCAGGGTGGAGAACCACTGGCCAGATGTTTGGGATTCTCCACAATGACCAGCCTAAGGAGAGCAAGCAGCCCTGAGACACAGAGCCAGCCTGCTTCCTGCAGCACAGAGGGCTCCAGCCGGCGGGGGTGAGAATGCACCTCCCACAGGGAGGGGAGGGGAGGGGAGGGGAGGGGAGGGAGGTGGCACAGGAGAGGCAGCGATGGGCCGCGGGGCTCCCCTGGGCTGGGAGGGAAAGTCTGAGCTCTGCAGCTAACTCTGTGAGCCCCTGGGCTGCCCCACTCCCCCATGCCCACCACTGGGTCTCAATTTCCTCACCTGGGAATGAGATGTTAAACCAAGGAGGCCCTTCTCCCTAGTCCCTGCCAGCTCTGAAGTGCTGTGCTGAGTGTGTTGAGAGCAAAGCGGCTCCCCAGGCTGCAGGCCACCTGCCCTTCCCTTTGGGCCATGGTCCCCCACCCCTTTCACAAACTCAGAAATCAGTCTTGGGGGCCTCTCCCTCCCTCCCTCCCCACCCATGGAAGCTGAGGAGCCCAGGGGTTAGGCTGAGACAGAGATATCAGCCCCGAAACCAAAGCAGAACTACATCTCCAAAGTACCAAGCTAGTCCCAGGGGCAGTGGGTCTGGGGATTCCCCCAGGCTACTGCACCCTTTTATCCTTATCGCCAAGTCACAGGCCACTTGCTGCCCTCTCTGGGCCCTTGGGGACACATGCACATGGCTGCCTGGGAGACCATTCCCCCTCCAGGCTGACTTCCTCCTGCAGTTGTCGGACCCAGAAGGCAAAGGCCCGGGACAACTCCTGCTGCGACGTGGAGTGCTGGACTAGGACAGGCTGCCTCCTTCCCTCAACTCCTTGCCCTGCCCCCGACTAGCCCCCTTGGCCTCCTCCCCACCCACCCCTCTCCCAACAGACCAGGACATCGGCTGCACAGAGGCTGGCAGGTTCCTTGGCACCGGCCCCATCCCTTGGAGCCCACTCGTCTGCGTGGCCCCTGTAGCCGCCAGCCCAGCCCTGGAAGTCTTTGCATTCCCCGGAGGCCTGGGGCTCGGAATGGGGGCCCAGGGCTGTGTGGCTCATATCAGGGCGCTTTGATCAGCCTGGGGTCCTGCTCACCTTCTCCGCTTGGGGACCAGGTGGGCCAGGTGCTCCAGCTTTGCCCGGGAATCCAGGCAGACCCTATATCGATAAAGGAGCAGGCAGGAGTGAAAGTGGGGCTGGAGGGGGAGTTCCTCTCCTTTCTTCCTCCTGTTTGTGTTACACTGTTGTTAACTCAAGACATTTTGATTCCTTAGAAACACCCACCAAGGAGCAATAGGCCTGGTTCCCCCGCTGCTGGGCTGGGGCCCACCCAGGAGGCCCTGCTCCACAGGCCCCGGCTCCTGGCCACCCAGGCCGCCCTCCCTGTCTCCTCCCGCCCTTCCCAGGCTCATCCTCACCCCACCCTGGCCTGCTCAGGCTGCCCCTCCCCAATAGGACCACATCAGACACAACTGGCTCTGTCTTCTCTTACCGGTGGGCCCGGAAAGCCTGGCTGGCCTTGAAATCCCTGTGGGAAGAAGCAAGGGACAGTTGGCTGTGCTGCTCCCCTCCCTCCTGCCCGGTGGTCCAGGTGGAAAGAATGACAGAGTAAGGCAGATGAGGCGCTGGGCGTGCAGTGGGGGGTTACAACTCAAGAGCAAGGAGGCTCCAGCTGGTCACTCACCCCTCCCTGGCCTCCCCCCAGCCATCCGCTGTGGTCAGGACAGCCTGGCAGGTTGCCGTCGCCCACTCACCTGGTCACCCTTCTCACCCGAGTTTCCTTGGGGTCCTCGCTCTCCTCGGGGACCCTGTCAACCACACAGAACAACACAGTTGTTACCCAATCTTCCTTCCCTCAGATCCTGGGCAGGACTGGGACCAGGGGTCCCTGTGTCCTCATCTCCCCTGCCCACTCCCACACTCACCACTGGACCTATGGGACCCGGGAGGCCTTCGGATCCTGGTGGGCCCTGCAGACACAGAGGGGCAGAATTGGACCCTACAGATGGGTGGAATGGGGCAGGGACAGTGCCACAGCTGAGGATAGAGCAGAGGCAGGGGATGTGGTGGAGGGCCCTCTGGGCCAGCAGAGCCTCCTCTCTCTTGCCTGAACAACTGAACCAAGCTCCTAACTGATCCCACCACCTCCTGGCTCACTCTAAACCAGCTAGCAAATGGCTGCCATCTTCTCTTCCTCAAGCACAGCTCTGATATATCACTCTCTTGCTCAAAAACCTTCCATGGCTCCTGTCTGCCAACTGAATGAGGTGCCCACTCTCCACCAATGTTAATTTTGAAGGTGTTTGGGAATAGAACCTCGTGGTTCTCTCCCTCAAATGCCACTTCCTCAGAGAGGCCTCCCCCCCCTCCTGTCCCCAGCTCTATGTTCCTCCACAGGTCTTATCACTCGTGTTTTATGTGTCTTTGTGTAGTCACCTGTTAGCTGCCTCTCCCACTGGAATGTGCATGCCTCGAAGGCAGGGACTCTGCTGTTTGTTCACCATGGGATCCACAGAACAGCCCCCAGTGGACCCACAGGAAGGATCATTTTTGAATAAAAGCTTGATGGGGTTTGCTGAATCTCACTGAGGCCTCACGGAGATTTGTGAGGAAGGAAAAGTAAGACTCTGATCCCAGTTTGTCTGACCCCAGATATGAGGTTCAAGAGGTTTGTCACCAGATGGGCTTGGGTTCAAGTCCAGACGTCACCACTAACCAGCTGCAGAACCCTGGCTGAGTCACGTCGGAACCTCGTCCACCTCATCCGATAACAACCCCCAGCTCTAGTGGCCCTGGGGACCACTAGCAAAGTGACTTGCCCAGGGCCAGAGGCTGTGGTGGCACTCGGGCCAGAGTCCCCGGGCCTGGCGGTCTCCCAGGCCTGCCTCTGCCAGCTTGCCTGTGCAGGAGAGGTCTTCTGCCAGCTGATGCCCCAGCGCCCCTGCCCCGTGGCAGCCCGGGCCAGCCTGGCTCCCGGAAACCCGCGGGATGCTCCTCACCCTCCCGCCTCCACGGCAACCCGCCTGCTGACTGCTTGAGACGCAGCTGGAGCAACTCGGGGGGCAGGGCCAGCAGGGGTCATGGTCTCCTCCTTTGCAGGCGGCTTGGAAAATCTCCAGGCTGCCGCAGCGGAGGCGGCAGAGCAGGGAACCGGCTCCGTTTGAAGCCCTTCCTCCCACCCCCGCGCTGAGCTGCGACTCACCGATTCTCCCTTCTCTCCCGCAGGCCCCACGTAGCCACGCTCCCCCTTGATGCCCTGACAAGCAAGCGAAGGGAGAGCAGAATTAGCCCCATGGCCTGCCCGCCACGGCGCTAATGTGAGGGGTGGAGACTGCAGCTGGCTCACAGGCTGGCACTTAGAGGCAGATGGCAGAAAGGGAGATGGCTGGGGGGAGGAGAGAGGTGGCTCCCAGTGGCTGCCCACTTGCCACTGGAGCCCTTAGTGGACCACGGGGACATGCCCACCCACGGGCTCCTGTGTGAGGGTAGCACTGTCTCCCCAACTCTCCCATCTCCCCATGGAGGCAGATTTTGGTTCTGGCTGTGTCTAGGCCTCTGGGGTGCTCTGAGAGTCTGGCTCTTGGGGCACAATGGCTGGAACGGGTACTCAAAAGCAGAGTGACAGGGCTGAGCCACGCCACGCCACCCAGGGGCCCACAGTGGGGGGCGGCACGCACAGCCTGGCAAAGGCCTGGGCTGAAATGCCTGGGGAGGTGGGAGGTGGGCTTGGAGGATGCCTGCCGATGGATGCCCAAGCCTGCTCCTATCTTGTCGTGGCCCCAGAGCCAGGGTCTCCATACTCACAGGCAGTCCTGGGGGGCCCATAGCGCCTGGGTAACCAGGTTGTCCTGGAGGACCCTGTAAAGGAAGGGAGGCATAATGGAGCAGCCCCCAGCATTTCTGTTCCCATCTCCCTGGGCAAAAGGGTGGTCAAAGCCAGAAGGTCTGGAGCTGCCCCACAGCAGGTGCAGCTACTGCCTGGGGCCATTTCCAAAGGAACGCAGGTTTCCCTTGGCCATGACCATCGCCACTAGCCCCCTGGGGGCTGAGCCAGAGGAGAAGGCCCAGAGCGTGGGATGAGGAGGACCAGGGAGGAGGGGCTGGGAGGGGCCAGCTGAACACTGCAGGAAGAGGGAAGGAGAAAAGCTCTCAGTAGGCGGGGGGAGGACAGGTGAGAGGCGAGTTTGCTCCATACAGGGAGTCGGGGTGCACAGAGATCTGCCTCATTGGATCTGGAGGGGGTGTGAAGACCCCGGACAGAAAGAACCAGGGCTGAGAGGCAGAGGATGTCACTGGGAGTCTGCCTCCCATCTGCCCTGGCTCTCCAGGCTCTGGGTCTAGCTCCATCCCCACCAGCTCTGCTTACCGGCTCCCCCTTATCTCCTGTCAGGCCCCTGAGGCCTCGCTCTCCTTGAAGACCCTGGGAGAGAAAAATCCTGAGAAACTGCCGAGAGGGCAGTCCCTCCCACCCCGACTCCTTCCCCTGCCCAGCAGCCCTCTAGTCTCACTCTAGGCAAAAGTGGAGGTCGCTGGTGGTCCCTAGTGTCCCCCGCAAAGTGACCGTAGAGGTGTGCCCCAGGAGGTTGATTGTCTGAGGCATAAATCCCCACAGATGGGTGCCTCTCGGGAGCATGCCCCCCAGTGGCTGACTCTCAGAGGGCACCTCTCAGGCAAGTGACCCACTGGTGTGACCTACTGTGGTAGATATCAGGGTGTACTTTTAAGAGGGTGACAAATGTGTGCTCTTCCTGAGATGAAAGGCAGAGCAGGTGCCCCCCAATGATGCTCCCCAGCAAGATGTACCCCCAGATACCTGACACTTACCTGTCCAAGCCACACACACATACCCAATCCACCCCCCAAACCGAAAACCACCTTCTTTAAGGGCTGAAGGACAGAGACGTGGGAGGGCCCCCTCCAGAGCAGTTCCTGTCACTTGTTGGGTGGCAGGGACTCTCAATTTCAATCAAAGCCAGAGCCCTGGCCCTCATGCTTCACCCTGGCCCTTGCAGATTCACGGCGCCACCAAGAGCCTCATGCCTGCCTCTTCTCCCTTGTCCCCTGAGAGACGGCGCCCAGACCTTTCCACAGCCCAAGACAGATGGCTAGACGGACAGATGGCCCCTTCACCCAAGCAAACAGAAACAGACACGGTCCGGCCAGAGATGAGGGTGTGGGGACAGATGGAACTGCGACGAGGAGGGCCGGCCCCCTGGGCCTCCATCACCAGGCATGGGAGGAAGGAGCCAGGCCCTGGGAACACGAATCTGACAAACAAGAGGTTAGTGTCCACGACCCAGGAGGGAGCAACAGTGAGGACGGGGCGATTTAAACACATCCGTGACGACGGACGACGGAAGCAGAGCAATTAACGACACCTAGCAGGAGCAGGCCAAGGCACTGGGCATGGAGGGCAGGCCTGGCTATACCCAGAACCCCAAATGGCTGCTCTCATGTTCCCAGCCTTGGAGCAGACTGGAACTGGAGCCAAGGAGGAGGGAGGGAAGAGGAGGAGGAAGCGGAGCGTCTCCTCTAGGATGATGGGAAAGGTGCAGGCAGGGCCGCCTTCAAATCCCGGGGGTGCCTCTGGACAGCCTCTCCAGGCAGCAGGGCCTCCAACCTGTGCCAGCCTGCAGTGCGAAGCCCTGAAGCTTTGGCATCTCTGCCAGGCTCTGTGCCAGGTGCCTGGCTGAGCCCCAAGAACTACTTTCAGCAAATCTTCCGTTAACACCAAAGGTGGAAGAAGCAGGAGGCAAACGTGAGAAAGGGAGGGAGAAAGAGGCCCCTGGAGACACCCACTTAAAATAAGAAGGTAAAGTGGCTCAGGAAGACTTATGGGGAATGATGTGGGGTTGTGGGTCGGGGAAAAAAGGGAAGCAGAAGTCGGTAGAAGAGAAGGGATTAGGGAAAGAAGGCAGGAGAAGAAGGAGAGGGGAAATATTAATAGAAAGAAGTCAGAGCCTGGGACCTCAGGAAAACTGTGTCGTTAGCTACCGTGCCTGAAGGGGGACAACAAAAAACACGAAGGGCAGAGGGCACGATGGGGAGGGAGACAAACAAAAGCCACAGAGACCTGGCCAGCGGGGGGGCCGGGGGGCCGAGCAGTGTTAGGTTCTTACAGGCAATCCGGGGGAGCCAACAGCACCAGGAAAGCCTGGGGGGCCCTGGGGGGAGAAACAGGCAGGTCACATCTTGCAAGCCCAGTAACCCCAGGGCAGTCTGGGGCTGGGGGTCACAGGGGGTTTTCAATGCAGCTAGAAAAGAGATTTGTTAAGTCTTGGCCCAGAAGACATCTGTTCCTCCCCTTGGCTCCAGGAAGAAGGGTTCTGCCGTCAGCAGAGCCGCAAAACTGCGCTCAGGTCAAAAAGTTCTTCCCGAGACTAACCAGATGTCCTTGCTAGAATAGACACCCGTTTCCTTCTGTCTTCTGCTCTCCATGAAAAGGGCCCTAAGGTAGCTCCCAGCAGCTATCTTTCTCCTCCAAAGAGGTGTGCCCTATCGACGCCATTGAGGACTCCAGGGCACATGCTCCTGGCCTGGCCTTTGTAGACCTGCCCTAGAGATGGCCCTACAGAGCAACAGAGGGCAGGTCCCATCTCGGCCCCTGGCACCTGCAGGGACTGGAGGCACGGGAGCATGAAGAGGTCTAGCCAGGCTGCCCCAGGTCTCCTGGCTGCTGAGGCCATGAGCCAGAAGTCTGGCAGCCTGGATCCACAGTAAAAACCACAGCAGGAATGGGGCAGAAATCCACCCCAAGGGTCTCCCCTAAGCAGGAGCACAGGCAATAGGGTGGAGTAGGCGGTTCCAGGAGATTTGGTGGCGGGAGGAAGGACGTTCCCTCTTTCTGCCCAGCCCAGCTTCCTGGGACAAGGTGGCAGAATGGTGTCTGGATGGTATAACCCCTTTGTGGGCTTCTCAAGCAGGCCAGGGAGCCACAGATACTTACAATCGGGCCTGGGGGACCCGGGGAGCCCCTCACACCAGGCGGACCCTGCAAAAGAAGCCAAGGGAAATGGGATGAAGAGGTCTCAGCAGGCCTTCCTCCCAGCTTCCCATAGCCAGAGCCAACAGGAGGGCAGCTGGTGTCAAAGCAGGACCACGGTGTTAAAATGGCCTTTCATTCGGTTCATCCAAATATTCAACAAACACTTTTTAAGCAGCTACTGTGTACCAGGCCCTGGCCTAGGAGCTGGGGACACAGCAATAAACACAGATAAAATCCCCTGCCTCGTGGAGCTCACATTCGGGGGAGAGGGGGCAGGCACACAGTTGGTGCTCAATAGATACCCGCCAATTGTGCCCAAGTGAAGTGAACATACAGCATGTCAGATGGTGATGAGTGTGAGGCAAGGAAGGGGGACTGGGAGTTCTGGGGTTGAGGTAAGGGTTTGATTTTAAAGAAGTGACTGAGGGGGTGACATCTGAGCAAGGAGCAGAAGAAGGGAAGGAAGGAGCCATGGAGATGAGTGTTCTGGTAGAAGAAAGAGCTGGGCCCTGGGGAGGCAGAGTGTGCATTGGGGAATGGTGAGGCCAGTGGGCCGGGAAGCAGGTGAGGGCAGAGCAGCAGAGCAGTAAGGCCTGAGAGGCCACTGAAGGACTTCAAAGAGAACAGCATCCTCCGGGCCCAGCCCAGTGAGGGCGCGGTCCCTGCTCCTACCTCTTCTCCTCTCTGGCCTGGCAGTCCCGGAGGACCGGGCAGGCCAGGGCTTCCTGCACAGCCGGGATCTCCCTCGCTGTTGTCTCCCTGGAGTGGGGATGGACATGGTGAGTGTGAGCAGCAGGGGCGCAGGGCAGGGGGCAAAGCAGGGGGCGGGCCACTCACTCGGGCCTCCTCGGCTCTTGGGCGCTCCCACTCCGTGTAGCACTGTGGAGGGCAGTGAGAGGCTCTGTCAGGTGGGGCAGCCAGGGAGTGCTCCCCACCACCACCAGGCTGCCCCGAGCCCAGGCTCCTACCTGGCCGCAGCTGTCGAGGCCTGGCACGCCGGGGATGCCCTGGCCCTGCTCCTCTCCTTTCTCTAGGACAAACACCGGGGGGGCTCTCTGGCCCTGGACACAATCCCCGCAAATGCTCTGAGGAGAGAAAGGGGAAGGCAGTGGGCATGGGCTGGATGAGGGAAGGCCACGCAGACCCCAGAGCCAGGGACACCCTGCTTGGCAGTCCTCCACCCGCGCTTTCTCCCTCCCCGGCCCCATCCCTGCAGCAGCTTTGCTAGATCCTCAGGGGACCTGGTCCCGACAATTGGCTTTGAGTTTCCTCCAGGAAGAAGCTCTGGTGGGGCCAAGCCAAAGCCCCTTTCCCAGACAGGCACGTGGGAGGAGGTGGAGGGGCCCACAGAGGAACCATCTGTCCCGGCTGTTCCTGCAACCTGTGCCCACTGTGAGGACAAGCAACGAGGATTTAGGCTGGAGGGGCTGGCTCCACGCACCAGCCTCTGCCCAAGGAGCAAAGGAAACAGCTGTAGGAGGAGCCGGGTCTTCACAGACATCTCTGCAGAGGGGCCTGACCCCACTACCAGAGCAGTGCCGCACTGAGTGTCTTCCCCACAGGAAGCAGGGGTTCTGACCTGCTTTGGGCCACAGACCCCTCTGAGATTTTGATGGAAGCTATAGGTCTTCTTCCCAGAAAAATAAAACCGAGCAGTAAAGCCTGGCCTACAGTTTCAGGGGACTCGGGGAGCCAGGCTGGGCGTTGGTGGAGCCCCAAGGGAAGACCCGCTCTATTCTTCACTGTTCACTGCAAAGCCCACTAATAGTGGCTGTCATTTACTCAGCACCCATAATGCCAGGCTTCCTGATGACGCAGCCAGGCAGGTCATCATAAACATTTTGGAGATGAGAAAGCTGGCGCTCAAAGGGGGTAACTCGTCTAAGGTAGGGGGAATCCTGGATTGGCCTTGGTCCGGGTGAGGCTTCCTCTCCCCACGGACACACGTGGCACAGGAGCTCCTGGGCAGCAGCGGTCAGGCGCCATCTGACCCCTTCGCCATTGTGCACTCGGCTCCTGTCTGGGGCCCTCTGTGGAACACTTAAGAATGGAGCGGGTGAAATGCTACAGGGAGAAATGTCAGGTCCTGCATTTGAAGTCAAACAATCAACTTCCCAAGGGCAGGACTCAAGAGGCTTGACGGAAGCCTAGGGGAGAATAGATGGGGATTCTGTTGCCACAAGTCCACTGTGACCCAACAGGTAGCTGCTGCTAGAGGCTAACCCGGGCTCAGGCCACGTCTGGAGACATCTGCCGTCCAGGGCAGGGGCAAGCAGGCAGGGTCCATAATCTGCCCTGACCAGGGCCCATTGAGGTCGTAGGATGTCCAGGGTACTGATTAGTCAGGCTAGGGGAGAGGGACTCCCGAGGATGTTGAGCTGGGAGGAGAGGAGAGTGCAACAGCACAAAGGTCGCCCTCAAATACCTGATTTCACAGCATATGAAATCACGGTGATCTTAACTCTAGAGGAATGTGAGCGAGGAAGGGCAGTATGGTCTTTGGGCAAGGAGGGGCCCAGGAACACCCTTGCCCAGCTTGGAGGATCAGGTTAAGCGAAAGCCCTCTGGTCTGGTCTTGATGCTGTTTCCAGGCTCCAGCACAGGCCGACTCTCCTACCAGGCCCCAAGACCACTTTTTTGTACCACAAAAATTGCTTCTCCTATCCCATCTTCTCCCTGGATTCTTTCTGGATTAACCAGAGAACGGCTGAAGGCTTCTTTCAGGCTCCCGTCCTGTCTCAGCATAGGACTTAACCTTCCCAGGCCCTGCTCGGCCTTCACTCTGCTCCCCTGCACCCCTCTGCTTTGGAAGCTGCCGAGTGTGCCCTGGCATGTCCCAGGCAGTACAGGCCTTGCTGCAGCCTGCTATGGCAACTTTCAGGATTGGATTTTGCCGACAGCATCCCCCTTGTGGGTGTCTTCACTGGATTTGTTCTAGTACTCATTCAGCAAATATAAACTGAGGGTCTGGTATGAGCCAGGCACAGTGCTAGGCCCTTAGAGAGGAGCTTGGCATGCACATTCCCCCGGAACAGCCAGCTCTCTGCAGTTCTGTGAACGCCACACGGCCGAGCACTTGGTAGGAGAATCCCCCACCAGCTCCTACACCCTTCTCTCTTACCCTCTTACCTTAAGGAGCTGCTGTTCAATCGGTAAGGATCCCTGCAAGAGACAGACATGTGGGCTCAGGCAGGTGGGGGGGGTGGGGGGTGGGCAGAGACTTATGGGATCAGGTACAGCCTTGGGAAGCACCAGCCATCCAGGCTCCTCCTAGCCTCAAGGAGGGAGAGGAGAGGGGGCCCCCGGGAGGAGAGAAAGGAGAGTCCTCCAGGAGGAGGGGAAGAAGAGGGCCCCCCTGTAGCTAAAGGAGCCAGCCTGGCAAGCCCAGCCCCGAGAAGGGCAGGGAGGGGACAGGCAGGGCATCCTGGCCTCTACCTACCAGTTCTGCAGTTAGCCCTGGTTGTCCTGGCAAACCGTTGTTTCCAGGCACTCCCTGCAGTCAAGGAGAGACACGAGTGAGTAGACGCCTCTCTCCAGCCCACTGCGTGCCCCTAGCTGTTCCCGTCATCCCCGCTGCCTCGTCCCCTCATCCTGCAGAGCTGAGAGCCCTGCCTGGCACAAAGCCGACATCTGTTCTTAGCCCAAAGTCTCCAGACCCTTTGAAGGGGAAGCCAAGCGGGCCCAGAGGGGTGGCCCGCTCCCAGAGCCAGCCCAGCAGGGAGTTTTGTTCTCACAGGTCAGGGGAAGGACAGAAATTGGGCAGAAGGTCTTCCATATAGAAAATAACTGTTGTTTCTTTCCATGCCAAGCACTTTTCCTCTATTTTCTCATTTAATCACCATATTATCTTGGTGAGCTAGGTGTTATCTCCATCTTAAAAATGGAACAAGGAACTCAGAAGGTAAGGAACTTGCCAAAGGTCGCAGAGTTGAGATTCAGAGGGAGGCTGCTGGCTTCCAACCCCTCTTAACCACCATTTTAGCACCCTTCCTCAATCGGCGTCCCGCAGAGCATGGGCACACCGCAAGGGCGGGGGTTTGGGCAGCAGACCCATCGAGCCACAAATCCCGACTGCCTGTGTAACTTTTGGCAGTTTACTTAAAATAAAATTTAAAGAAATTCTCTATACCTCAGTTTCCTTACGTGTAAGACAGGGAAAGTGTATCATGAGGCTTAAAGGAGATCATAACTGCAAAGTTAGTACAGAGCCAGGCACCTGGGACACTCACAGGGGGCCGCTGTCCACCACCCATGCTCATGGCGAGTCACAGCGCACATTTGCATACTCAGCGCTCCACGGAGGCAGGGAGTGTGTTGCCTTTTAAATCCCCAGTGCCGGCCATGGAGGAGGCAGGCATAAATGCTCTTTGAGGGAATGAATGCCCCACTGCTTGCCCGTTCTCCCTGCACAGGATTTCCTTGGCCCGCTCTGAGATCTGGCCTCTTCAAGTCGCAGCTCCCAGCAACAGAATGCATCGCCTTCCCGGCCCAGGCAGACCTGGAGTCAGTCTCCACCCTAGCCCCTCCTGGGCCCCCATGCGCCATCTCCCTGCCCTGATCATTCTACCTCCTAAATGAGTTGATATTTATTGAATAAATGTTCAGTTAATAAAATAAGCATAAAGTGCTCAGAATAGTGCCTGGCCCCGGGAAATGACCTTGGAAGTGTCCATTATGATTATGCCCTCATTATCATCCCCTACTGCATTCTCCCTTGCCCAGACCTCCTACTTTGTGATTCTTTGCTGCTCTCCCAGAACCGAACATCCTACTGTTCTACTGTAGAAGTGGAGAATGCAGGCGCTGGAATCGAACCCTGAGTTTAAACAGAGGCTCAACAACCAAGTTTCTGAACTTCCTGAATTTATTCTGGACTGAATAAGGCACTCAGTTCCCTCGTTTGTGAAATGGGTGAGGATTCAATGAGATAGAGTTTGGGACCACGTGACCTTGGGCAAGTAAGCCCCGTCTATTCCAGAATCTGTTCTGCCCAGAGGGGGCCTGTGGGAGAAGGCCCTGCACCCTGCCTGGCCCTGGGCAGTGGCCCGGCTGGCAGCAGTCTCGGCCTGCTCTGGTGCCTGGGACCACACTCTTTCCTTCCTCATTGCCCCCGCAGGCCTCGGCAGGGTTCACCCTCTGTCATCTTGGGCTTGTTAACGGGTCACTTTGAAATGATTCACATACTTCCTCCTGCTTCCCCAAGCAAATCACAAGCCCCCTGCAGACAGATCCCTGTTTCCTGGCAGTGTAGCAGGAAGCCCAGGGCCCGTCCGCAAATGCATGGCTGGCCCATGGGGGACGGAGAGTGGGTTCAAGTTCAGAGTTACCCACGAGGCAGAGGGAACTGGGATCCAGCAGAGACTCCCATCAGCAGTGGTGGCTCACCAGAGAAGATCCTGGGAGGACCGGGAGGGGTGTGTCTGGGGGCAATAGGGGGTGGGGGGAATATATCAAATCTTCTGGGCAGGGGAGAGTGGTCTGTGAGAAGCTTCCATGTCATTCTGTTCTGCTCTCTTGCCCCCTCTTCAAGGGAGAGCTATCCTTCCAGGAGCTGAAAGCCAGACACCCTAAGCTGCTGTCTGTGCCTCCCAGATCCTCTGGAAAATGTGGCCTGGTATGGAAACCACTGTAGACCAGTCCTGGAAGGCAGTGGAGAGAGCAGGAAGCGCTCTGCCCAGGGAAGCCCTGATCCAGCACTGCCACTTCCGAGCTAGATGACCTCGTATGAGCTATCTCACCTCTTAGAGCCTCAATGTGCCCAGCTGTGTGTTAGGTATACTAATGCCTTCTTAATGGGGTTGATGGAAGGCTCAGATGAACAAAAGAGCGGGTGGAAAACAATGAGAGCATTTGCCATAGTAATGTCGACCAATCCTTTCTAGCCATGTGCCAGGCGAGGTTCTGTGCCCTTTGCATGTATTAACTCATTTAATACTCTCAAAAGCCCTGAGTTGGGTCCTGTAATTATCTCCATTGACCAGATGAAGGAGTTGAGACTCAGAGAGGTTAAGCAACTTGCCCAACATCACACAGATAGCACATAGCAGAGCCAAGGTTCAAATTCAGGTCGCCCAGCCCTGGAATCCAGGCTGTAATCACAATGCTACATTCATCTCAACTCCTGCTACCATGTCCTCCCTATTTCTAGCTTCCTTGTTATTCCCCAAACACATCAGGCCCAGTCCCACCTCTGGGCCTTTGCACCTGCTGTTTTCCCTTCCAGGAATGCTTTCTGCCCCCCCCCCCCCCAGATACAGGCTCACTCCTCATTTCCTTTCAATTGACTTAAATATCATCTTCCTCTCAGGACTTTTCTCAAATATCATCTTTCCGGCCCCCCTCCTAGTTTCTATCCCCATTCTCTGCTTTATCTTTCTCCTTAGGACACATCACCTTCTAACGTATTTATTTATTAATCTTGTTTATTGTCTATCTTTCCTACTAGAATGCAAACTCCAAGAGAGCAGGGATTTTTGTCTGTTTTGTCCACTGCTACATCCCCAGCACCTAGAACAGTGCTGGAAAATAACCAGTGTGCAAAAACATTTGTTGCACAAGTGGCTGCTGAACACTACTCCATGTCTATAGAGCTCTGCACCGCTGTGAGAGATTTTTATTTGACCCAGATTCTAGGTTCCCAATAGTTGGCCAAGGCCTGAGCTTGGCATCCATCAGTAGGGTACCTCAGTGAGCACACAACAGAGCAGTCCTTGAAAAAGTCCCCGGGCCTGCCCTAGGGATCAGGAGGCCCTCCGTATCCCTCCAGGGAGCAGGAGCACAGAGGAGAGGCCAGACTGTAGCTGGAGTAGGGCAGCAGGATATTTGGGGCCCAGCATGGAGGAGCCACCCTGACATCCTGGCTGCATGAGCCCCACCTCCCTGACTCCCAAACACCTTATTATCTTCTCCCCCTTTACCTGCAGCCCAGGCATTCCAGGGGGCCCTGGTGGTCCGGGAACACCTGGGGGACCCTAAGAGAAAGAACAAAGAATCAGACCCAGAAGAGAGCTCCGCCCCATTGCTGGGGACAGGCGCGTTTCGGGTGGGCAAGCCGCGAGGCACTGGTGGGCAGAGAGGACAGGCAGAGGAGAGAAGCAACACACACCTGCGGGCCCGGCTGCCAGGAGCTGCCCATCCAAAGTCCGGGAGCACCCTGGGTGGGAGTGGGGGGTCGCAAAAGAAGGGGAGAGGTTATAGGCAACGTCCACACCAAGCGCAGGGCTGCATGGGGAGGCGGCTGGCTGGGGCGTGAAGCCCTGCGGGGGCCCTTGGCGCAGTGGGCACGAGGCAGGAAGTCAGGCCTCTCCCCCGGGCTGGGGGGAGGGCTCTCAGCACCACTTACCGGCATGCCAGAGAAGATGGGGTCTCCTCGAGAGGGGCAGGAGCACTCCCCTGGTTCTCCCTGAAAAGACAAAAGCCTTTGTGAGAGGTGGGCAAGGCCAGGGGCCCCTCTGGAAACCAACATCTGGGAGGCGGCGCCGGCTCCAGAGATGGAGAGGCCAGGCAGGGTTTAAATCCAGGAGCTGCCCTTTAGGATTTCTCCCTGGGGCAACCTGTTTAACCTCCCTCACCAGGGCCTTCTTAGCAGTAAAACGGGCATAATCATGCTAGATGCGTAGACTGCCACGAGGATGAAATGGATGGATGGGTGTAGAGCTCCCGCCCCATGGTCAGCACGTGACAAGCAGCAGCTACTGCCATTCCTGTCATCTCAGTCCTGTCACCATCTGCTGCTGCACAGGGTCTATGGCCTCCAATGCAGCCACGGCTCTACCCTGCTGCAGCCCCCCGTCCCTGGGCCCAGCTGGCTTCCTTGCCCTGCACTCTGTCCCTCCCGTCTCTGCCCTCCTTCCCAACTCAGTTCCAACTCCTGCCCGTGGGCTCATGCCCAGTGAGACAGCTCCCCAAGGATGCCCTGGAGCTCTCTGGATCGCTTGTGGGGCAGTAGCAGGTGCAGTGGGGGGATGTTTAGGGTCCCTATTCCCTGGAACCAGGAACTGGTGGGTAGTAAAGAGGCCAGGATGGTCCCTCAGCTCCCATGCCCTGGTCCAGTGCTGCTGCCGTGTATGTGCTCCCCGGCCTATGTTCCCCTGGGAGGGCCATGGGGGCTGCTAACTCCCAGAGTATTGGTCACGGGTCCTTGGAACTCACCTTCTCTCCCCGCGATCCCTTTTCACCCTGCAGGGAGGAAACACAGGGAGGTGAGTGGATAGGGGTGCTTAAGGCAGGGCCAGCAATGGCGCCCTGCTGCTCCAAGGCCCAACACTCACCATCACCCCTCTGGCTCCTGGAAGCCCAGTCTGTCCTTGCTGCCCATCACGGCCCTGAAGGGAGAGAGCCCAGGGTCAGTGGACGAGGTGGACAGCAGCCCACCATCTGGCCTGCCCACAGAGAAGGGCGGTAGACAAACAAGCAGTGCCAGGCACCACTGGAGCCCACGGCCCAGTGCCCATGTTCAAGAGGAGGGGACAGAGGCACAGACCTGAGGAGAGGCTGGAAGGAGGAAGATTTCCTCAGTGCCTTCTGGGTGCCAGGCACTGGGCCAAGCAATTGTCAGAGAACATAGTGGAACCCCCACTCCCGGCCCTGCAGGGCGATATCATTCCATTCCACTTGTGAGGAAACTGAGGCTTGAAGAAATGCCAGAATCGACCCAATAGCACAACTGCACCCAGGCCTGTTCGGTCCCCAAGTCCCTGCTTTCTCCTGCCTTTACAGCCACTTGACACACATTCTCTCAGTCACAGGAGTTATCCCAGGTAGCTCAACTGGAAGGTGGGAATTTCAGTCCCCATTTTACCGACAAGGAATTGGAGACACTGTGAGCGGTCACCTGCCTAAGATCACACAACTAGTGGGCACGGGGCCCAGGCTGGGAGGCTTTCCGGGTCAGATTCAGCTTGAGGAAAGGAGGTCTGGAAAGACGGCAGTTTGGGCAAAGGCATGGAATCTGTTCGGCCCAGAGAGGCCAGCCTGGCAGCAGAGAGGGAGCCCCAACAGTTGCCTTCCCTTGGGACACTCCACCTTGGCTCATGGGACTCAAAGCTCCTGAGGCTCAGGAGCTCATCCCTGCCTTTTTCCTGGGCTCCCTGAGGCAGGCAGGGATCCTGACGTGTTCAGCTTTGTGGGGCACCCTTGGGGGGAACCCATCAGTGAGCCCAAATTGGAACTGGGATGGCTCTAGGGATCTACATGGTTAGAAAAGAATACGGTTCACTGTGCTATTTTCAACATTACTAAGAGCCCAAGAAAAATTCAACATTTGCCCGTGACCCAGCAGGCTGAGGCTGGCTGACAGGTTTCATTTCTCTGATTTAGGCTAGAGTGATACCATCTTGTTACATTCTAGTGGGTCCTTGTGGAGTAGAAGCTGACTACCATCGTACACTTTGATGAATAAAAATGAGAAAATGCATTCACTATCACTTTATGCAATTTGTCCAGTAGACACAGTCTTCTAAAACATGGGAATCCTCGGGAAGACACCGTGATAAAGGGAGGTCTTTGAGAGTGACAGGGTTGCAAGTTGCTAGCCTACATCTGTGCAGTTGAGTGTGGTAGCCAATAGCCACATGTGGCTCTTTAAATTTAAGTTAACTGGAACAAAACAAAAAATTCAGTTCATCAGTTGCACTAGTCACATTTTTGGTGCTCAGTAGCCACAGGTGGCTTGTGGCTTCCATCTTGGACAGTACAAGATAAACCTTTCCTTCATCGTAGAAAGTTCTATTGGGATGCACTGGGCTAGATGATCTCTACTCCAAGGTTTGATGGTGAGGGGTGGACATACCAGCCTCAAGTCAGAGAGACTCTCTGGGGTCTATGAAATGGGAACAAGGATAGCACTTCCCTGCAGGGCTGCTGTGAGGATCACAGTGAATTGCTGTGTTTAGAGCTTGGTGCAGGGCCGCGGCCCAGTCTCGGCTCATGGTGGTGATGGTTATTATTATTCAAGCCCCCCACCATGGTGTGGTCCTCCCTCCTCTAAGGCTTAGCAGGGCTGAGGCTGCCCTCCTCCCATCCCCCATGCTCCTGGGACAGGCAGGGCTGTCCCAGTACTCTCTCCCTTCCCACCCCACAAGGAGCCGGAAGTCCAGAGAGGACCCTTACCGGAGGCCCAGCGACACTGGCACCAGGAGGTCCCCCAGGGCCCATGGCTCCTTTCACTCCTGGAGATCCCTGTGGAGGAGGGGGCACAAAGGTTCCAGGGGCAGAATTTGAAGCCAGCTGCAGCCCAGCAGGAGGGGAAGCATCAGACTAAGTCTTGGGTAGCTCTCTTGCTGGCAGCATTCAGCTCCTACCTCCCCAGCACCCACTGCCAGGGCACTCTGAGGCCTTGCAGGCCCAATGCCGCAGGAGGAAGAGTCTCACCTTGGCACCCTTCTCTCCAGTGGGGCCGGGTGGTCCCCGAGGTCCCGGAAATCCCTGCAGATGGCAGCACAGTCAGCTCTCCCTTATCCAGGAGAGGCCCCCTCCCCTATCAGCCACCTCTAGGCCCAAGGCAGACATACCTGAATGCCAGGCAAACCCTGGGCTCCATGTTCCCCCTGCAAGGCAGAAAGGGCAGACTGGACACAGCAGGCCCGAGCCACCCTGCCTCACTGGCCCTGCCCCACTGGCTGACCTGGCCTGGGGTGGGGTGTCTGTCAGCCCCAACTCAGGAGAGTTCTCCAAGGAGACCCTGAGGGCCAGAGAGGCAGGGGGACAAAGCAATGGCAGAAGCAGTGGTAGACCAGGCTGCAGCCCAAGCCCTCATCCCAGAGCTGTGCCCACGAGCTGCTGGGGGCAGTTGGAGATTGCGAGTCTTTGGGGCAGATGGGAGAGGACAGCTGGCTACTGGAAGTGTTGGGGGGAAGTCAGGCAAAGGAGCAAGAGTGAGGCTGGGGACTCACCTGGGACCCCTGGACTCCCATTCCTGGAGGTCCCGGTTCTCCCTGAAGAGGCAGAAGGACAAACTCAGGCTCGAGGCTCCCCTCCCATCCTTCGCCCTGGGACACCCTCCTTCCCAGCCCTCCTCTCCCTTCTCCTCAACCAGCTCCACCTACTCCCTCTCCCTACCCTGTGGCTTCCTCCATTTCCCTCTCCAGGCCCTCTGCCCCTATGTAACTCCCTACCCCCACCCTCACCCATACATACCTGCAGACTAAGCCACCCATCCTCACACATACCTGTACCCCTTTCAGTCCTGGGGGCCCTTGAACTCCTGGGAGACCAGGCTTGCCCTAAAAAGCACAAGGTGGTCCATGGAGTCCCCACAGGGGCAAAGGAGGGCAGGAGAAGAAGGCAAAGGCAGGCAGGGAGGGTCCAGAACTCACAGGTTTACCAGGCCGGCCCACACCTTCGGGGCCTTGGTCTCCTTTGGGGCCAGGCTTCCCAGGCAGTCCCACCATGTCGGTCGCCGCCCCCTGCAGGCTGGGGCAGGCAGTGCAACCGTCGCCCTGGTCAGAGATGGCGCTGTGAGCCCAGGCGGGCCGCCGGGCCAGGAGGAAGCATTGGAAAGGGGTTCTTTGTGCCCTCTGAAAGCTCTGCCCCTCCGCTGCCACCACCTCAGCCTAAGATATCAAACTAGGCCCCCGACACTCCTAGCTCTTCTCCTCCCTGCCTCCAAGAAAGGCCAAGGAGCCTCTACCCAGTGAGTTGGCAGAGTGATGATTCTGGCATCCTTTAGGTCTCACAGCCTGACCCGGCTCCTGACCCCACAGCCCTTCCCCTCATTATCTCTCATCCTGATTTCTTTTTGCTCTTGCCGCAAGCTATGTCCTGCCTGACTGACCTTTTCTCCTTTTGGCCCAGTGGGACCCCGGATCCCAGGCTCTCCCGACAGTCCTGGCTGCCCTGTGGTGCCCGGTATTCCTGGGTCTCCGGGATTCCCAGCGTCACCCTGTAAGGAGTGGGGTTCAATGAGGGCAGAGGTGGCTCCGCTGGGGACAGGCTGCCCTCCAGCCCAGGGGCACCGCCCACCCATATGCCCACTGAGGTTCTCTCACCTTCTGCCCCTTCAGTCCACGCTCTCCAGCCTTGCCCTGAGGAGGAAGCATTTCCAGCATCCACTCATTCCTACCAGACAGCTCTCCCTCAAGTGCCCAGTACTGCTTATACCCAGGAGATACAGCAGCAAAGAAAATAGACAAAGATCTCTGCTCACAGCCTAAGGAAGCAGTGCAGCATGGGATAGGAGAGGAGGTTCCAGCCAGATGCCCTGCCTAGGTGACCTGGGCAAGTGACTTAACTTCTCCCTGCCTCGGTTTCCCTCTGTCAAATGGGGACGATAAAAATAGCACAGAGCTCTACTCCCTAGGGCTCTTGTGAGGATTAGCCGAGCTAATCTGAGTGAGGCAGTGCTGGGCCTGCAGCATGCACTGTATCCATGTTCACTGCTGCTATTAAAGCAACGATAATAATAATAACTGCAGTGGGAACTGCCACTTCCCAAATGCCAATCACGTGCTGCCAAGTGCTTCGCGCACATCACTAATTTTTACAACAACATTGCACAAAGGAAACAGAGGCACCAAGAAGAGAAGCCAACTGCTCATGTCAAAGAGCTAGTAAAAGGCAGGGCTGGAACTTGAAGCCAGGTCTGTCTGTTCCCAGGTTGGTGCTCTCTCTGCCCACTCCACCATGCTGTGTCCCAGGATAAAGGGCAGAGGCCCCTCCACACACTCCCACCTACACCTCCACAACCCAGGGACCCTGGCTCAGAGCAAAGAGACCCAGGCAGGACCCTTCCCCTCCCTTGAGTCTTTCCTGCTTCCCTGTGCCAGTGGCCCCAGGACTCACCGGTTTTCCTGGCAGGCCAAAGCCTGGAGGCCCAGGCTCCCCCTTCTCTCCAGATGGGCCAGGCAGGGCCACCACTCGGCCGTCCCCATCCTGAGACTCAGACAGAGCTAGGCAGGGCTCACAAGGCTCCCCCTGCCGAGCAAGGACCCAGGGTCAGAGGGTCCCCAGGCCTTGGTGCAGTAGGGCCAGACTTGGAATCTAGGGCTGGGAGCGTAGCCTGTCCCTGACCCGGCCTCTCTGCTGGGCAGGGGGTATCTCAGGAGAGAATGAAGGGGAACAGATGAGAAATGAAGGTGGGGCCCAAATCAACAGGAACCTTGAACACAATCCTGAGGAGTCAGACTACACCCTACAGGCAGTGGGGGAGCCTCGGAAGGTTTGAAGGCGGCAAGCTAAGTGTGTGTTTAGAAAGCTTACCCTAGACTTCGGCATGGAGAATGTCCCCAGACTCACCTTCTCCCCTTTGATGCCTGCTGGTCCCACGGGCCCCGGGTGCCCCTACATGATAAAGAGCCATGTATGATGCCTGGCATCAGCCTGGCACAGCCCAGGTCTCTCATCACCCCAGCAGTGGGCAGCACCTCCCACCTCGCCCTTCTCCCCTGAGTTGCTGCCATCCAAAACATACTCACTGGACTGCCGGCTGGCCCTGCCTCTCCAAAATTACCCTGAAAGCAAAGCACAGAGCATTGGGTCAAGGTGGGGGGTAGGGTAGAGGTGCCGGAGCAATCCCAAACTCAGAACTACAAAATTACCCACTTGGTAGATCACCCCCTCAACTCCTGGCTGGGGAAACTGAGGCCCAGGGAGGGAAAGGGATTTCCCCAAGGTCACCCAGAGACTCCAGAACACACAAAGATCATTAATTCATTTCTCCAACAGCTATTCATCAGATGTATGTTACGCACTGGGCACTGGAGTAGGTGCTAAGTAGGTAACAGTGAACAAGTAGACAAAAATCCCTGGTGGAGCTTACATACTTGTGGGAGACAATAAAATGTTAAAATACTAATAAACTTGAGATAGTGATGAGTGCTACAAAGGAAATAAGAGTGATGAGAGAGTACAAGGGAGAGGCCATTTTAGACAGAGAGGTGTGAATCACAATTACTACCAGAAAGATGAGAATAAGGTCAGCCAAAGAATGACTCGGGGGAAGGTAGAGAGGAAAAACTTTCTAGGCAGTGGGAACCCCACGTACAGAATCCAAGAGGCAGGAGCAGTCTTGACGTATTCCAGAAGGGAACAAGGCCCAGTTCAGCCAACACCTAGTAAGCAGCGGGAGAAGAGTAGGAGATGAGTTTGGAAATGTATGCAGAGGCTGGATCATCCAGGATCTTGTTAGGCAGAGCAGAACTTTGGTATAAAAGCAAGTCAGAGGAGGGTTATAAGCAGGGAAATAACATAATCTGATTTATTTTTACAAAGCCACGTTGGCTACTAGGTGAGAAATGGACTATGGAAGCGCTACAGGTGAGGCAGGCAGGCCAAAGAGGAGGCTGCTGTGGGCGTCCAGATGGGAGGCCGTGGGAACCTAGATCAAGACGGTGGGCGGTAGAGAAGGAGTGGAGAGAGGCGGACGGAGTGGAGGTTTTGTTGGCAGATGGTCAGGAGTTGCTGATGAACTGGACGGAGGGCATGAGGAGAAGGGAGAAATCAAGGATGATGCCAGGTTTCAGACTTGAGAAGCTGGCTGTATGCCATTTACCAAGATGGAAAAGCCTGCAAGAAGGAGCAGCGGGGAGGGAGAGGGTACAAAAGCCATTGGAGAGACACAACAAGTGTGACTGGCCTGGTAGAGTCGAGTCTGACCATTATTTCAGGTTTTCTCGTGCTTGATACATGTATAAACCCACAGAACCCCTCATTTGGGGAACACCGCATCATAAGTTCAATGTTTTCATTTGTCTCCAATGAAATCATAAATACTAATGTTAACATGAGCCCTGAAATGGAGTGGCC
The DNA here is from genome assembly GCA_026826555.1 of Tolypeutes matacus. Taxonomy (NCBI): domain Eukaryota; kingdom Metazoa; phylum Chordata; class Mammalia; order Cingulata; family Chlamyphoridae; genus Tolypeutes; species Tolypeutes matacus. The sequence goes on from JAKSZT010053883.1 coordinate 25,236,707, forward strand.
CGGCTGAGTAGTGGAAGATGACAGACAGGCTCCATTCCCAGCTCTGTATCCAAATGCCGTGTGACTTAGTGCAATTTACTTGACCTAGGCCTCCATTTTCTCATCTGTAAAATGGGACTAGTTGAGTAACTACCCTGTAAGGTTTGGGGAGGATAACACAAGTTAATTCAGATGTAAGCATTTGGAGCAGCACCCAGCACATAGGAGAAGGTGCCCAAGTGTTAAATGTTATTTTATTATAAGGTGGGCTTGAATGTGCTTGTTTCAAATGATCATTAGATTAAAAATACAACATTAAGGAATGCTCTTGAAAAACATGAGGGCTCTCAGGAATAAATTCTAAGAGCACATTTATTTCACCATGAATTTACAGCTCCATCTTTTGTCTTATTGGACCTATTCCGTGCCCGCCAGCCATCTTCTTCCTGGCCTCCCTGCAAGAAGCCCTGGTGTTCCTGATGTCTAACCAGTTCTCACCTTTTCTCCTTTCAGCCCTCTTGGCCCTGGAGCCCCAACTTTCCCCTGAAAAATAACCAAGCCAGAGTCACCACATCCCCACCACCACCTCCCACCCCTCCAAGACTCCATGGGTCCCAGTGTCCACCGGAAAAAAGAAAAGCAAGCTCAGATTTACAAATCCCACAACCCTGCAGGTAGCTGGACAGGAACTCCCATTGTACCACTAACTGGGCACTTCGAGGTCCTAAGAGGAAGTACCAGGACAGGCAGTTGGGAGCAGCGCACAGATGGAGGAGGTCAGGCTGCAGGCCTGGGACACCTGCCTTCTGGAGCCAGGGCGGCCACCAGTGTAGCAAGGAGTAGCTGGGTGGGGTTGGGCTGGGAGGAGGCAGTCACTCACCAGAAGGCCAGGCAAACCAAAGCCAGGGACGCCCACATCTCCTTCGGCCCCTGTAAAGGGCCTGAGATGCTGGGCCCCGACAGCTGAGCTGCAAGACAAGCAGGGCTCCCCCTGGGGAAGGAAAAGAATGGATCAGAAAGGCTCCTAGGTAGTTGAGGAAGGGCAGCCAGGGCACTGGGGTTCCCTCACCTTCTCTCCTTTGATGCCTTGGATGCCAGGGTCTCCCTGCAGGGAGAAGAGTTTTGTGGGTTGAGAGTGGGTGGGCTGGGGCACCCCAAACGTCCTACCTATACAGGACAGTAACACTGCCACCCAAAACCCTTCAAATATCTCAAGGTTCCATGGGGTTCAAGCCAGCACCCCTGAGGTAGGGCTCATCAACCCATGTAACACATGGGGGCAATGAAGGCTGAACCACCCCACCAGATTACCTTTCTGTACCTACCCGATCACCTTTTTGTCCAACAGTTCCCAGGCCCTCCTGAAAGAGAGAGTCTGTGAGAGAGTGGGATGGGGAGCCCAGGCCAGGACACCTGTCCCAGCCCTACCTGCTTCTTTCCTTATCCCCAACCAATAACCAGTCCCAGGCGGAAGGCACAGCCTCACTCACAATCAGGGTTGGCTCCACCCCAGCTTGCCCAAACGGCATGTTAAAGCCTCCTCAAGGGCCCTGGGAGGTTGCCATGGCATTCTGGGGTGGCCCTCTAGCCCAACCCTAAGCTCTATGGTTCTGTACCCTCTCTCCCCTGGGTAAGGGCTTGGACCCTCTACCTGCAATCTCTCTATGGCCATGAGAAATACCCAGTCTCTCTATCCAACACTTCTCTATGGTCATGCCCCCATTTTTGTGGGGTCCCTCAGTGACCACTCTGGGCACTCACCTTGAATGGTACAGGATCACCTGGCTCTCCCTTGGGTCCTGGCTTTCCAGGTAGCCCCACAAAGTTCTGGAACCCTTCAGGCAGTGTTGGACATACTTCACAGGGATCACCCTAGCAGAAGGGAGAGGCTATGAATGGACAGGGTGGGGCTCAGACCCTGGAGAAGGCAAAGAGCCTTGTGCCCATCCCAGCTCAAGACCCAGGCTGGGCCAGCACCCTATCCTCAACATCAAAGTGGACAGCAGGGATGTAGGAGTGGCTTTCTGTTAAATTTATTCATTCAACTTCTGTGGCCTGGACATCCCAAAACAACATCCTCACAGCAAACTAGAAAGAATTATCATGTCCCCATTTTACAGATGGTGAAACTTGGGCAAATTGGCCTGCCACGTTCATAAATCATGTGCATGGCAGAGGTGGGACTTGAACCCAGCTGTCCACCTCCCAGGCCAGGCTCTTTATTTAGCGACCTCACTTGTACACCACAGGAACAAAGCAGGGGGTGGGGGCTAATCCTGAGGAAGGCCCAGCACCCCTAGGCCCAGGACCTTGATGCTGTCTCACCTTCAGAGGGGGCTCCTATTCTCACCCCCAACCTGGGGCAACCAGGCCTGGAACTCACCTTCTCTCCCTTCAGCCCTGGCACCCCTGGCTTCCCCTGTTGGAGAAGAAGCAGTGGGCATGAGTGCCTAAGCAGAGGAGCCTGGTGTGCCAAGAGAGGGCCTGAGGACACAGCCCCTCCTCCCTCAGGCCCTGGGCATGGTGGCAGCGAGCCGCCTCCCCATCAGACTGGGGTCACTCACAGGTTTTCCGCCAGGACCATCCTTTCCTGGAGTCCCGGAGCTGCCCTGTGGTCAGAAGGAAAGGCTAAGTGGTGTCTGGGAAGATCCTGGCCAATGTGACCTGAGTCCGTTCATCCCTTCCCCATCCAGCCCCATCCCTAGTAGGACAGACTCTGCCAAATCTCCCATCTCCATTTGGTCTATTGGGTCAACAAACACTCCCTTTCCTGTCGTCTGTCCCTCTTCAAGTATAACTCAAGCAGTTCTGGTTGCAAAGGAAAGGAGGAAATGAGGCTTCTGGGTACTCTTCCCTGGGGTAGTGGGTGGGAGGTGATCTGGCTGACCCCCAAAAAACCACAGCAGACAGACAGACATTCCCAGGGCTTCCTGCTCGTCAAGACACAAGACCCTAAAACGAGCTTAGGCCCCCCAGTGGCTTAGGCCACTCTGGTCATTACTAGATGGGCACCTGCCCATCCCCATGCCTGAACCCAGGCCAAGGTTCCCACCTCGGCAAGCTCTGGGATGGGGAAACACCCCACCCACAAGGGACGTGGCCGAGCAGTCGAATGCGGGCCCTGTCCCTGGACATGCCTTCAGCCCCAGCTGCCCCAGCCCCCTTCTCCTCTCTCTTCCTGCCAAGCCTGAGCTTCCCCATGTGCCCACTCTCCTGAATGTGCTTACCTTGTCTCCCTTAGGGCCAGGCGGGCCACCTGGGTCCCCCTGAGGGTAGAACACGGTCAAGAGTGAAGGCTTCCAGATCTTCCACCCTAACCCCCTCCCCCAACCAGGACCCCTGGGACAGAGCCTCATCCCCCACCTCCAGCCAGGGCAGGTGAGGGCTCTCGGAGGAAAGGACCACAGATGGGGTAAGGAGTCACTCACCGGAGTCCCAGGTAGTCCTATCCCAGGGGGCCCGGGGAGGCCGGGGCGCCCAGGCTCTCCTGCCAGCCCCTCAGGCCCGACAAAGCCAGGGTCACCCTGGCAGACAGAAGGTGGGCGTGAGAGCACAGCCACCTCAGCCCCACAACGCCCTCTCCACCTCACAGACACCCACAGCTCACCTTCTGCCCTTTGGGCCCCATGACACAGATTTCTCCTGGCCGGCCCTGCGGGGTGGGGGGCACCAGTAAGGACGGGCTGAGGCCTGGCACCCCCCGGGGTCAGCAGCCACAGCTGAGAAGGTGAAGCCCCCACCCACCCCACCCTCACTGCCCCTCCCCAAAGTCAGACCCCACCCCTGTGCCCCAAGTTCATCCATTGTCAACCCCAGGGCATTAGCGGTCAGGGCTGCCCCCTCCTTCCTGAGCCTCCTGGGGCACAGCCCCTCCCTTCCCTGGGCCTCCATTCTCCAGCCTGGGCAAGAGGAGGGGGCTGGATTCAAACGGCTAATTCCAGCGTTTCAAAATCCTAAGTGCGGCGGGAGTGGTAGGGAGTGAGCCAAGCACCGTACATCTCGGCCTGGCTTCCCCATCGAGCCCTTGACGCCTCCATCACCTCTCTCGCCTTTCTGGCCCTGAGGGAGGAAGCAGCAACATGACCCGGGTCGGGGGAAGGCTGGAAGAACTGGGGCGGCTCCACCTGGGGGAGACCCTTGAGACTGAGTGGCTTCGGTCACCCTGGGAGGAACTTCCAAGCCAGCCAGGCCACTCGCTCAGGGGTGGGGGTGGGGGCCCTGTGGCATTTCCCTCTCGGTCTGGGTGGGTGTTTGGACAAGGCAGGATAACTGGGGGGGGGGGGGGCTGCCAACTCTATGCCCACTGATGCCAGAAAGACTTTGGACACCCCCTCCTCATTGCTGTAGGAACCTCCCAGACTTCCCGGGCACGCCAAATCTAGGTTTATTACCTTCTGGCCTGCTGAGCCTGGGAGTCCTGAGGGTCCCTGAGGTGAGCAAGGGGACACAAAAGAAGGGGTGAAGAGAGAAGAGTAAGGTTGGGCCAGGACCCCACCACCCTGTCTCACCCTTGGCCCCACACTCACCAAGGCTCCTGACTCCCCCTTCTCTCCCTTCAGGCCTTCTGCACACTGAAGAAGAGAGCAGGTGTTGAGAAGCGCTCAGCCCCCTCCCCGCAGACCCCTGAGGGCACAGGTGCCTTCCTATCTGGACCTGCAGCCGACCTTGCTTCCAGGGCTTACCTGAAGTGGAGCATCAGGCGAGATTCGGACACAGTCATTGCCCTGGGAGGAGGGAACAGAGGATCAGGAAGGGGTGGGCCTCCTGGGGGAGTCACCTGGAACCTGTTTGGGGGGCACAGGCCCAGGAATCCCGCAGTCCTAGGTATCCTTGGAATATGGACGCTTCCACACATTAAGCCCTAGAAAGACCCCAGCCTTCGTCCCCCATCTAGGCCAGGCTGAAGGCTTCCGGCCCCTCATCCTACCCCACCCCCAGGGCAAGCCTGGGCAGAGTCCTGTAGTGGGCATGGCTGGGGCACTCACCCGGGCTCCCTTCTCACCCTTGGGGCCTGATGGACCCGGCAGGCCCCGCTCGCCATTCCCTCCCTGTGGGGGAGACAGAACCAGAGCTGGGACCAGAGGGCTCGTGGCACTCAAGGAAGCTTCCCCCTTCCCCACTGCATCTTCTTCAGCCACGCAAGGTGGGTGTGTAAATGTGTACACACATGGGCAGTGCCCAGCACCACCCAGACACACAGCATATGGATTCCATACACATTCCTCCCATGACCCCTGGGCCCCAAAATGTTATATTTGGCAAACACATGGTCTCACATGCTGGTCTCTTCCCCTCACCCATACCCAAGCACACCAGGTCACACACAGCACACCCTAGGACATGTGGATCTGTGCACGGACACACACGTGTGGATGGCAGAAACCCACGATGGCTGAGTGTCCAGATGCCCGAGTTCAAATCTTGCCTCCATAATTGCAAGCATGTGACTTAGGACAAGTCACATCACCTCTCTGAGCCTCAGTTTCCTCATCAGTAGAATGGGGGTGAGGTCAGCACCTGGCTCCAGGGGTTGTGGAGGCCATGAAGCATGAGGTTACCCGTCAAGCACTCAGCACCAAGCTGGCATGCTAAGCACGCCTGTGGCAGCAGCTCTGATAATTATATCACTCACGTGGCAGTCACAAGTGCATAGCCTTGCGTTTGCACACATGCTGCTGACCCCACCACTCACAGGCTCTGCGGCCCCATCAGGCCCACGGTATGTGCTCACTCCCCCCAGTGGGTCACACATGTGCAAAGGCATTCATGCAAATGGTGCCCCAGGAGTGTCTAGCCACGCTCTCACACAATCACTCATGACACCCAGTCATGCACACGTGGCATAACTGGGTCTCAGTTTCCCCCTGCAGTACTATGATAGTAACTACCCCACAGAGTGCTCACAGAGGCTCAGGAAGGTAATAGATGTGCATGTGTGTGGCCCAGGGCCTGGTGCACAGTAGGGCTTCAGAAAAGGGTTGCTCTTAACACACTCCTGCTCTCTCCAACACCCATACACCTATACCCCCCCAGTCATACACAGCTTCAGGCAGCCCCTGATATAAATACACAGCCATGGGGTCACATGCTGTGGGTGGGCTGGGGCCACTTAAGAGGGCAGGAGTGCCCTCTCCATCTGGGACTCACCTTGGAGCCAGAGGGACCAAGTGTGACCTGAGGGGACAGAGAAGAGAGCATCTCAGAGAGGGAGAAGGAAAACAGGATCCCAGAAAGGGCAAGCAATTTAGGCAATGTCACACAGCATGGTGGCAGGACTTGAATCCCAGCACCTTCTCTGCCTCCCAGACCAACCAGCATGCTGACTTTATTTTCTAAGGCTGTAAAACGTGCAGAGGGATTGCATCTTCTGCCTCTAACCTGCCTGACTTTGATTGTCTCCACCCGGCAGTTGCTAAGATAACATGGCTCCTCAGTTGCCTTGGTAACCTCTACACATCTGGGACTCATCAGTCTTACTAGATTTGGCGGGGAGTTGGATGGAAAAGGGGGCAGGCAGCAGTGGGGGATGTCTTCCAAGATCAGGGGGCTTATTGCTGAGGAGAGCTGGGGTTGTGCCCTTTGTGGAAAAACGTGGCAGGGCACCTCAGACTGTGAGGTGTGGGAAAGTAGGGACTCTGGCTTCCCATGGAAAAATCACATTTGGATACCAGCTAGGCTTGCACTGAGCCCCTCTGCCCTGTCTTTTTGGACCCCCAGAAGGAGGCTGAGCCAGGGCCAGCTGGAGGGTGACAGAAGGGGATTTTCTCAGGCCCTGAGCCAACATGTGGTTTTGGGGGCTAAAGCTGAGCTTTGGTATAGCCCTGAGCCAGCCTTTCTGCCTCCCTAGGCCTCTGAGATGACCCACGACGCCTTCCGAGAAAAGCAGGCCCGAGTCCTTGTGGATAATGCAAAGCTGGCATCAGCAATCAAAGCGCTGGTCCTGCTTGGCCCCTCCCCATCCCCACTCCACCCTGGACCCCAACACATGGCTAGGATCACAGGGGTGAGGCCTCCTTCCATGGCAGGGATGGAGGTGGGGCCAAGCCCAGCTCAGAAGGATGGACAGGGAGGGTGAGTGCACGTGCACAAAGACCCCCTTGTCCTCCACCAGGGGCTGCCAACCCAACTACTCGGCAACACCCACTCCCAGCCCTGCCTGCCCAGATGCCCGGGCCCCACCCTGCACACCCCCATTCACTCACATTGCTCTCCCGGGCTCCCTGGACACAGGGCGGGCACTAGAAGGGAAGAACAAGGCTGGGACATCAGTTCTGAGTCCCCGGGGCCAGCCCTCCCACTTCTCCCCCATGCACACCAAGCCCGCAGAATAGCACATGTGCTCTGGAAGGAGTCTGAGGGGAACATGAAGATCGGAATCATGAAACCAGCCTTGCCCCACCAGCTCCTACCAACACATACCCAGAGCCAGTTTTCAGATGAGGACACTGAAGCCCAGAGAAGAACAGTAGTGGGCCATGGGTCATACAGAGGGCCAGCAGCAGAGTGAGGCCCAGAAGCCAGGGGTCCCATGTCCAAGGCCTGGGTTCTCCCCAGAATGCCCGTGGCCATTTCTGCCAACTCAGCAGGAGTGCCTAGGGCTACCCCCACCCCACCCAAGGAGGGGCAGTGGGCAGGCGGGGCCCAACTTGAATTCCTTGAGCCCTCAAGGGATGCTGGCAGCCTGTCATCATGCAGCCACCCCCATGCCCAGGCTCCAGAGCCCCAAAGCCTTGTCTGGTGGGCTCATGCTGGCACCTTCTCAACCGAGCCCCTATGACCAGCCCAGGTGGGAGCCTTACCTCATTAGCCTCTGCCCCCTGATGGGCCTGGGAAGAGGGAAGGCATGGCAGTGGGCAGGGAATCAAAGGATCAAGCACTGCTTCCAACACCCCTAACCAAGAACCACCCTTGAAAGCTCAAGAGGACAGCGTCTGCCTCACCCCCCTTCTTTCTCAGAACTGGCACCTGCAGGCAAGTGGGAAGGGAATGGGAGAGAGTGTCTTATCCCAGAGGTACAGGGGACCCAGGGGGGAGACTGAGAGCACTGTGGGTCCCTCCCCCACCAACCACCTCTACCTTTGTTCCCCTTTCTCCCTTCTGGCTGATTCTTCCTGACAGCTGGGCATCCACCTGGACAGACAGAGCAGAGGGAAACCTTGAGGAGGGGACAGTTCTGGGATCCACACTGGAATGGGATACCTGGGCCAGCAACCCCAAATATCCCTTCAACTTGGCATCTGGCAAGTTCCAGGGCACCAAGGGCCTGCTTGGGCCCCTGAGGCCACCCCCACATGCCCCATCCCTCTTCTTCCTGGCCTCTCCTCCTTTTCCCACGTGATATGGGAGAAAACAAGACCATGAATCAATGGGATCCTGTGTTTCTGCAGCCAAAGACTGGGCACGATGCCCAGGGGGAAAGGAGACTTCCCAGCCGGGGGTGGAACTAAGGGAGGACTGGGCTTCCTTGCCACCCCCAAACACTGAGAGTGGGCAGAGAGTGGGCAGGGCAGCTGGGCAGGAGGCTGGGCAGAGAACCAGCCTGGCACTGGTTGGGGCTGGGCCCAGGAGAGTAAGCAAGTGGGGGGCGCAGTGCAGCCTGACCTCTGACCCCAGGTATCCCCATCCTGGATGAACTGCCCTCACCAGGTGGATCTGGATTGGCATCAGTGAGGGCCTGGGTCACGGCCGAGGTAGAGGGACATACTGTCAATGTCAACGTGCAGGCAGGCACAGGGTCACCCAGTGGTCCTCCCTGATCCTACAGGGGTATTCGGTAAATAGGTGGGGCTCAAGGGCCCTGCCATCCCTGGCACGAATTCAACTGGCCTGGTGGCAGATCTCAGCCAGGTGAGGGGAGGGGCAGTCCCATTCGTCCCTGCCTGTGTCCACATCTGTCTGCCCTGCTCACCCACCTTGCTGTTCTGCGGCTCCTCCAGGCAGAAGCAGCGGGTGTAGACCTTGCCCTCAGTCTGGGGGTTGATCTCGATGAGCTCGTTGCTCTGGGTGTCCCGGCGAGACTTAGAAGTCTCTGGAGGACACTGTCCAATGTGGGGGAGAGGCTGGGTTCAGTACATACTTGCCCACTCACCCTCAGATCTCCAGGCATCCCCTCCTGGCCCCCCATCTCTGCACACTATGCCTCTGGGCGGTGCCCACCCTAGAGCTGGGCCAGGGCCAGGCCGCTTACCCCTCGTGGTGAAATCTCACAGCAGCCTTCTTCCAGCACAAGCTCTGGGTCACAGTAGATGTGTGCCTGTTGGAGGTCAAACTGCCAAGGACACACAAGTCAATTTCACTTCATTTGATCAAATTGCTCTGTGCCCTGACCCCCAGTGAGGCACAAAGATGGCTCCAGCTCAGGATTTGAACTCAGAAATTTCCAGTCTGGCTTGGGAGACCATCGAGAATAATACAGCTGTCACCAAAAGCAGAATGAAACTGCACATGCAGGAGAGAGGGATAGGAGGGAAAAGTGTTCCAGAGGAACAGGGGAGGAGAGGATTCCATTCAGGCTGGGTCTTGAAGGACCAGTAGATGTTTGGCGACAGGTAGGCAAGAAAAGACATTCCAGGTGGCGGTAACAGCACAGGCTAAGGCATGGAGGTGTGGAAGTCTCAGGTGAGCTGGGTGGATAGGATGGGATTGGCCAGAGCAGAGCTGCTTGGAGAGGTGTAAAGGAAGATGATGCTGCAGACACTGAGAAGGTGCAGATCACCAAGGGCCTTGAATGCCAGATTAATACATTTAGGCTGCATCTGGAGGGCAAGGAGGAATCATGGAAGGATTATGAGTGAGGGAAGGCCTTGGACAGACATAGATGGGCTCTGGGATGTTCACTCAGGCTCCCAGAAGGTGGGAGCAGAGGCCAGGGCCCTGCCTAGCACTCACCGAAATGGGCTTGCCCTGCTCAGCATCCAGGCCCAGAAATACATGGCCCACAGGCCGCAGGGGTCGCCGGGGCCCCAGGGGCTGGGAGGAGGCTGAGGTGCAGTCCACATGCACGGAGGCCACTCGGCCAGCCACGCTTAGCACCAGCTTGTGCCAACGCAAGTCGAAGAGCTGGGGCACTGAGAAGATGCAGGAGACAAAGTCGCCATCTTGACCCCGGGCCCGGAGCTCCAGGCTCTGCTCTTGGCTGTTGACTTCCAGGGAAACCTGTGTGGAATCGGGAAAGGGGGCAGGACAGAAAATCAGAACCCCAGAGCCATAGCATGGCAAAGTCAAGGGCCATCAAGCTCATTAAACAGGTGGGGAAACTAAAGTCAGAAAGGAAGAAGCTGGCGGGGATCACGGAGCAGTATATCCTGAAAGAAGGGACAGGTGCTGGGGGGGGAGGGGCGCATTGGGATGGAGCAGGGAGGCCCCAGTCATCAGCAGCTGGAATGGAGGGTGGGCTAAAGTGGTGCTGCTCCATGCCCCCAGACACAATGGGGGTGGGGGCCTGAGGGTGGGCTCACCTGCGGGTACCCATCTCCATCTGTTACTTGAAACAAATACCACGAGTTCTGGTGGGTGTATTTCTTCAGCAGTAGTGTCAGCACCAGTGCAAACTCATCCGGGAGGCCCCGGGGGAACACTTTTCTATGGATGGAGCAGGGAGGGTCCCCTGAGACTCAGGTGAGGGCCCAAGTGGTCTCCCTACCCTGGGTCCCCGGATCCGTTGAGCCTACATGGGACATGCACAGTTGTACACCTCCAAAGTGACACACACATTTACATGGGCATTCCTTCCACACACATTTATTTAGTGCCTACAGTGTGCCAGGTGTGTGTCTGGCTGCTGGGAACACAGTGGTGAAAATACGAGAAATGTTTGCCCTCGTGGAGCCTCCAATCTGATGAGGGGGGACAGTCCACCAACAAAGAACCCCCAGAATGACTACTTCATTACAGTGGAGGTAAGGGCTTCCAAAGAATCCAGGATGCACTGGGGAGAAAAACGAGGCCTGAAGGACGAGTAAGAGTTAAGAGAGAAAATGAGGAAAAAGTGAGCTTTCCTGGAAGAGGAAATAGCAAGGTGAGCTCTCCTCCTATGGGAGGCAAGAGACTGGAAAAAATAAAAAGGGTTTGGCATGACCAGAGCAGCCAGAAAGAGATGGGAACCTTTGGGAAATTGAGGCTGGAGAGACAAGCAGAGCCAGGCTTGTGGGAGTCTAGACTTCACACACGTGAGCACATGTGTGCTCATACACACACATGTTCAGATAGACACAACTCTTGCTGGGTGTCCACCCCATCCTGGGGTTCTTGCAGGGCCCATGGAGTGGAGACCTGTCTCTGCCCCCAGCTAACCAGAGATGGGGGAGTGACGGGGGGAGGGTCTTCTAGACACCCCGTCTCTGCCCACCATGCAAACCCCAAAGGTGAAGACCCCGTTGACTCCTGGCAGGGGAGGGGACGAAATAATCCACTGAGGGACCCCTGGGCTTAGGCCTCACAGCCCAAGTTGCTGCGGAATGTAGCTGAGGTCAGTATGAATCCCAGCCGTCACAAGGGGGCCTTTACCGTGTGGGCTGGGTCAGTGAGGCTGCCCCCAACCGCAGGATGAGAGGTCCCTTAGGGTTGCGGATCTTCTTGATGGCAGATATCTTCAAAAGGCTGAGCCGGCGGATGAGGTTGAAGCCTTCAGAGGAAACACCAGATCTAGAGGTCAGCTGGGCAGGTGAGGAGGGGTCAGGCCACTCCAGGAAGAGGGTGAAGAGGGGACAGTGGGTTGAGATAGGCACTCACCTGTAATGTTGGCCGTTAAGTCCCTGCTGTGTTCCAACTTGAGTCCCTCTTGCTGTGAAGTGGGGCATTGCTCATCTGGAAGACAATTGGCAGAGGGGGACCAGGTGGGCTCAGGCTGAGGTAGCTGCATGGTTGGGTTCTTGGGGAACCTGGGAAGGAGCAAGTTTATAGTTCCCATTCTGGACCTTCAACCAGGCCCTGCCTTGGGGCTGCTCTCACCAATTGCCTTCTGACTCTGACTACCCAGAGAGCCAGGAGGACTCCCATCACCCAGATAGGAAGACTGAGGCCTGGCCCAAGGCCACAGGGTCCATAGCAGAGCAGGACCAGAGCTCTTAGAACCCAAAGGCCCTAAGACCCCAAGTCAGGGGCCAGGCCAGCAAGGGAGAGAATGAAAGAAGCTCTGGGCAGACTTAGCACTCAGATGGGGTGGGAATTGTGTGCATCCATGTACTTGTTCCACAGACACACACTCAGGTGGGCCCCAGGACTGAGGGGCACTTCAGGGGTAAGGAAATGGGTTCACGCACACTCAGGTTATACACAGTTGCGTATGCGTGTCTGCACTAGTGTGAATCATGGATGCTCAGGCCGCAGGGATGCCAGGTGCAGCTGGTACACATGTGCTTAGCGATGGGTGGGGTTCATCTTCTATATTTAAAGCAGACAAGCAGGCCAGACACAAGTCTGAGCCAACAAAATGACTTTTCACCTGGGAAATCACCTTGTGAAGCAGGGAGAAGAGACTGAGGGCCTGAGGGGAACCATAAACTCAAAGGAAACACCAGGGAGGGCCTTGGGGCTCCCAACAGGGTATATTCAGGGGATGAGGACTCCTGGAGAAGGGGATAGTTTAATTCAGGTCTCCAAAGTCCCAAGAGGACAGGTAGGCAGCAATGGGCCTCCCTTCTCCCTGATTGAACAGAAGGGGGCGTGGGAAGGTGCTGCAATAGCAGGGACAGAGACTAGAACCAAAAAGCCTTTCCCACCAATGCAGATGGCATAGCTGGGACAAGACAACAAAGACAGCTCCAAGAAGCTGGGCACTGGACTCCCTGGCTGGCCTGACTGGAAGAAGGTCCCTGGGTCCAGTGTCCCCACTGGAATCTCCCTCCCCCAAGTCTGGCCAGAAAGATCATCACTGTCTTCGGCATCAGCAGCAGCAATGAGTGACTCACCCCTTGGCAGAGGGCCCAGATTCCTTACAGATGTTGAAATTCTCTGCCCCCAGGCTGCCCCCACCCCGGGGACCTGGTGAGGGAGAGGGGAACAAGGCACATGCACATGCGTGGAGATCCACATAGATGCACACACACAGAGGGCACACGACCCGCAGGCTATCACGTGTGCCCTGGGCACACAATCCCTCTCACGTCCGCACCTTGGTTTCACTGCCTCTCTCGGCTGGATTTGGGTTCTAGCAACTGAGCTATGCAGCCCAGAGGGCACCCAGCAGGGCCAGGCAAGGTGCCCGGTCAACTTCCCCTGGCTTTGGGTCCTAGAAAGCTTCATCTTCCATCCCATTCAGTGCCTGGGCCCCAGGGTGGGCCCTTCAGCCAAGATCCCGGGCCAGGGCCAGGAGGGGAGGAGGAGGAGCCCAGGGCCAGGGGGGAGGAGGAGAAGCATGTGGGCTGTAGGAGGGATTCTTCACCATGATTAGGATCAGAGGGGCCAGGGCCACATTTGGGGGGCAGCATCCTTCTGCAGGGAGGGCCCATTGCCAGCCTCTTCCCACCCCATGGTCCTCAGGCAATTTGTGCACAGGGTGAGTGCAGATCTGTGTGTTTTCTCACACTCACAGACACAGAAAGACAGACAGATGCACAGAGAGACACAAAGATACATACCCAGAGATGCTCAGAGACATACAGACGTGTACAGACAGAAAGACACACACTCTTTAACTTGCCCTTGCACAGGCTGGCATGTGCAAACACCCCAGGCCACCCTGAGCCCAGCCCCCCAGACTCTCCCACAAATGCCCACATGACCTAGAGGCAGAATCACATATGTGCACAGGACCCCAGCCTCTCAGGCAGCCAGTTGTAGGCCTGGGACCCTCCTATGTCATCTCACCTGTATCTGCCCCATGGCTGCAGGTGGCCCAGACACTGAGCAGCCACAGGCCAGGAGCCCAAGGTGCCCACATCCTGGTCCTGAGAGGTCTGCAGCTGCAACACCTGGAAACCACAGAGGCTGGGAAGGCGAATTCCTGAGCTCACACAGCACGACTCCACACAGGGACAAGAAGCAGCCAGTCCATTGGGGTCGCAGGAGGTCTGGGCAGACGTCAGTCCTTAGGCTAGGATTTGGGCAGGGGTGATATTCAAAATACTTAACCACTGGTAGGGCACAGTCACCGACTAACCAGAGCAAATGCTAGCTCGAGCACAGAAACAGGCAGCGGCTGGATGTGCCAGTGGATAGCTTCTATAGGATTTTGGAAGGCCCAGGCAGCTGGCATAGTGAGGGGGCTTGAGGCAGAGACTGTTACCAAGACATTTTAAAGTATTTCAACATCTTAACAATCTGCGCACTGTACCGAAATATACCAGCCTGGTACCTGGCCAGCAGCACCCAGCTCGGCCCAGGCAGCCCTGCCAAGCACCCACAAGGTCAGGGGTCGCCAACTGAGCTGATTCTCCTGGCAGACATCACAGGACTGTGTGTGGGCTAAGGAAGGTTCCCCCAGGGGTACAGTGGGTGGGAGAACAGGTCACCAGGGCTCAGGACCTCATCACCAACCTCCCCAACTGATGGATGCTCGTCTTTTAGTTTTATTAAACCCTGATGGATGGGCCCAGATAAATCAATGCAAGCTCAGCAAGCAGCCAGCAGAGTCATACATCATTTGGCCTCCCCTGGGACAGGCAGCTTGGTGCGTGCAGACAGAGTCATTCACGTGTCCGCATGACACACGCAAATACATAGGCACATATACACATGGACACGTACATGCCAGTGTGTGCAGACAAACCAGCCTGCACACAGGCATGTCCAACACAGAGAGACACATGCACACCAGTATACATGGACACACCAGCTTGCACATACACGTGTGCACACAGCCAGCCTATGACCACCCGTCTGGTAGGCCTTCCTGTTGGGAAGCTCTTATGCAAGTCTGACCTCATTTCTCCCGCTATAATGGAATCCTGTCTCCCCTCCCTCAGTCCTGGATAGAGAGTGAGAACAGAAAAGAGCCCTCACCCTGGTGGATTTAGAGACAGGACCTCAGCCCTCACCTCTCTGGGATAAAATTGTGCATCCTCCCTATTCACCCCCCATCCTAGTGGGGTGCATATCCCAACTCTCAATCCCTAGCCCAGCCTCCCCCACCCACCAGCCAATGGAAGGGCTGCCAACCGTGGCAGGCAGGTGGACACATGTGGAGGCGTGAACATGGATGTGCTCGTGACCCTTTCCGGCTCCCAGTCACTGGCCTTTACTCCCCGGGCCCCAGTCAGAGCAGGGGGCTGCAGGAATAGAGGGAGAGAAGCTTCCAGGGAGATGATGCCACCAACTCATTTTACATATGGAGATTTGGAGGCAGAGAGAGTCAGAACTGGGTGGGAGTTTAGTGCTCAATCAGAGGAGATGACTGAGACCCAGAGAGGAGCAGCCACTTGCCCCAAGTCACACAGCAAATCAGGGACAGACAGGCTCTGAAGCCCAGGGTCCCCAGACAGCCCACGTCACCCCCACTTACCAGTGGCTGGGGGGAGAGGGTCCCCCACCTCACTAGCAATCCAGGTGGCCCAGGACACACCAGCCAGAGGAAGCAGAGCTGGGCTTCCTCAGCCCCGCCTGGGCCCTCGATCTCTCCAGGCTGCGGGTCTGCAGTTTCCCCGAGTCTGGAGCTCTCCCTGCCTAGTGCTGCCCCGCACTCGGCTGCTCGGGACTGCCGGCCACGCTGGGTGGGGGGAGAGGGGGTGGTTCCAGGGGACTGGGGGCCTGCCAGGACCGCTAATGGAACACAGCTGGACCAGCCCTCCAGGCAGGGGGAAGGAGGGCGGGCCAGGAGGGGGCTCCAGCGGTGGCGGCAGCAGGCCTGACAGACACAGACGCGCAGCCCCGCTCCTAGCCTGGCGGTGCTCCCAGGCCCGCCCCTCCTACTTCCTGCCAGGTGAGCAAGCGAGCAAGGCGGGACCCTGCGTGCCCAGAGCTGCCCTGGAAGGGGGCTCCGGCAGGCAGGCGAGAGTACTGGCCCTTTAAGAGCCAGGCCCGGGGCTTGAAGGGCCTCCCCTGTGCCCGTCCCCTTCCCTGACTGGGTCCCAGAAGGCTGGGGGTAGGGGTGGAGACCCTCCTCCCCGGTTCTGTGGCACTGGTGACGTGGCTGCCACCAAAGCCTTCGTGGTCAGCTTTTCCCAGTTCCTTAGTCTGACATTACCAGTCTGTCTGTCTGCACTGAGGAATGGGGGCGGGAGGGTGGGGGGGCACACAGAGGATGATACATTAACTCCTTCCTTCTCTGGCCTCATTCCTAGAGAAGTGGAACCCAGTGAGTCCCCTTATTCCTCCCTATACCATGAGATTAGAAGGGCTCAGATCCCTATCCGGGCTCTAGTTCTGTGGCTTCGAATATATTATTTAACTATGGCCCCGTCTTCTCATCTGTAAAATGGGATAATCATAGTACATACCTCACAGTGTTGTTGTGAGCAGGATACTAGTTAAAATCTGTAAAAGTGCCGAGCACAAGGTCTGGCACATGGAAGCCGCTCAGTCAATATTCCCTGTTATTATTGCTGTGATCCCAGGTAGGGAGGAGGAGAGGTAGGGCAGGGGGAGGGGCTGGCATTCAAGCTCATGTGCCATGGATGGGGAGGGGTCACTTTATATTCAGGATCTAAGGAAGCCAGAGGAATTGAGGTTGAATGAGAGCTTGGACTTCCGAGGAGGAAGGAGAAGGTAACATTTCCATTTCTGCCCAGAGGCAGTGGGATGGCCAAGGTGACATCTCAAGGGTCTCCCCCTGGAGGCCTCAAACAGATTTCCAGACACCAAAGCTGAGGAACCTTTGAGAAGTAGATTCAAGAGGCCAGTGAGTGGAAGGAACCGGTATGAGTGGGGAGCAACTGGGCACCCTGAAAGGGGCAGGGGCTTCCTGTACAGGCAACCGGGCGTGGTCTAGCCCTGTGGCCCCATCTAACCCAGACTGAGCAGGGGGGCAGGCCTGGGGTTTCCCGCCTCCAGGCCTGGAGGTGCTGAGTCAGCGGAAACCCTGACCAGGGCCGTGGCAGCGCCTTACTGTGGTTCCGGCATGGAGCCGGGCCAATGTGGTAGCTGCGGCCTGGTGGGGCCTGGGAAGCGCTGAACTCAGCAGGCGGGAAGTGGAGGCGGCAGGGCTCTTGGAGCGCTCAGGCCCCAGGGGCCAGGCACAGGCTGGACCTACTCAGTAGTGGGCTCTTGGGAAACAATGGGAAACACCTAGAGGACAGGCTCTGATGGGAGAACCGCTGTTACCTCTTTTGTCCTCACAACAACCTCAGGGAGCAGAAGTCTATTCGTATCCCAGCTTTAAAGATGGGGAAACCTGGAGCATAGAAACCATGTAACTCGCCCAAGGTCACACAGTTTCAGTGGTAGAGTCAGTGGTAGTGGCCCCGTTTGCCTGGGTTCCCAGCACAAGTTTGTAACCACTGTGCCACCCTGGGCCACTCCCTCCCATCCCCCTGTCGTGCCCCAGACCCAGGCTCTGCCAGGCAGGAGGGGGTGGCTGGGCCCAGAGCAGCCAGGATTTGGGACAGCAGGGCCTGAAAAGGGGGAGTCCGGATGACTTCTCACAGCACCAGCGCCCCAAAGTTGCTCACAAGAAGAGCCAAGCAGAGGGCACACCCCAGGCCTGGATACTCCATCCCAGACACAGTCCCTTCCACCCTCCAGCACATGTGTGCACACACCCAGAAGCATGTGGTCAGATATGTTCTCACAACACATGTGTGTGGATTCCCTCCACATGCATATGTAGACACTTATGTTCACACAGATGCACCTGACCCTGGAAACACTTCCACACAAACACACGTGTGCACATGATACACCACATAATCAAGTAATCTAACATGTGTATGAGCCAGATGCACCCACAGAAATATATCTCTGGACATACCCAGACATAGACAGGTGCATAAGTCTCAGAATGCATGCATACAGAGGCACATGCATGCACACACAAACATATGTGCACACCAAAATGCACATAGAAGCACACACATGTACTCATAGGCATAATTACTCGGATATGCAAGCACAGAGAGACCTTCAGGCCTACCACACGTACGTGTGTGCACAAAGACAGGTGTACACAGATATAGATGCAGCCCTCAGACATGCACACACAGACATAGGTGCACATGTACATGCATGCAGCTATGCTAACTCATTTACATGCATTCAGCCGGAGAAGCCCCATCCACCGGCAAGCAGGGTATCCCGTGGGGCTGGGCTCAGTGCCCTCGCCCCAGATGGCATCTCCACGAGGTAATCAACACTGCTAATCGCCACCAGCTGCCCTGGAGCCAGCCTACCGCTGCCAGGCGAGGCTGCCAAGGTCTCCTGGGGCTGGGGTAGTAGATCCAGATGTCTGGCAGTGCCCCAGGGCCCGCCCACCCCCCTGCCCCAGCTGGTCACTGGGGAATCCCCATCTGGCAAAGGCAGCACCTGGGGCCGAGGGAGGGTGCAGAGCCAAGGACAGGGAGCCCCATGCAGCCAAGCAGAGGTGGTCTGAATGTCTTAGGCTGGCACCATAGTCTTGGGAACCCCCCCCATGTGCACACATGCACACGTGGACCCTGGCATGCATGCACACGGGTACGTATGTGCACACAGCATAATATGCATGGCCAAAGCAGACCTCTCGATTATTGTCCAGATCGGCCCTTCCCTATCTTCCCCAAACCCATACATGTCACCACGATCCATTTAGTTGCTCAGGCCAGAAACCCAGGAGCCCTCCTTGGCTCTTTTCTTTCCCCCACAATTCCCCTCCAATCTTGTCCATTTTACCCTTCCCACCCCCCAAACATAGCTCACATTCTCTCCCTTTCCACTGCTGCCAGCCTCACCCAAGCCACCATCACCTGTGGCCTGGGCTGTTGCAAGAGCCACCCAGCTGCCCTCCCTGCTGCCTCAGGGCCCCTCCACTCTACTTCCCATGCAGCAGCCAGTCAGGCCTTTCAAAACCTATGTCAGTTGATTTCTTTTTCCTACTGAAGTATACCAGTTCTCCTTTCATCTAAAATAAAATCCAAAATCCTTCCCTTGGCCTCCCAAGACTTTCACAATCTGGCCTCTGCCTTCCTAGCCACCTGCGTCACCCCAAAAGCTGTGGCCTCACTGGCTTTCTTTCTGAGCCCTGAATTCACCATCCTGGCTTTCCCCCTCAAGGCCTTACACCAACTCTTGCCTCTGCCTGGAAGGATTTTCCCCTGATCTCTGCCAACGCCAGCTCCTTGATATCCAGGTCTCATCATCTGCATCACCTCCACAGAGCGGCCTTCCCTAATGCCGGGATCCCGGGGAGCCCTGGCTCACTCCCTAGCCCAGCCCCCTGTTTAACATCTCTGCACAACCCTGGTATTTTTGTTTGTTTGTTGTCTTTCTCCACTAATGAGCAGGGAGGTGCCTGTCACTCACTGCCCTACAGCCAAGCATGGCACCTCGCAGGCACCCACTAACTGGGGAGGGAACTAGCAGATAAAGAGACAGGATGGGAAGCGGCTGTGGCTCAATCAGTAGGGCTCCCGTTTACCATATGGGAGGCCCCGGGTTCGGTTCCCGGGGCCTCCTGGTGAGGGCGGGCCCGCCCGCACGGTGTGGTTGGCTGACCCAGCGAGCACAAGCAGCAGGGGGGGGATAAATGAATAAATAAATAAAATCTTAAAAAAAAAAAAAAAAGAGACAGGAGCTCTGCAAGCATGCCGAACAGACGTGCCCCCCGTCAGCACACACCAGCACACACAAGTGCACACATATGCAGAGGGACACACATACACATGTGCACAGCTTCTGGGTCCCCTCTCTGCCAATGTCGGTCTCCCCGGCATGTCTGACCTGGCTCAGCACGACGTCCTGCCATCTCTGTCCCTGTCTCAGTCCTCTTTCCTCTGGGTCTGGCTCTCCTTCCTCCTCCTCTGTGTCTCTGTCCCTCTCTCCAACTCTTTCTTGCCTTTGTCTCTGTTTCTGACTCTTCTGTTTCCCTGGGCTTTTGAATCTGTGTCTCCATCTCTGTGTCTCTTTTCTCTTTGTCTTTTTCTCAGTCTTTCTCCACCTTCATGTCTCTGTCTCCTCTCTTCCTTTCTGACCTTCCCTGTCACTGTGTCTCTGCTTCTGTGTGTCTCTCTCTTCACCTTAGCTCTGTCCCTCTGTGTGCATCTCTGTTCTTCTCCCTGAGTCTCTGGCTCTGGGTCTGGGTCACCATCTCTCTGGCTCTATCTCTGCATCTCTGCCTCCCGATCTCTCATTCTCCCTCCCTCACTTCCTCTCCTTGGCCTAAATCAGCCCCGTCTCCACGGCTGTCGGCGTCCCTGTGGCAGGGAGACCCATCTTTCATCTCTGGATGGCAGCTTTATGGTCCCAGAGGGCAGACCGGGGCTCCACTCTAATGCCCCACCTCTCCTGCAGGACCTCAGCAAGCTCCACACCGACACCAGGCCCCAGAAGCTTTAGCCAGGCCCAGCTGGGGCATCTCACTTCAAGTAGCTCACGGCACCAGGTACCTGCTTGGTTTCACTGCCCTGGAGATTCTGGAAAGGTGAGCCCAGACCCTGTGGCAATGGCCAGGGCAGGTGGGCCTTGAGGGAGGAAGGGAGAACACTCCAGGTATCCTGGGCCCCAGCTCGGTGGCCCTGGGCTTGCCCACTGCTGGGAGGGGCCCATGGGGAGGTGGCAGGCACAAAAGCCCTGAATTCCAGCCTTACCTCTACCTACTGTGTGGCCCAGGGCTTCCCCATCGTACCATGACAGAAACTATAGGATCCCAGGCTACCCCACCTAACCTGAGGGTTAAAGCACCTGGAAGCACTGGCATGATGACTCTCCCTCAGTGGTTCTCAAATGGAGGCGATTTTGCTCCCCAGAAGACATTTAGCAATATCTGGAGACATTTTTGGTTGTCTCAGAAAGCCTGGAGGACTTGTTAAACACAGATTGCCAGGCCCCAACCCCAGTTTCTGATTCAGTGGAATTTGCTTTTCTAACAAGTTCCAAGTCATGCTGATGCTGCTGATGCCCAGGGACCTCACTTAAGATCCCTGCAGTAGAGCACAGTGTCTGGACCTGGGCTCAAATCCCGGCTCTGGCTCTTTCTGTTGGCCAGCATCATGATCCCCAACACACCCAACTACCCCCACTCCCTGTCGACCAGCCACCTCCCACCCAGAGATGACGTCCCAGAACAGGAGCAGGTGGGGCCCACATCAGCCAGGGTATCCCAAGGAGCACGGGGCCTCCCGGAGCAGGAGTGAGAGCGGAGCCCAGGTTGACCCAGCCCTTTTGGCAACAGAGACCCCCAGGCTGATCTGGCCCCGATCCTCTCTCCAGACCCTACCCCACCCCCAAGGATCCCAGCCTTTCCAGCAAGAGTTAGCCTCCAAAGGCCCTGGTGGGACAGTTTGTATACTCTTCCCAGGTAACCCTTTGGCTATCAAACAAGCTCAAGCCAGTCCTGCTGTGCTGTGTGACCTTGAGCCATTCCCTGGGCCTCTTTGGGCCTCAGTTTCTCCACCTATAAAAATCAAACAAGAGCCCAGCTCAGTGGCTAAGGATGAGGGCTCCAGCCCCAGAAAACCGGGGTTCAAACCCCACCTCTACCATTTATCAGCTGTGCAACTACTGGCAATTCACCTCACCCCTTGGAGTGAGCCTCAGTTTCCTTATTGGTAAAATGGAATTGTCCCTAGCGCACAAGGACGCTGTGAGGTTTCCGTGAGATGATACATTTAAAGTGCTGACCCCGTCCCCACAGCGTCAGCTATTATAGAACACTATGAAAATGTGCGACTCCCACCACAACGTGCAAGCTGTTGGTTGGCTTCCCTCCCCCACCCTCCTCCCACATATTTAGCTTTAAGGCAACTGGAAATTGGGTAGATCTGAGCCAAAGTTTGAGAAAGGAGACTTGCAGTCAGTTATTTGTCGCTGGTTTCTTTGAGTGTCTTTGTGTCCAGCTAGACTGTCAGCCCCGGGAGAGGGGCTGGTTTTGCTTCCCCAGAGCCTGTGACAGAGACTAGGTGCTATAAATATTTGCTGCATGAATGAAAGAGCGGGGCCCAGCCCTTTCCGGGGGCAAGCGCCCCTCCATGGAGTGCAAGCCAGGGAGTCTCCTGGGGGCCCAGGTGGGGTAAGGAGGGGAAGCGTTCAGGGACTTCCAAATGCTTTTTCAGCACGCAAGAGCCCCAGACAGTTGGAATCGTAAATTCTTCGAATCCTGGAATCTCTGGGTGGAGAGCGGTTTTGGCTGCTCCCCAGCCACACCTCCGCCCGGCAGTGCCCGGGGCTGGGCAGGGAGGCCTGGCACGATGGCCAGGAAGGGAGGCTGCAGGCGTGGGGGAGGGGAAAGGAGCGTTCAGGGTGAAAAACTCAACTTTTTCAGCAAGGCAGAAAATAAAATCAAAGACCATTGAGGGTTGGATCCTGGCTCCCTTAAGTCCTGTTTTTTTCTCTTAGGCAAATTCCTTCACTTCCAGGAGCCTAGTTTCCATATCTGTAAAATGCAGTGACAAGGAGGGTTAAATGAGATAATATGAGAAAGGAAGCCAAGCATATAGTAAGTACTTGAAAATGTTAGTTATTATTAACGTTGTTATTATTTGGGAGTAGTAGTAATTCACCAGGGATCTTGCCCTGCCCTTCACAGCTGCATTCATCTCAGGCAGGGCCCGCTACCTTCTCTTTCATTGTTTATGTAGCTGAATTCATATAGTTTGGAGAGGTCAAAAAACATTTCTGCCACATATATAATAGTTAAACACACACACACACACACAAAGTGGCCTAAATAACAAATAATAGATAAAGAAATAAAACCAACTGGAGTAATAATGGTCAGCCTTGACCATTCAGGAACAGCCTGACACTGGTGTTTGGACTCAAGAGGAGAGATAGTTGGAAGGTTGGGGGAAGAGCCCTGGACTGGGGCCCTGGGTTCAAGGCCAGAGTCTGCCCTAAGCACTGATTGGCACTGATTGGCCTTGGGAGCATCTCTGTCCTTTGGCAACAAGGGAAGGCTGACCTCAGGGACTCTTGAGCCCTTTAATTTCCCAAGGCTGAGGTCTTAAACCGGGTAATGACCCAAATATGCCCCCCACCTGGAAATGGGCACGGTGAGCCAGGCCTGTCCAAAAGCCAAGGATGTCCCCACTTGGGTCCAGAGCATGTCACAGATGTTACCCATCCATCCAGGTGCCCTATGACCATGACCACCAAGAAGGGGAGCCCACCAACCTGTACCCCATTCATCCTCCTCTGCACATCTCAAAGGGGAGGAAAACAGGGACCAGGGATTATAACTAACGTTGCTGAGTCAGGATTGAACCCAGTTGTGTGTGACTCCCAATAGACCACGGCTGTTTTTCCAAATATTATTTGAATCATGGGGACAATTCTAAGTATGTACCATTATTCCCATGTTATCGGTGAATGAGCCATAAACCTTGGTGTCTTCCTCAACTTGAACCTTTCGCAGGTAAGGAAACAGGCCCTGAGAAGTTAAGCAAGTTGTCTGGTAAGAGGCAGAGCTGGAATTTGAACCCAGGGCTATCCCAGCGCCCTCTTCTCAATGGCCCACCCCTTCCTCTCTTTGGGACTCAGTTTCCTCATCTGTAGAATGGGGGTGTTAGCTCCCTAACCTCTAAGATCCAAGTTGGGACTTTTTGCTGCTCCGGGCCCACGCCCCCACCCAGAAGCCTAGAACAGCCCCGTGGGCCTGGATGGGTGGGCCGGCAGGGCAGGTGCAGGCGTGACTGGCCTGCTAGGCGGGGTCGCCGCCACCAGACGCACAAAAACAACCAAATAAATCAGGCCCGGGAACTCCTAATCCTCCCCGGCTGTGGCTGCTACCGCTCATGGGCCGCCATCGCCTGGCCAGTTCCCCGCCCTGGAAACGGGACACTGCACGGCCAAAAGCGCAGAGCCAGGCCAACAGAGTCGGACGGGCGCCCGGCCTTCAAGGCGGCCTCGGCTCCCGGGGAGGGGGCGGGCCCTCGCGGCTGTGACTCAGGCCTCCCAGCCCCCCTCCTGGGTGGGCATGATCAGCGCCTTGGTCTATTTTTAGAGCCGGCTCCAGGCCTCAGCGCAGAGGGGCAGGGGAGGGAGGCCACATGGGGGCGCAGGCGCCTGCCCAGCTCCTCCCCCTCTGGGGCTGAGTCTTGGGCCCTCCAGCGATCTATCCAGAAAAGAATGGAAGCCCGAGAGGCGGGTGGCTATCAGCTGCACGGGGGGTGAGAAGCGGCCCAGGGAATGTGCCCCTCTCGCTTCCCCTCTCCCCTCGCGAGGCCTGGCAGTTGCAGGGAGCTGCGCGCGGGCCCTCCCTGGAAGCGCCTCTGTTAAGTGAGGCCAGGAGCCTCCCGACGGCCGTTCTGTTTGGCTAATGGACTGGGGGCCAGGGCGGGCGGGACTCCCCGGCGGCAGAGGCGGCTGGAGGGGGGGAGCGAAGGAAGCTTCGGGAGTCGGGGGATCCCAGCCCACTCCCGCCCCCTCTGGCCTCGTCCCCGCCTGGCCCCACCCATGGCGGGGGGGGGGGGGGCTGACTTTGACACCGCCTCCTATCAGGCCCGCCCAGTCCTGGTAACCTTAGCTTCTGTCCTCCAGGACCAGAGAGGCCTAGGTGCGCTCCCGTCCTGGCCCCCTGGGCAGGAGCTGGGCCTGGCCTGGGGGCTGGAGCAGAAGTGAGCAGAATGGGCCCTCCTCCCCCACTCAAGGCGCACGACGTATCTGCGGGAGACAGGCAATCTTTGAGGCCGAAGTGGGTGAGACGGCCCTGAGCAGGGAAATGGCCCTGTGTCCGTGGGCACGGAGAGGCCAGCGGAGCCACCCGGGGCAGGGGCATCTGGCACAGAGAGGCTGAGGCCTCAGTGCTGGGGAGTGAGGGTAGCCAATGCCCAGAACACAGCAGATGCGCTTTCCTGGCTTGTTCAGGGAAGAGGCCGGGTGGTGGTGGTGGGGCAGGGGAGTTGAGGCCCATCCCCCGGCAGGAGGGGCGGGGCGGAGGTGGATCTGGTCCCCCAGCACCAGCCCTCCACCTAGTGGGAAGTTTGGGAATGGCCGGATACAGGGGGTGTCCAAGCACTCCGACACCTTCTTCTCCCTGGATGTCCACTGGTGCCCACACAAACTGTCCTGCCCAACCTGCTCCATCTCGAATTTGCCCCATATGGAAACGGAAGTCATTCTAAATTCTACCCTCCCCACTTATCCCTCGACTCCAAGTCCTGTCCCTTTTCCCCGTAATTACTTCTGGAACCTGCTCTCTTCTCTCCATCCCAGTCCACTGATCCAGGCTACCACCATCGTTTTCCTGAATCACTGATGCACCTGCCAACTACGGCCCCTTCCCCTGCTCATTATTCATAGCCAAGTACCATTTCTGAAATGGAAATCTGATCGTGTCACTTCCTTGATTAAAATCTTTCAGTTGCTTCTCATGGTCAAGATGAAACCCAGACCTTGGCCTGGGACTTACAAGGCTTTTCACCACCCAGACCCAATTCCTTCATCCCTAGCCACTCTTGCAGGTGCTTTTGATATGCCATCCAGATGGCAATTTTCAGTCGCTCACACGTCCTGTTGGCTGTCACCCTGAGACCTTCACACTTGCTGTTCCCTTCTCTGGAACACTCTTCCTGGTCTAACCCTTGCTGTCGTCAGGGCTCCCCTCTTTGAGAGGTCTTTCCTGACCTCCCAGGTGTGAATTAGGTCCACTTCTGAGCTCCCACAGCCTCCAGGACATACCTGCTCCTCTCAGAGCTGTCATTGCCCGGGCCTCTCATTGCATGTTTACTCTTGTGGCAGGAGAATTTCCGGAGATATTAATTGCTTTGCTCCCCTCTCTGCTTCCCTCCCAGTTCCAAGCTGACAGCCAACTCCTTTGATTTTCCAGCCTCAAGAAGCTGTGCAGAACTGAACACAAAAGCCACTTGAAGTCTGATAGCTCGTTCTGACTTTTGAAAAGCTAAACTCCTGGAAGCGACTGGGCTAGGTATTCCTGAGGGGTGGGGAGGAGAGGGAGGGCAAGCCTGTGGGGCAGGGAGGAAAGAGGTGGCAGCCAGCTGTGTGGGGAGGGGAACAGGAGGCTGTGAGTAGTGAGCACCTGTGCCCAGCATCTCCTTCCCTGGCAGGTGACTGGAGCTATGAGCAATGGGTGGTGATGCTTGAGGGGATGCTGGAGCCCAGACATTGGGGTGCTAGCCTCAGGGCAATGCTGGTATCCTGAGGGGACAGAGGAACAGCCAAGTGGCTGGACCTCAAAGGACCATGGGGACTCAGACAATGGGCATCTCTATGTGAGCAGTGTATACAGGAGGCACCTCCGCCATGCTTTGGTGCAGGTGGGACCAGAGGTTGCACAAACCTATGGAGGAGGTGGTAGGGCCCTAGTAATGGTTGAGATTGAATTTTCTGCCACCCCGTAGGAAAGGGCTGAGAGTGAGTCAGATTGATTTAAAGAGAATACACAAATGGGATGTTTCTTGGGTTTCTGTGCCAGGATTCCCACCTGCTACACCTGTCTGTATGTAGCCCCACTACAGGGCTGAGACTCTGTATGCCTCATTCAAAACCGTATCCTCAGCACCCAGCGTGGTGCCTGGCACAGAGTAAGTGCTCAGAATGTGTTTGTTGAATCCACTTTTCCTCGGTAGCTAGAGAAATCCCTCTAAAACCAAAGTATGACCGGTTTAAAGCCTTCAGTGGTTCCCCGCTGTCCTCAGAATAAAATCCAAAGCCCCGTCATGACCTACCAGACAACCTCTCTCTGCAGCCCATCCTGCCTGCACGCTCCTCTCCAGCCTGTTTGCAATTCCCCAGGCTTGCCAGGTTGTTTTATGCCTCCATGCCTTTGCTTATGCAGCACCCTCTACTTGGAGTGCCCTTTCCCCTCTCTCTGCCTGCAGAGCTTTCAATTAGTTTTACTTCCCGGACGCCCTCCCCCCAAGAAAAAGGAGACTGCTCCTGCTCTGGGCTCATGGCTCATGTCCCTGTCTCCCCTCCCGCCTTCCCCAAGCCTCATTTCCAGACCATACCTGAGTCTCCCATGCCTGGCACAGTGCCAGGTATTCCATAGGCACGCAATAAATGTTCACTGATCTCTTGCCCTGTTCTTCCATGGACCCATGGTATGACCTCGAGCAACATCTCCCCTTTATGGGCCCCAGTTTTCCTCTCTGCAGATAGGGGGAGTGGAATTCATTGGTCTCTATGGGCTATTCCTTTCCTTAATTAAGTTTGGAAATAATGGCACATAAAATGCACTTCTCTTGTCCACACTGCAGGCCACTGAAGGGCAGAGCATGCTCATGCAGCTGCACACATAGCACCCGTGCCTGGCCTCCTGGGAACAAGCCTCCGCCTAAACAGCTGTACACAACCCTCTCACACACAAGTGTACGTGGCCTTCTGGATGTGGATGCTCTCTTCTCCCAACCCTCATCTCCAATCACCCACTGGCCCTGACAGTGAAAAATTCAGCTGCAGCTGAGGCTGCCAGTCCAGCTGAGTTAGTATTCAAGGGATGAGCCTCCTGCAATATGCATGACCTGAGGCTGGTGTCCTATGGGGTTCTCCCCTTCCCAGGCCTGTACATGCAACAGCCCCCCACCCCCGCCCACCACCACGTGCATGCACACGAGTGCACACACACATGCACATACAGAGGCATAAAAGACTGCCTGGAGCACGGCACTGAGGGACCGATCCTCAGCTTCCTGGACAACCCCCTCTAGATGTCTTATGGGAACCCTAGACCCCATATTCATTCATTCATTCATTCATTCATTCAATATCAAGTTTCTATCATGGCAATGAATACAACCCTATTCTACCCTTCAAGAGCTCACAGTCCATTTGGAGAGACGGGCCATAAACAGGAAACAGGTGATAGAATTTCAGATTATGAGAAGCAGTACTATGGGAGGCAATAGGGTGATGTGATAGAACATTACCAAGAGGGGCAATGAGTAGTCAAAAAAAAAAAAAAAAAAAAAAAAACCTCTCAGGCAGTGGCAATGGGGCTTCAATCAAAAGATGAATAGCCAGCACAGAAGATAACTGGAGGAAGCTCCTTTCAAGTGGAGGGTACAGCAAGTGCCAAGGCTCTAGGGTGGGAGAAACTATGAAATTTGTTCAAGAAGCAGAAAGGAGGCCATGTGGCTGGAGCTCTGTCCACAAAGGAGAGAATGGTGGGAGGTATGGTCAGAGCAGGAGGTGGGGGACTGATCTTTATTTTAAGAGCAATGGGAAGCCCCTGGAGAGTTTTGAGTGGAGGAAACAAAATCCAGCTCATCTCCTTGCTCCTCCTTCTTGGTCTCCTTCTTGGAGCCTGTGCCTTGCTCATCTTACCTTGTCAATACCCAGCCCTGGCATCAGACAAGGTCTGTTGGATAAATGAATGACCTAGTCAGACTCTCCTGCTCAAGACTTGGCTGAATGGCTCAGCAGTGGATCAGCTGGGTCAGTGAGGAGGAATCCATGGGCAACTTGGACAAGGGCTAGCTGGACCAGAATGATTTTTAGATGTCCTACCCATTGAGAAGAGTCTGGTATTCCCCATATATAGTGCATAATAGAAACAATACAAATCCATGCAGATAATCCTTAGGTGTATGCCGAGATGAAAACAACTTCTTTTTGGATTTTCCAATGGCAAAATAAGTTCAAAGCAGAATTTCTTTCCTGCTTGTGTGTGTGCCGCTGCCTCACTGACCTGTCTGCTCATGTATCATCCAGAGCCCGGGGGAGGGCTAAACCGAATGTCCTCTCAGTGACAGGGTGGCCTCTGCATAATGAAGTGCACCAAAGGTACCCTCATGGTACAGGCCTCCCTGATGAGTTGGCCCCACGGGCAGTAAGACGGCAGGGTTGTTGGCAGCTGCTCAGTGTGGGCACTTCTCTGCGGAACCTTTCCTTGGGCCATCAAGGTCTGCCCTTGCCTGCCCCTGCCCCTTTTAAAACTGTACAAAGTAACTAAGGCCCTAGGAAGCTTCTCAAGTAGAGGAGAAAACCAAGGTTCAGAGAAGTTATTTAACTTGTCCAGGGTCATGCAGCAAGTCAGGGATGGAGTGGAGGTGGGATTTGAGCCCAGGCCTGGTCCCAAAAGAAGGCCCCGTTCCCTTCCTAAGAGTAGGTGGGATTGGTTGGGGAAGACTGCCAAGGGGCACAGCCCACCTGCCCATATCTAGCTCTACAGACCTGACACAGCACAAAAGCAGGCCCTGCCCTCCCCACAGGCTTCTCTTTTGCTGCCTATTTTGGCTCTAAGCCTCCAAGTTCAATGCGTCGGCAACATCCTTTCTGGGGCCTAGAGATGGAATAGTCCCTCGTCTCAGGCTCCTCACATGGGCCCCATATCACCACACAGGCACAGCACAAAGCAACCCAGGAGCTCCAAAGCCTGAGTCTACGCAGCCCTTGGGCTCGGGGTCTCAGTCTTTTCTCTCACTCCTCTCCCACCGAAGCATAATCCACAGGTTCTATCGTTCCCTCATTTTTCTCTCACTCATTCAACTCCCAACCACACCTGCTGGTGTGTGGCCCTCCCAGTCCCCGCCTGGGAGAAAAGTTGGCCTCCCTTCCCCACCTCACTGCCTGCCCCAGAGACAGGGCTCAGTGAACTCAGACAAAGCAGATCAGTCGTTCTCAGGGAGAATGGGAAACTGGGGGCTCAGGGCAGCACCCCCAGGCAGACCAATTTTCCCAAGTTAACTCCAGGCTGAGCTCTGCCTCCACTGGATCCCAGCACACCCTCACCAAGGGGGGAAGTGACAAATGAGCCTGAGGAAGTGGAGTGGGGGAGGGGATTGGCAATCAATGGCATTAACGTGGTGCCCAAATTAAATATTGACTTTCTTTGTTGACTCTAGGGACACCTAGATTGATGGCAGGGGCCAGGCTGTGCCACCACAGGGGATGGAGGACATACAAGCCTGGAGCAGGTACAGTGGGGAGCTGAGATTGGGGGGAAGGGTGAGGGAGCACTTGCCCCTGCTCCTGCCGGCCCAGGAGGGCCAGGAGCAGGAGCGAGGGTTGCAAAAGGCCTGGGGCATCGTGCCGGCATCTCCATCTCGTGCCCTGGGACCTTCCCATGGAGTCCAGAGTTCCCTCCTCCCAGAGACTCTTAGACCTGAGGTTTGATGGAGTGCCCATGCCCCCACACCCCCGACCTTCAGGAACTGTGGCTGGCCTGCAGCCCAACAAAGGAGCAGAATCAATCTGTAGGATGGTTTCCATTACTGAGTCTCGGGATCCTGCCCCCCACCTAGGGTAGGAGAGCTGGTCATTTTTGTCCCATCATCATGTAGGATCTTGGGGAGGGCTAAGGAGAGCCTCTCCGTTCCTGGAAACCTTCCATCATCCTCTCCAGTTAATCCACCTTCGGAGTCTACAGTAGGTCTACAGTAGGGGGAGCCCTTCTCATAACCTCACTTGAAGAACTGACTATTCTATCTTCATGGCCTCAGCTCCTGCTCACTCTGCAGCTCACTCCAGCCCAGCTCCTCTCCTGAGTACCACCTATCCCTATTTGAAATTTCTCCTTAGTCATCTCAAAGGTTTCTCAAGGCCAAATTCATGATCATCTCCCCCAGAGCCGGCCCTTTTCTTGTGCCCCTAATCCAGTGGCACCATCATCCATCCAGGTGTGTAAGATAGAAGCCCAAGAGTCATCCTTGGCTCCCCCTGCTCACCCAAATAATCCACATCATGGGCTGACTGTTCTGCCCATGACATAGAGATTATATTTCCCTTTTCTGTAACACTCCTCTAAAGCTTCCTTCTTAAGAACGGTTTACTTACTGCTGTCTCTGCATCCACCCTCACTCTTCAGTGCGCCCCCCTCTCCATCGATTTCCCATCCAGCCAGAGAAGCAATCCTGTTACTATATAAAGCTGATCATGTAACCCTTCCTTGGCTTCCCACTCATCTTAAAAGCCAAAACCCTCACTGTGGTCCCAAGGTTCTGTGGGGACCTGACCTCTACTGAACCCGTCAACTTCATCTCCTGCATTTCTCCCAATCACTTTCCACACTCTAATCAAACTGACCTTTCAGTTTCTGGAACATTTCATGCTCCTTCCCACCACAGGGCCTTTGCACATATGGTTCTGTCTCAAGTACTCCTGCCCACCCACCTAATCCCACTGACTGCCTGGTTCATGCCTAACTTCCCTGTCTTTGAGATGAAGCACCATTTCCTCCTTTACCCCCACAGTCTGCGCCAGGGGCCTTTGTTATCTGCTCCTTTCATTCAGTTTGCAATTAAACAGCCATCTGCATGCTCATTGGACTGAAGTCTGTTGCCCCCACTATTAGACAAACTCCATGAGCAGACACTCTGTGTTTTTCCATTTTATTCTTGGCTCCCAGCACAGAGCTTGGCCTGTAGGGGGTATTCAATATTATGGACTGATGAAATATTTCCCTCTCCCAGACCTGCCCCTCCTGCTGTGGCCCCATCCCAGTAAAGAGCTGACCATTCACCCAGTTATCAAACAAGAAGATTGGGCCATCATCTTCACTCCACACACTCCTGCCCACCTCCTAGAGCCACCCTGCCACCCATTTTTGTCAATTCAACTCTTGCATGTCTCCAGAAACTGTTTCCTCCATACTATGTCTGCTATCCAAGCTTGGTTTAGGCCCTATACTTTCTCCCCTGGGCTTCTGGGGCAGTCTTTAGACTATCCTATTTCTGGAGTAATGCTCCTAAACGCTTTTTGTTGCTGTGTTGTTCCTTGCTCAAAAACTTGCTGTGGCTCCCTTCTGCTGATAGGATAAAATCCAAACTTATTACTCAGGTGTCCAAGGCCCTTCATAATCTGGCTCCAATCTACTTCTTCAGCAACTTTCATCAATGATCTCTTTGCCCTATCCAGAATGTGCTCTCCCTCTTGAGCGTCCTGTGTGCACGTGTGCATGCACATGCATGTTTGCCTCTGTGCCTTTGCTCATACAGTTCCTTGCATCTGGAATGGTCTCTGTGTTCTCCTTCTTCCTATCTATCCACCTCTTCCAGGAAGCCTTCCCTGATCAAACAAGGCTACAATGCTTTCTCTTCTGTGAAGTCCTAGCACTTCTGACTTACTGTCTGTACTGATTCTCACAGGTAGCATTACTTAGTTATAGAATCCTAAAACATAAGAGCTTGTCAGGGTCTCAGATGTCATCTAACCCAACAGTCCCCTATCCCACCCTATTTTATAACTGAGGTTCAGAAGAAGAGACTTCCCCAGGTCTTCCTCCCCTGCCCCACACTTTCCTTCTTTGCCTGTGACTCACCTTCCCACAGAAAAGGATGCTTCAGTTAGGGATGAACTGTGCTCCCCTGTTCACAAATAGTGGGACCTGGAGTTGTCTCTGCCCTGGTCACTTAGCGTGTGTTTTGAAGGCCTAAGAGGGTGAGGATGCTAGGTGGGGGGTGGGGGAGTCTTCCCAGGGTAGGTGACTTTGAAGAAGTAGAGGAACGAATATGCGAGGTCCTGGGGACAAGCCCTAAAAAGGCCCCAACTGTGGGGCCCCATGCCAGGGAGGGCATGAGGAAGCCTGGGGGGAAACGAGCCCAGAGACATAAAAGTCAGCAACTTCCCACACCCAGGTCCTCCCTCGGGCCACCTAGGGTACCTCATTTCCTTGTAATTGGTGCCTAATGAAGTGATTTAAACTCAATTTTTTTTTTTTTTTTTTTTTTAAGATTTTATTTATTTATTCTTTATCCCCCCCTTGCTGCTTGTGCTCGCTGGGTCGGCTAACCACGCCGCGCGGGCGGGCCCGCCCCCACCAGGAGGCCCCGGGAACCGAACCCGGGGCCTCCCATATGGCAAACGGGAGCCCCACCGATTGAGCCACAGCCGCTTCCCTCAATTGAGTTTTAATGTCTATTCAAGTGCCAGTCCCAACCTGCCTCCCTTTCCGGGGTCTGGGGCTGCAGGTGGGGAGATGGAAGACAAGCTGCTGCAGAGGGCTGATAGGCCACAGGTGCCCTACAAACCAAGCCTGCAGGAAGCTCCAAATGGCCCACTTTTCCTACTTCCTCAGCACTCCCTCCCCACCCACCTGTATCTCCCAAATACCCAGATTCCAGAAACACTTATTTAGAACCTACTCTGTCACTGCCCAGTGCTGAAAGCTTTCCCTACCTCACTACCTGGAACCCTCACCATGACCCCATGAGGGAGATATACTCTTACCCCCGTTTCAGAGGAATTGACCTGTCCCAAGATCTCTGCCTTTGTTCTGTCTAGAGCTGTTTTCCACTACGGCAGCCACGGGCCACGTGTGGCTTCCAAGCACTCGGAATGTGTCCAGACCGAATTGAGAATATGCAAGACACATCGTATTACAAAGCCTCAGCATGAAAAAGAAAATGTAAAATATCTCATTGGTAATTTTTATATAGATTACATGTTGAAATGATAATATTTTTTATCTATTAGATTAAATAAAATAGACAACTAAAATTAATTTCACATTTTTACTTTTAAAAAAATGGCTACTAGAAAATTTAAAATTATGTAAGTGGTTTGCACTGTATTTCCACTGAATATTCCCCAGGATCTGGTCTCATGAAGGCAAGGACAGTGCTCAGCCAAACCCTGCCTTCCTCTGGGAGGCAAGGAAAAGCTTCAGTGGAGCTGGGGTGTGCCTTCTCAGGCCGACTCCTTTCTTATCTCTTCGGAGAGGAGAGGTCCCTTCAGCACCCTGGACAGCGGCCAGGCCTGGCTTCCCTCTTGGGGTCCTAGAGAAGCACTGAGGCCAGAGAGGGGAAGGTACCACCTGCAAAAATCACTGAGGTGATCCACTGGATACCCAGTGAGGAAGGCTAGTTAGGGATTACCGTTATTCTCATATTGCACATAAGGAAACCAATGGTCAGGGAGATTCGTGCATTCCATCCATTCACTCCTTAAAGAGCCACTGATGCCTGCTCCACGTGGAGCCCTGGGCTGGGTGCACAAACCGATTCAGGTCAACACAGATAATAGCAACTCTTTGTGACCAGAACAATGATGAAAGTGTGTGCCAAGACCCCTGGGAGCAGAGAGAGGGCTGACTGCTGGCGGAAAAGGGCCCCTTGGGCTGGCTCTGGAAAGATGAGTGGCAGTTTGGCAGTGTAAGAAGGGAGGGAGCTCCAGGTGGAAGGAATAGCCTGTGCCTAGGCGTGGAGGTGAGAGAGATGGGTCAGGGGGTCAG
The DNA here is from genome assembly GCA_026826555.1 of Tolypeutes matacus. Classification (NCBI taxonomy): domain Eukaryota; kingdom Metazoa; phylum Chordata; class Mammalia; order Cingulata; family Chlamyphoridae; genus Tolypeutes; species Tolypeutes matacus. The sequence goes on from JAKSZT010053883.1 coordinate 25,270,815, forward strand.
GAGAGGGAGGCTAGGGCCACATTTCAGAGAACCTTGCATTCTAGCCAAATTCTAGGATCCACGAAAGGTTTCTGAGCAGGGCAGTGGCCTGCCCAGATGTGCATTTTGTAAAGGTCCCACTTGGGCCATGTGGATGAAGGACTGGAAACTGGAGGCAGAGAGAATAAGGATAAAGATAAGTGGGAAATGTGAATCCAGGGAAGAAATGACACACATCAGATGTTAGCCCAAATGGAAGGGAGTATCAGGCCAACTCATTTTACAAATAAAAAAACTGAAGCCAGAGTCTAGTGACCTGCCCAAGATCACATGGGAAGTCATGCCTGTGGGAATGGGAACTGAGGGGAGGGAGAGCTCTGCCCCAGACCATGGAAGTGGCAGATCTCAAAGCCCCCAGGAACCTCTGCTGGCTGCTGTTTGAGCAGAACCAACAGGGTGAACACTAAACTTCCTCCTCGAGCCTGATGCAAAGCAAGAAACTGCAAGATAGGTGGGAAATGCACACTGCAACACTGCCCCAGAGAGCTCCTGGAGATGGTGAGTGGGCTCAGGGCTGGGCAGGCACCGAGAAGGGTTTAAATGGTGGCAGTGGGTGGCCCAGGGAAAGACCTGGCCCAGGGGGTGGGGTGGGGTCTCCTGGCATATGTCAGGGACACGGAAGACCAGCCCTCCCCCTTCTCCTCCTGCCAGGGTGTTTTCCAAGGACCTGCCAATCACAGTGCCCCTATCCCCTACCTGAGGTCAATGAAAGGCCTCTCTTGTGGGTTTCCTAATTGGAATTCAAGAGAGAAAGTTTATTCCTCTCTGGGAACAAAGTTGAGTGATGAGAGCTAGGAGGGTCCAGGGGGAGAGGACACCTGCCTAAAAGAATGAAGCTGACACACGGAGAGCAGCTGAGCTGTTGAGAGGGGCCAGGACACCTGGCAGCACCCAGACACAGCTGCCACTCCTGAGTGAACAGAGCTCCCTTCCACCTAAACTGGCCAGCAGCAGGATTCCACCAGTCCCAGCCACAGGTCCCAGCAAAGTCACTTAGAAGCTGTGGGTGTTTGGGAAAGTCATGTCCCCTCTCTGAACCTTGGTTTCTTCATCTGTAAAATGGGGAAGTCACAATCTTTACCTTGAAGGGTCAAATGAACTCTTTGTACAGTTAAGTGCAGGGACTGCCCAAGGGGAGGGAGGCAGAGGAGATGAGGGTCTGGAAAACTCCAGAGCCTGGGAGCACAGTCCAGAGAGGACTCTGCACACCCCTCTGATCAGGGCAGGATTCAGAGGAGACCCAGAGGACGCCTCTGCCACTACCCGAGCCCCAACAGGTGGGCCACCCTCAAGACTGTCGGTTCTCCAAGGGCCTGGGTCTGCGTCTCAGAGTCCCTGGGGGAGGCCCCCAGGGTGCCCGTGTTGCTAAATGACGGGGCCAGCAGCTGCTGTGTCCTTGCTCGAGGTGCCTACTGCCAGATGTTTCCACGTGCTGACCCTGTGCCCCCTCTGCCTAGACACACGGGAACTGAGCAAGGGGTCCATTCACTGGGGCATATAAAGAATAAAACCCAATAAGCAAGGCACATGTGGACAAATAGTGTATGATATCACTTATAAGAGAGGACTAGAAATAGCAAATTTGCAGAGCTAGAAAGTAGATTACCAAGAAACAGAGGGAGGTAGGAAAGGGGAACGCTTGTTTGTAAAAATAAAAATAATTCAGAACAAAATAATCAAAATAGAACTTTGTATCCTCACCTAAAATATTAAAAGTACAATAAAAAAAAAGAATAAAACCCAGCAACACACCTCCCAACTCTGCCCTCTGGCACCAAGCCAGCCTGGCTCCTCACAGCCACATCCGCCTTCACACAGGCCCTGAGCCCTGGCCCAGCCTAAGACCTGAGGCTCCACCACAACCCAGCTCCCTGCTGCTCCCCTGCAGCCATGAAGGTCAGGTCCAAAGAAGCTGGGCTCAAGCTTCCTGTCCTAAAAGGGAAGAGGATGATGCAGGGGAACGAGGATGGACTCCAGCATCGACTGAGCCAGGGTTTCAAGTCCCAGCTCTGCCTTTGCATGTAGCTCTTGGACAAGTCCCTTCCACTTTCTGGCCCTATTTTCTTATCCACAAAATGGGCAGCCGAAAATCTTCTGGCGAGGTGGTTGTGAGATGTTAGGGTGGTGTGTGTGAAACTCCCAGCCAGGGCGCAGGATGAAGCCAGGTGCCAAGGAACAACTGCTAACACGGAGAGCGCTTATTCGGTGCCTGGCGCTCGCTAAGCACGCCACCTAGACCAATGTGTCTCACCCTCACAGCAACCCAATGATGGAGGCGTTATTCCCATCCTCCTTTCACAGAGGGGGAATCTGAGGTCACTGGCTCCTGGGCCTCCAACGAATGGCACCACGATCATCACAGCCACCGAGGAAGGCCAGACCGGGAAAGAGTGTCCAAGGTCACCCAAAGGGTCAGGGGCAAGGATGGGGTCGGCCCTCCAGCCAGAGCTGGCTGTCCCCACCACACAATCTGGAGAGAACAAGCGAGGCCAAGCAAGGAGAGGGAGGAGCAAAGCTGGGTTCCCCGGGCTGGGCCTTCACCTAGGGAAAGCAAAAAGCTCAGCAACAAAATCCACAGAGCGAAGTTTATTCCCAACAAAGTTCCCCTCCCCCTCCCCAGCCCGGGAAAGGGACAGGGACAGACAGGCTGGGGCAAAGATGGGGCTCCAGTGGCTGAGGGGCCTCTGAGAAGCAGGGACCCAGGCCACAGCATGTCTGGCTCCCCCAGCCTGGCCGAGTCCACTGCGCCTTCCCTGCCCAGCCCTCGGGAGAGGGGAGGGGGCGCTGGCTCCTGGGTAGTTCCAAAGTGGAGTGTGAAAATAGAGATATATATATATTTCTACACAGCGGGCAGTCCGGCGTGGCACTCACACCTCTGTCTGGAAGTCACTGTCCGGCGGTTCTGTGGGCTCCCAGGCTGTGGCCCGGTGCAGGGCCAGCCGTTCTCGGGGCTTGGGGGGCAGCGAGCCCAGCGTCATGGACTTGAAGGTGCTCCAGCTCTGATGTCGCCGCTGCTGGGACAGGCCAGGACGCTCCCCGGGACTGGGCTTCTCCTGCAAGGGAGTGGGAAGGGCCCGAGGAGATGGGCTAATGCCCTCTCACCCACTGTACACAGGGACCAACTGGGGAGGCCCCAAGAGGGCCAGCGAGGCCCAAAGTTACAGAGCAATCGGGCGCTGAGGATGGGTTTGAATCCAGGTCTAGCCAGCTCGAGATGGGCTCCTGAGCCTGTGCTCCGTGGCCCTGGGGCCACGTGCCCTTTTGTGCCTGCCATACTCCCCCAAGCTCCTGGGGCAGCCCCGTCATTGCTCACCATGTATGGCGCCTTCCCCGACCCTTCGCAGCCCGAGAACTGTCACTCATGGTGAAGGCAGGCTCTTGATGAGGTGGGATGAGGTTGCCCAGGCAGGGGAGTAGGGCAGGGAGGGAGGGGGTCCCTCAGAGCCCACCTCACCCCCACGCGGCCCAGGGGGACTTAGGATGACACACACCACTGCTTCTTCCTCTACAACGGGGGCCACGGGTCAGGGCCCAACCCCAGGGGCCACTGGTTGAGCCCAGGCCCCGTGCGCCAGGCTGGGCTCTGGCCTCACCTTGGCCGTGGACTGGCTGTGGTAGCGGTCGAAAGTGTGGAACTTCTGGTTGAGCTCGTGGTAGAGTTCCGAGTGCCGCTTCCGGGTGTGCATCACCTTCTGGGATCCACAGGTGTCAGGGAAGGTGCTCCCCAGGCGGCCCCGTGAGCCGCCTCCACCCCCACCCCAGACACTCAGCATACTGGGCCCCCACATCCCTGCCTGCTGCTGGCCCCTCTGGGACAAGGCCTGGCTTGGGCAGAAACCACAGGCTCGGGGCAGGCTCTGCAACAGGGCTTGGGCTCATTTTCGGAGTGGCAGTCCAACCCTCCAGGGACCCCACAGACAGATGCCCCTGTCAACGCACATACACACGCACACACAGTCATGCTTACCTCAAAGTCTAGGTCCGAATACCGTAACTTCTTTCGCTGGGGAAGGAGTGATAGGAAGGTAGGGATGGAGAAGAAAGCTCTTAACCACACATGGGGACTTTACAGCCAAGAAACCTGGTGCCCCCAGCCTGCTGCACCTTCACCCCAGCCCAGACCCTGGAGAGAGGATCCTTCTTGGGCAGCGCTTGGGGTTACGGGAGCAGAGGTGAAGCCTTACAGGTAAGGAGCTGCCACTACCACTGCCATGGGGCTGCACAGTTCAGGCCCAGGCCCACACGCCCTCCTGTCCCTGCAACACCGGAGCCTGCTGCCAGACACTCAGAGGGAGCACACACACACAAACTGGCACACACACAGACACGCGGCTGCCCACGCACATGGGCCAGATGTCACGGTGCAGGCTTCTGACGTGGCAGGGACACAGATTTCCGTATGGAATCAGAGACCAGGCACTCCTTCCTCTATGGCCTGGATTCCACCCCTCTGTCCTGCGCCATCCTGCCCCATTCTGCCAGTCACAGCCCTCTTTGCCCTGGAACCTTCTACTTGTCCTGCAAATGCAGGGACTCGGGTTTTCAGAAATCTTTCTTTGACCCTGCCTTGCCCCTTTTCCTGCCAACCCAGGCCCTGCCTCGCTGGCCTCCTGGGCCCCTCACACCTCCCAGGCCCTCAGTCACCCAAAGACATCTTCACGGCCTCAAGCACCTATTCAGCATTCAGGGCAGCACAAGGAGGCAGCATTAGAGTCCTAGAATTACGGTAGGGGGAGGACTCGAGACCAAGGCCAACTTTCCCATGTTACAGATGGGGAAACTGAGGCTCGGGGAAGAGTAAGGAGTTACCCAAACTCTCAGTGGTGAAGCTAAGACCGCGGTCAAGACCTCTCAAAGCCCAGGCCCTGGTGAGCATGCTCGCCACCCCAGCTTCCAAGACACTGCTCTCCCAGTTGGCCCCCCACCTCCCTGCCCACTCTTTCTCCACCACCCTCCCTGGCTGCTTGGGACCACCCTCCGAGCTCTGCCCTGGGACCTTCCCCTAGCAGGCACCATTCACGTGTGTCCTCCCAACTCCCGCCAATCCCTTTCCAGGAGAGAAGCAGGACATCGCCCTCTCCACCTCCCTGTGCACCACCCCTCAGCACAGCTTGTGCCCCAGGGGAATAAACTCCTAATTCCGCCACCTCCAAATCCACCCCCCGCAGTTGCCCACACCAGGATTCTGGACATCATCCTCGACCCCGCAGAACACCGCATTTTCTGCTGCCTCCCTCGCCAGGAGCCAAACGGCGGCCCCTCTCTGGAGGCCCAGCCACGGGCAGGTGTCCCCAGAACAAAACCTGCCGCGATGCAGGGCCCAGCCCAGCCATCCCTGAAGCCGGTTCTGAGTTTGAGCCTTTGTTACGCCTGCCTGTTTTTGCCATCTGTGGCAGGAGCAGGCACCAAATGTTCAAGAAACATTTTGGGAGAAAAAACTAAACTTGTGAACCCTTTAGCTGCTAGCTTGATTTCCCTTACATAGAGGAGAGGGAGCAGGTTTCCGAGGCCAGATCCGAGCAGCTAGTGGTGTCTGAGCCTGGGCTCCTGCCCCTTTCCTTACCCTCATCCTCCTCGTCCCTCCAACTGGAGTTCTAGAAAGGCCAAGAGTGTGCCACTAGCCAATACTGCCTGCTTGTCCCAGAGGCCCTGCAGGGAGCAAGCCTGAGGAGGCCAGGGGAAAGGAGGGGCATCCCCCCAAAACACACAGGCATACAGAAGAGGCGCTGGGTATTCTCAGGGAGAGAGGATCAATTACCAGGCCTAGGGTGCGGCCTGAGGCTGATTGCAGGGGTGACAACAACAGCAAATGCCAATTTACCAGCACTTTCTACCTGCTCTGCAGAGCTTAGTGCTTTACATCACTCAATTAATCCTCACAACAACTCTGCAAAAAAGGCTACTACAGCTCTCCCCATTTTACAAATGAGGAAACTGAGGCTCAGACAGGTTACACAGCATGCTCAAGATCTCACTGCTGACCAGCAGAGCTCGGATGGGAACTTAGATTTGCATGCTCCAGAGGTCCAGGCTCTGAGCCCCTCCCGTGTGGCTTCCCTAACAATGCAGCGCCTTTGCCGGGCCGCAGCTCCATAAAGAAGCCCCAGCCTAACCAGACAGCCACGGGAGGCCCCACAGAGCAAGGGAAATGAGCCAAGACGTGCACCCACCGTGGGTGAAGCCCGAGCCCATTTGGGGAACTCAGAGCAACCAGGATTTCCTCGGAGCTGCCATGAGCACAAACGGAGCGCACTTCCAGTGACTGTACAGAGGTGCCAATCCTGGAAGGTTGTCCCTTTCCGGCTGCTGTCTGTGCTGCCTCCCACACCCCACCCCCCAGAACCCTGCAGCCCCTCACCTCCAGCGAGCCCAGCTTCATGGTGGAGCCGGGCACAGTGCGGGGCATGGTCCGGCTGCGCTCCCCTGGCTCGGGCACCTGGCGGGCACTGGGTGTCGGTGGTGGTGGTTGGAAGGTCATCCCGTAGGGGTTCTGCAGAGACCCATAAGCAGGGCCCAGCCCCAGGCCCGAGTGGTCCACAGAGAGGAAGCTGGGGTAGCCTTCGGTATGGGCCAGGGCCTTGGCAGCCCTCCGCGGGGTACCCTCGGGCCGGGCCCGCAGGGGGTCCTCGCCACCTGAGCTCCCGCTGCCAGGCTGCAGGCTCACAGTCCGCCGGGGCAGCACCATGTAGTCCCCCTCGGAGCCCGGCTCGGTGGGCCGCAGCCAGGTGAGGTCCAGCTGCCGCAGGCCACCCTCCCCGCACATGTACACAGGGTTGGCCTCCTGGGGGGGCGGTGGCTCCCCCAGGCCTGGTGAGGCCGCCATGGGCACCAGGATGTTCCCAGGCAGCGGTGAGAAGCTGAGGCCGCTCTCGGGGCCCATGAGACAGGACTTGGGCTCCTCATCCTCATCCAGCGACAGGCGGGATAATGTGCCCGTGATGGTGGACGGGTTGCAAGTGTTGACCTCCTTGAACAGAACTGGGGGCAGGGGTGGGAGGAAGTGGTGAGTCCTGGGGAAGAGGAGCCCCCAGATGCCCTTGCCCAGGGCGGGTACCAAGCCCCTAAGCTTGGCTAGGAGAGGAAACCAAGTCCTGTAGAGGTGACTGGGTGCTTGGTACACCCACAGCAAGGCAGGGCAAGACACAAAGCCAAGGCCCAGCTTCCCCAGGTCCAGACCTCTGTACCCACAGCCCCAGAGATGGTCAAAAGGGTCTCACTCCTTCCCATCCCTAGGTAGCTCCTCCCCAGGAGACAGAACTGGAAAGATCCGGTAAGAATCGTAGAAATTAAATAATGTATCGGCTGCTATGTGCCAAGCACTCTGATAAGCTCTTGGTGTTTCCTAATGCATTTAAGCCTCCCGCCCACCTTGGAAGGATGGTATTATCCCCTTTATGGGTGTGTTAAGTGAGGCTCAGAGCGCTGAGGGTGCTTGCCCAAGGTCATGGGGTACATGGTATTCACAGCCTTGACACCAACTCAGGGCTCCATTAGTCCAAAGCTCAACCCTGGGAGCCAGAGCTCCTCAGAGCCTCCCAGGATGGGACTTGGGGGCCATTCTCAGCTGTACCTGGGCAGACTCACCCGTCTGACAAGCCAGATCCACATCCTTTTCAAAGTCTGACTACAGGCGGAGAGGGAGAGAACAGGTGGGCAGGGGGAGGAGCAATGCATCAGGGTGGGAGAGGCTCAGGCTGCTCCCTCCCCACCCCTGCTCACTCGGCCTGCCAGAGGGGCTGCCCATCAGAACCCGAGAGACCCCAGACATGGTCTCCAGGCCAACCTGACAGGTGGGAAACTGCGGCAGAATGGAGGAAGGACTTGCCCGATATCACCCAGATGTCAATGGCTCAGCCTGAATCAAACCCTGTCTCTGTCCCCTCCCTGATGTGGATGGGGAAAGCAAGTGGTCTGAATCAGGGGAACGGAGGGGTCTCCAGAACCCACCGGTGCCTTGCCCAGGCTTCCGCACTCACCAGGATCTGAAGCTGCCCATTCTTACACGAGTCGGGGGAGTCCTCGCTCTCATCGGCCCGGCACACACCCATCTGGCACTTCACCACATCCTGGACCTGGGGACAGAGGATGCTTCCTGGGCCTGAGGATGCCTCCGGGCCCCTGGCCACAGCTGCTGTGGCTCCCACCGCAGGCACCCAGGTGGATGTGGAAGGAAGAAGCACCTACAGCCTACGGGAAGTGATGACCTAGGGCTGGGTCCGAGAGGAGAAGGAGCCCCAGGAGGCCAAGGGCAAGGCTGGGTACAGCTGTGGCTCCCCAGGCTATCACAGCTTGCCCTCTCAGGGCAGCCTGGGTTGGGGCCTGCAGCACCTTGGGGTCAGGGACAGAAGGCAATGCCCCAAGATGCTGTCCTTGGTAACACAGCTGGTGCCCTGCCCAGGGCTTTGAGCCTGGCGCAGTGGGGAAAAGTGTGAAGACTGGCAAGGGGAGGTGGGGGGGGTTAGGGAGCAGGCAGGGCACAGCCAAGGCCCCAGACCACTTCTCACCTCTCGGCGCAGGAAACAGTGCACAGCAGTGATGACAAAGCCCTGCGTGGAGTTGAAAACGGCAAAGAGGGCCTGGAAGAGGATTGAGCGGCGGTCTGTCATGGCCAGGACGGCAGACATCCAGGTGAGCGCCAGCAGGGGCAGCACCACACAGGAGCTCCAGAGTGAGGCCCTGAGGGGGACAGTGGCAGGGGGTCCATAGGATGGGCCGAGCTGAGGCCTCCACCCAGCCTGGGGCCCTTGCACTGCCCAAGCCTGGCCGGGCCCCAAACTCCAGGACCTCAGAAATGTCCCCAGGCAGTGAGGGGCTGAGGAGCCAGAGCCAGAGAACAGAAACAGAGAGCAGAGAACTGTGGGGTCAGAGCAGGGGCCAGGAGAGGTGGGAGGTACGGACACACAGACACAGCGGGCCTGGCCCAGAGGCAGAGGCAGCCTCGGGACAGAGAGGATGGAAAGGAAGAAAAAGAGAGCAGGAGTAAAGGGGGTTGACAGAAGCAGATGCTGTGGGTTTCAGCCCCAATCTGCACAGAATCACCTGGGGAGCTTCTAAAGAACCCACGTGCCTGGGCAACACCCCCAGTGACTCTGATTCGGTAGGCGGGGAAGAGGAGAAGAGGAATAGGGACCAAGCAGAGAACAGTGAGAGCACATGGGACGGTCAGAGACACACAGGCAGATTTAACAGGCAGAGCACGTGGAGGACCCAAAAGAGCAAAAGTCTTTGGGGAGACGGGGGTCCAGGGCTCTCAGTTCCCCAGGGAAGAGGCACCAGGCTGCTGGCGGCTGCTCAGAGGCCCTGGGCAGGGGGGTCACAGGTGGGGGCTGGGGGGGGATGTGGGGTCAGGGCCAAACCCACACAGCCCGGGCTCCTTGCCGGGGAGGGCAGGGGGAAAAGGCAGCTTGCCCTGGCCTCAAGGCTCCAGCACCTCCCCTCCCCCACCTGCTTCAGCCCACGAGGGCACAGGAAGGGCAGCCGAGCCCAGCTGGCTGCCACACCCCACCCACTCTGCCAGATGGACACCCCCATGGGAGAGTCAGGCAGGGGCAGCACGGCAGGCGCAGTTCCGGGCAAAGCAGAGGGTGGCACCATTCTGCAGAGGCAGCTGCGGGGGAGGGGAAGCCAGACGGAGAGATGGGCAGGGGGCCAAGACCTGAGCTAGGGAGAGCAGTTTAGGCAACACAGGCCATGCAGCCTGGCAGGGGCAGGCACGGTGGTCTGAGCAGGCCCCAGGGGCAGAGCCAAAAGCAGCACGGGATCTAATCATAGTAATAAGCGCTGCTGTTGATTTCCCACCAAGTCTTCAGCAGCCCCTACACTGAACACTTGACGTACATAATTTCACATTGTGATCACAACAACTCTGAGAAACAAGCCCAGGGGCTTATTATCTCAATTTACAGATGAGGAAGCCAGAGTTGGCCCCCAAGGCAGAGAGAGTCTGCCCTGGGACACATGCCCATCTTGACGGTCGCCAAGCCCAAGCTCTTAACTGCTGGTTCAGGCGGGGTCAGAAAGGCCGGTGCCAGCCCGAGGAAGAGGGCTTTCTACTGTGGAGAAGCTCCCAGTGATGGGGACAGCTGTCCCAAGGCAGTGAGCCCCCCTGCCATGGAGGTGTCCAAGGAGGAGGAGGCTCCAGGTCAGGGAGGCTCAGATGGATTTCCCATCCCTGGTAGAAGGTGGGGCCCTCATGGATTTGTTCTGCTCTTGCATGGCTGGGATTTTAAGATTCGCAGCTGCCAGGGGGTCTCAGTGAAATAATTCACTACCTCCAAGATTCTCGGCCCCCCAGGGACTGTGAGATTCAATGGCTCTGAAATGCCAAATCTCAGATTCTATGACAGATAAGATTCTTATGATTCACTCATTCTAACATTCCTAGCTTCTGATTGTCTTATTCCAGGATTCTATCATTCTAACTCTAAGGTCTATGACTCAAAAATTCTAAGGGCTTAAGATCTATGAGCCTCTGTAGGTTGGGGGTGTGAGGAGGCTGCGGCTGCGGCTGTGCCTGGATGGAGCGGAAGCTGGGAGCGGGGAGGGGGCGAGGGATGGGCCCAGAAGCCCTGCATCCTCTGGGACGCACAGATAGCTACTCCCCACCACCCTTGGCTGCCTCAACGCTGAGTCCTTCGGCATGTGTGGTGGTCAGCAAGACAAGGGCAAGCTTTCCAGGGCACTGGACCAGCAGGCCTCCCCCCCACCACCGTGTACACTGTCCCCCAGTCCTTTGCCCCCCCCCATCCCCACCCCCCACCCCCCGGGACACGACTAACATGGCGTTCCTGGCCGAGGCTGAGCTGAGCAGGGGGCTGGGGACCGCTCCACACGCTGAGCAGGGGAGGAGCAGGCTGGCCCAGGGGCACCGCTCCGACCTCGGGGGTGGCACAGACACAGGAGAAGGGGAAACACATGGGAAGCCGGGAGAAGTTGGGCAAATGAGCCCCAAGTAGGGTGGAAGGGGGAGGGCAGGCGAGAGAGAGAGAGCTGGGTTAGGGTGGGCGAGGGGCTGCAGCTGGGCACTGCGAGTGCCCACCTTGCCTGCACCCTTGATGCACCAAGGCTGGGGACCCCCGTCGGTTGGCATCCTCAAGCCCTGAGACTCCAAGAGTGCCCTGGGCTCTCCCTCCCTGCGCCATTTCCCACAAGGCCAAATCGTGGAGTCCCCCTTACCCGGCCCTCTGCTTCTTGGATTTGTCTGAGATGCCATCTCGTGCCATGAGCTTGTTGAAGACAATGATTCCGATGAGCATGTTCACCTGGGGGCCAGCGGAGTGGAGTAGGGGGAGAGAGATCACCAAGTGCCCCCCTGGCAGGCAAAAAAGCCCCAGGTGGCAGATGTTGTTCAGGGATGGACAGGATGAGCCCTGGGGCCACGGCCCTCCCAGAACACTGCAAGAGGCACATACCAGGACAATGACAGCGGCAGGGCCCACAAAGGCGTAGAGCAGGCCGCCCTCTAAAGAGAGCCAGCAGCTGCGGTGAGGGGACAAGAGGGGGTATCAGATACCCTGCAGGCTCCCTCCCAACTGTCAAACATCACTCCGGCACACATCCCTCAGTCCCCCCAGGCAGGGTAGAGGGAGCCACTGGCTCTTGCTGAGGCTTGGTTTCCCCTCCAACAAAGACCAAGAAACCAGGCCCAGTCCCTGGAGCCACCAAGGAAATGAAACAAGACTGATCCTTGAGCTAGATGATTCAGTCCTAGTACATCCTTTAACAATCAGGGAAACCAAGGCTCAGAGGCTCAGAGGAACTTGTCCAAAGTGTCCCAGAAGGTGTGGGTCAGGATTTCAGCCTAGGAGGGCCTGATTACTAGTCCAGACCCTCACAGGCCCGACTTAACCCCACCGCCCAGCCTGGAATGCCCACGTACTAGCTGGATGTACCATATCCTTTAGTGCGGGTAAAGCCGACAGACACGGCCACCACCAGGGCAGGCAGACCTGCGGGAGTGAGAGAGTGGGAGTGAGAAGGTGGCCGGCCCTCAGGGTCCCCTCACTCTCCCAGCTCCCCAGCCCAGCAGACCCCTGTGCCCAGAAAGCTGGGCCAGGGCCAAAGCTAAACCTCTCTTGCCCACTGGCCCAGCCCACCAAGGCGCAGGGGCAGAGTCCAGCTCAGCCCTGCTCACCCCAGCCCAGGCAGAGGAAGCGCTTGCGAACGAGGCGGGTGCGCATCCGGCCGATGACAGCCAGGTAGGACTGCCAGGCCTCGGTCAGCACCCAGCAAAAGGAGGAGAGAAAGAAGAAGTGCAGGAAGGCGGCCGTCATGGTGCAGACACCCTGCAGGGAGAGGGGGAAAGAGGAGTGGCCCTGAGCAGCGGCCCCGGGGGGAGGTACCAGGCTTCCCATGCAGGCTGCTGGGCACTGCCACGGCTGCCCACCCATGCCCCGCCCCCCAGAGAGCCCTGCCAGGCACCCCCGCCTTCCTGCACCCACACACGGCACGACACGGGCTTGGTGACACGCATGCAGCACTCAGCATCCGGGGAGGCAGGGAGGCAAGCCGCCCACACAGGGACAGGGCTTGCAGGGAGGGGGACAGGCAGGAGCACCTGCCACGTCACGGCCAGGCGGGCCCCATGCCTGCAGGGCTGGACTGTGCAGAGGAGGCCGGGGGGACAAGAGAGGCAGCCAGCACAGGTCATCCACCAGCAGGCGGCAAAGGAGGCCCGCAGACAGGGAGAGGCCCAGGCTTTGCAAATACCACCTGCCCGACACGTGCACACCAGGGCACTCAGCACATGCTCCCGGATGTACACAAACACAAACATTTGTCACCAGAGTACATACACGCCCTCTCCCACGCTCTCACGTTTGCTCAGTTTTACTACCCCACCCCAAGCCAAGACACGGCTCGAGCATACACAAGCACCCATCACTCAGATACATACACACGAGCACATGCTCTGACATCTGCAGACACTCCGCCTTGCCCCCTTAGTTCTGCTCTTGCACCCTGGCATCCCTGTGAGCCTGCACCTGCCTTGCTCAGCACCCGGGACTGGCCCACCAGGATGAGGATGTTGGATGCCAAAATGGACAGGCAGAAGTTCAGCAAGATGATGGAGCGTTCAGACTTGATGAACCTGGGAGGGCACGGAGGGTACAGATGGGGGAGCTGGCACCCTGCCCAACCTGCTGTGGCTGCCACCTCCATCCACCCCATGTCACACCTACCTCCAGAAGGCAGCGTAGATGGCGAGCAGGGTAAGCAGGGCCATACAGGACACAGCACAGCCGATCACAAGGGGCACTGATGGAGAGCCCGCCAGCTCCAGGGTCTGAGGGAGACGCGGAACGCACAGATGGAACACCGGGAGGGAGAGGCTGCAGGGGTGCCTGCCACTCTCCTCCCACCCTGCCTGCTACTGACTGGCAAGCACCCCTTCCTCACACCCAACCAGAAGGGCACCCACCGAGCTACTCATGTGCGCACAGAGCACACCCAGTCACACACGTGGATGTGTGTTACACTCAGTCACCCCACCCTTCCACACACCAGCACCTGCACTGTCTTCTCAAACACACCCATGTGTGCATATGTGCACACACAGGCACGTGTCCTCCCTCCCCTGTGAGCACTGTCACAGGGCACAAGCTTCCATGTGCAATCGTGCAAGCACACCTGCACAGATACACACCTGAATCACACAGGTGCCTGCCAGCATGCTCACTAACCCCCACACCCCACTCACCAGGTCTTTGGGAGGCTGGGCCAGCACAGCAAAGGTGGACAGGTGCTGGCACTGGCAGCGGGTGTGGGCTGCCTGGGTCTCCAGAGTCTGGCAGCTCTCGGTGTCCCAGTCCCCCGAGCTGGCATCTCTTAGGTGGGGGCAGAATGGAGTGAGTCCCAGTCCAGCTCCACAGTCACTCCCCCAGCACTGGCCACTGCCCAAGGACAGGGGAAACCCAGGGCATGGCCACACCCAAGGGCCAGGCAGTTGGGAGACCCAAGATGTGCCTTCGATCTCAGGCCAAGGATGGCACCAAGGAACTCTGGGATTCCTGGCAGGAGAGGTGTCCCTGCCTCAGTGATGAAGGGGCGGGTCCTAGGGCTGCACCCTTCCCCACTCAGAGCCCCCACCCAACTCACACTTTAGAGTAGTCCCAGCTGGCGCAGTGGGGATCTGTGGTGCCCTGGGGAGCAAATGACATGAGTACAGTGAGGGGTGGGGGCTCACCACCCGACAGCCACTCATCTTGCCAGGCAGGCCCCACCCAACTCAGAAGATGAGCTCACCATGGGGGACAGATCACCCCCCATCAGACAGGCGCCCAAGATGGCCTCTCATTTTGGGGTATAGCCAGGGTCCGTGCCGGGCCCCCACTCACATTGATGATGTAGGAGAGTTCCACCGTGATGAGGGGCTCAGCTGGTGGCTGGGTGGGGGGCCGCACAGTCACCGTCATTACCCGGGACGTGACAGCTAGCGGAGGCCTGAGGGAGGCAGACCTTGAGGTCAGCTCCTGCCAATGGGTGCCCAGACCCAGTCAGGAACCCTGAAGTTGCTCTGGACATGGGTGGGAAGATGGAGGGGCTCCCTGGGGGACTCGGCTCGGTGGGCCCAGGACTTTAGATGAGCTCAGTCTACCCCCAAACCCCACACTGGGCCCCGGTGAAGCCTCTGGGAGCCACATGGGTATCTCTGAGAAGCACCCGAGTCCAGAGGCAGAAGGAGGTCCCTGAGGGTGCAGGAGCTGCAAATTCTCCATGGCCAGCACAGGCTCAGTCCTCCTCACTCTCACCTGGGTCCTCCTGGACCCTGAGCACCTCCACCTCCCCTCCCCGGGACTCACCTGGGGGGTGGCAGGATGAGGCCCAGGGTGCGGAAGAGCACGGCACCGATCACGAAGTAGGACGACTCATCGGGGTCGGCTGGGAGGAGGCGCTGGTGCGAAGGGCCCGGGGCCGCGGTCCCTGGGCCCCGCCCCCTGCTGGGGCTGCCCACTGTCCCGGGGGCCACGGGCTTCCCAGGGGAGGCGAGGCTGAGCACCTCCTTGGGCAGGAAGAGGCGGTCCTCCGAGTGCCGCACCCAGTCCTTCATGCCCCGGCGGCCCCGCATGGGGAACGTGATGTCGCTGGACACTGCCGAGACGGGCTCCCGTTGGATGCTGATCACTGCAGCAGGGGTACGTGTGCAAGTGGTGCCAGAGAGAGGTGGACAGGGACGGAGGACACAGACACCGAGGAGGAACAGACATGCAGTGGGGGACACGTACAGCGAAAAACACAGAGGAAGGAACGTGGAGAGAAAGATAGAAATAAGCGGTTAAGGAGACAGAAAGAACCCAGGGAGAGAGGTAACCGGGAGCACCCGCTCAGAACCCCACCCCACTCTCAGCATTCTGGGCTCCTGCCTGGTCCAGAACCCCATGCGCCGCCCTGCACCCTTGTACCCAGGTTGTCCGTGACAATCAGAGAGCTCTGGAAAGCCTTGAGGGCATCGCCCACCAGGTGAATGAAGTCCTCCACGACCCGGAGCAGGTGCACAGAGCCTGGGGACACCTGGGGACAGAGCGTGCATAAGGGCCCAGGGGAAAGTCCTGGGGGAGAAGCCGCACACCCAGCCCCTCACCTGCTGCGCGTCATCCCACTTGTCCTTGTTCTCTGCATCTACCATGAAGCTCACCACCTGGAAGAAGCGCTGGGGGGAGAGCAGTTGAATGGAGGGGGGTCCTAGCCCCAGGGATCAGGGACTGCCCCACTACTGTCACACCTCTCACCCGGAGCAGAAGCTGCCACGGAGGCCCCACCTCCTCCCCCAGGCTGGGTCTTCTCCACCCTCAGCTCTCCCTCCTCCTGGTGGGGCGGGGCGGCACCTGCACATCGTCAGCCGAGGGTACATAGGTGGCCCTTTTGAAGGTATCGGTGACGTTCCTCAGAATGTCCACAGAGAAGAGCAGGTCCCCGCTGTAGTAGGTGCGCCGGGCCAGCAGCTCCTGCAGGCTGCGCACCACCTGCGACATGCCCTCGCCCGCCAGCATGCGCTGCCCCTTGGCCAGGTGCTCCCGCAGCTGCAGGCGACAGAGAGGGCCAGGTCACCAGAAGTGTCAGGACTAGGACCAGCCCCCAGCCCACCCCACCCCAGTGTGCTGACTGCTTGCTTCCAGGAGGAGGGGCAGGAAAGGGACAGAGATGCTCAAAGGGGCTCACGGAAGAGACAGTCGGAGATAGAGACCCATACGAGAGAGAATCCCAAAAGATACTGTTAAGGAGACAGACAGCAACGCCTAAATAAAGAAGTGCTCAGGCGCACGCACAAAAGGTGACAAGCTCCGTGTTGAAGCAGGGAACCCCCCCTTTTCAGAGGGTTCATACACACTCTGGAGTATAATGCACATGTCCACACACAAAGCCACTCTTTCAAACACAAGCTCCGAATAAAACACACAACAAACATCCAATTGCAGTCATTTAAACATATGGGCAGGCAATGTTCTCTGACCCCATTCCTACCCCACGGCAGGCCCTGGGCTAGACACTGAGGACACAGAAATCAATCTGACTTTGTCTCTGCCTTCCAGGAGCTCCCAGCCTAGCAAAGGACACAGGCACTGAGATGAACACACAACATTTAATGACTGAGAAGCTCAGTAGGGCTGGAGGAGCACAGGTAGGCACCAGGGATAAAGGAAAACACTTGAGAACTGGGCCTTGAGGAATGAATAGGAGTTCACCAGACAAAGAGAGGCATAGTCAGGCAGACATGGGCAAAGAATATGCCAAGACACCCAGGCACGAGTGAAAATCGAGCGCCCTCCACCCCCTACCAGAGTCCAGCCCCGCAGGGCCCACTTACTGACAGATACAGGTAGCGGTACTCATGGGAGATGCAGCGGGCAAAGCTGGGCAACCCCCAGTATGCCACACCCTGGGCACTGAGAAGACAGCGACGGCTGGCCGATCCTGCAGGGGGACAGGACAGAGGGCTGGGCATGGGTGCCGAGCTCTCACCCACTTCCCTCCACACCTCAGTTTGGAGGCGCAGAGAGGCTGGGGCCCAGAAGGAGGCGTGGGCCTGCAGGAAAGCCACCCCACCCCTCACCTGAGGCATTGGGAGGGCATTTATTGTAGATGATCTCGCCAGCAGCCGCCTTCTTCCACGTCATCAGCATCACATACTCATCCCTGCACATCTCATGGAAGGCTGTGGGTGCAGAGGGGCTCAGCCGGGCTCACAGCCTTGTTCCCCAGGCCCCCGGGGCGTGCCGGGCAGTACCTGGACACCTCTTCTCACTGCAGGGCTTCACCTCCTCTCCGGTGCCCTCGCAGGGGTAGCCCTGCGCACCCGTGGCCTGGCACATGCGGAAGCGCCGCTGCCAGCCTGTGTCACACGTCTTGGAGCACAGGCTCCAGGCGTTCCATGGCCCCCACTTGCCATCGGTGGCTGCGGGAGAAGGGGGCATGAGCAGCCCCAGGAGCCCCCGGGGCCAGGGCTGCCACCTGCCACCCTCACACCGAGCACTCACTCACCCGGGCATTCCAGGTTGCTGCACTCGCGGGTGTCGGTGAGGGCCCCCGTGCACGTGGCCCAGGCCGGGCCGGCCACGCTGCACTTCCGGCTGCGCTGCTGGGTCCCATTAGCACAGGACGTGGAGCACGGGCCCCAGGGACCCCATTCTAGCCACTGGCCTTCCACTGCATGGGGAGACACAAGCAGGGGAGGCCAGTGAGCAAGGGCTGAGGACCAGTGGGGAAGAGCCCCAGAGGGAGCACTGCAGGGAGACATCGGAGCTGCCAGGCCTTCGGACTTGAGCCAGGCCAGACCCACTGGAAGGGTGGATGAAGGAAGGCTGGGGTGAGCAGGTGGTGCCTGGGCCTCAGCCCGTCTGCCTCGTCACCCGCTCCAGGAACCCAAGACACCCCTCCACTTAGCACCAAGCCATGCATGCTCTTCTGGCTGCCCTCTGATCTGTGCCCACTCTTCTGCCGAGCTTTGTTTCCCCTCTCGGGCTGGCTGGCCAGGGGCACCAGAGGCTACGGAGAGCACAGGTAGCCCAGGGCTTAGGAGAAGGGGTGAGGACAAGCACCCTGCTTTTGATGGGGTTGCAGTGCACCATCCCCAAGTCTAGGCTAGGGGTCGCCTCCCACTCAGGCAGATCTACTTCTCCAGCCTCCCCATGCACGGTCAGAGCGCCAGGGGCCCCCAGGGGCAGGACACTGGGAATTGATTGCCTCCCCTGGATCTCCCAACCCCCACCCGGCTGGGCAGTGCCCGCCTGGAAGCCCATGGGCGCTACTGACCCGGGCAGGCAGCCATACTGCAGAGCTTAGTCTGCAGCTCGGGACCCTCGCAGGCCTTGCCGCCGTGCTGGGGGGGCACGCAGGTCCGCATCCGGCTCCGGGACCCCCGCCCGCAGCTGCGGGAGCACAGACTCCAGGACCCCCACTCCTCCCACACGCCGTGCACTGCAAGGAAGCACGTGGCTGGGGGCGGAGCAGCAGCTTGGCCCCGCCCACTGCCAGCACCTGCCCATCCGCCCACCAATCAGGAGCTCTGGCAGCTCTGCAACTGCTTCTCATTGGTTCTGCCCTGGGTTCTGTGGCCTGGGGGTGGGCTCAAGACCCCAGGCTTCCACCCTTGGGGGGATGTGAAAGGTACAGGTTCTAGTCCCAACTCATACAGGGCAGCCCCTGTGGGCAGCAGGACTGGGGGCCTGGGCCCTGTCCAGGAGGGGAGCCAGGGGCCCCCCTCTCCTGAAGGCCCAGGAAAGGACCCACCATTCAACCATTCCCCACTCCACTGACCTCCCCACTCCCAGGCCCCGAGCCTGGACCCAACAGGGCAGGCCTGGGGCAAGAGAAGTGCCCCTCCCAGCCCCACGTGCAGGAACACACAGACAGCACCTCTACAAGACACTGACACAAAGAGCGCACATTCAGGAACACAGTTTTGCCCCAGGCCCCGCCCCCTGCCCAGGCCCTTTGCAAGCACCTGCCACACCCCAGGCACCATGCTCCCTCCCCAGGTAGGCCCTCTCTAAACCCCAGCCAGGAGCTGGTGTGGCCGAGGCACCACTCCGCAGGGGGTGAGGCTGCCCTGCCCCTTTCAGTCCACCACCTGCCCCAGGCAGGCACAAGGCAGATGCTCGAGACTACAGGCTTAACAGAGGGAGGCTTCCAGGTCTAGGGGTCTCCCTGGGAAGTAGGATAGAGGGAGCCCAGGGGAGGGAAGGGATGGTCAGGAACGATTCATTGAAAAAGGGGGACAGGCATTGGGCTTAGGTCTTCAAGGACAGGCTGGATTTTAATAGCCAAAATGGGGGAGGGAGGAAAGGACCAGAATGAGCAAACTCAGGGAGGGAGGGGTACAGGAGGAGCTGGCATGGCCAGAGCACAGGGGACGGGGAGGGCAATGAGGGTAGAAGATGAGCTTTGATTACCAGGATGCAGGCATCGGGGGAGGGATGTGCCCCAGAAGGGCACACGTGTGGGCCCTGGTCTGGTTTCTGTGGCCCGGCATGGCGTGGGGGTCAGCAGAGTTTGGTGAATGAAAGAAGGCAACCGACCACCTTTGGAAGAGCGGCCTGCCCGAGCCCCAGGCAGGGCCTAGCCCTGCAGGCATCCCCGGTGGGGAGGAGGGCGGGCATACCTGGGCAGGTGGCCGAATTGTTGCAGGGCCGGGTCTCCCGCAGGGGCCCGCTGCACAGGGTCCCATAGGGGGAGGACACACAGGAGCGGGTCCGCACCTGCAGACCCTGCCCACACGTCAGGGAACACACGCTCCACGGGGACCACTCCTCAGCTGCCGGGTCGCCTACAAGAGAGGGACAACGTCGGCGGCAGGGGGCACCTCCCAGGTGCCCGGCCTTATGGGGTGGGGGGAACCATCAAGGGACCCTCCTACCCTGAGGCCAAGTGACAGGCTCTTCAGACGGCCACGCAGCCCTGCCCACAGGCCTCATATAGCAGAGAGATGCAACTGAGCTCCAGGACATGGACACAGACGGGCGCTTGCCAAGCATACATGCCACCAGACGCCACACAGTCGGGCCCCGCCACAGAGGAAGGGAGGCGGCCCGAGTTACCTGTCTGTGCCATGTAGAGCCCAGGCTCATCTGCAGACCTCGGCCACTGCGTTTTCACCTTCGGTTCCTCTTCCGGCTCCTCACCTGGAACACGGAGGTGACGGCACGGGCTCAGCAAAGGCCAGCCCTGGCCTGCCAGAGTGGCCCAGAGAGGGCAGCCTTGCCTGTCCTCAGCCTGAAGTCTGGAACCGCCTGACGGCAAGGCTGGGAGAGCATCACGTCCAGGCCCCTGCCCCTACCATCACTGAAGGGAAAAGGAAACTGAGGCTCAGAGGGCCACAGGACGTGCCCATGGCCTCACAACCCTCCTTTCTTCCTCCTGCCTCAGGCCGGCCCAGGCATGGTGGAGGGGAGAGGCCCCCTCGTGAAGAGCAGTGAGCGCTGGGTGAGACTCTGGGCCACGTGCTTGCCCACGTGCCTAGCTCCTTTAATCCATCGTTGGGAAATAGGGACCATTCTCTCCGTTTAGAGATGAGAAAACTGCAAACCAGAGGGGGAAGTGATTTGTTCAAGACCACACAGCTCAGTGAGCCAAGCCTGAAGCCAGGGCTGACTAGCTAAAGAAAAAGTAAAGAGCTGCAGAGTATTTATAAAACTGTCTTTTTAAAATAAAAAAAAAAAAAAAAAGGCAAGAACATTTGACCATAAAAACAGAAAAGGGAAGAAAGTATAATAGAAATTTACTAGTTTAAAAAAAGAGAAAAAGGTCCCTTTCTTGTAAACTTCCAGACAACACTTTGTGGCTGCTGGAGTTTGGTTTTTTGTATACACAGAGTATCAGACATTATTTATAAAACTTAGTTTTAAAAAAGACAACAGGGCAGGCCTGGGGCTGGGTCCTCAGCCCAGATTCTGCTCCAGCAGCACTGGACTGTGGCCTGGGGGCACAGGTCACAAAGCCATTCCTCTGCAACTCAAGGGACCTAGGGCAGGTACCTGTGTCCAGCAGATCCTCCTCCCCACTGCCCCCGGGGCCAGGAGGGCAGCAGGTGCTCCAGGAGGTAGCTGCTGCCTCAGGCCTGGCCTCAGCGAGCTCTCAGCCATCCCGATTTATATGTCTGACCTAGGCCTGGGAAGTGCCGCCAGCCCTGGAGGAGGGGCCTGGGAGCCTCCACATCTCCAGAGCCTGCCCTTCCTGCACAGACATGAGGTCATCTCAGGCCTTCACCCCCAGACTGGGCAGCAGGGAGGGCTGCCCAGACCTGAGTGCAGAGGGAGGCCGCTGGGCAGGTGGGCCTGGGACAGCTTTTGGGGTCAACACTTGGCCCATCCCAGACTAGAAGGTACTCTCTGGTTTCTGAGAGCCAGGTCAACAGGCACTGAGTTTGAAGGGACCCAAGAGGGCTGTACTCCTGCCCCCTGCCATCCAGTCCAGGCTGGGTACCTGAAAGCTCTTCCCGACAAGCCATGAAGATTGGCCACCACCAGAGGGACCTGGACCACCACCCGCCAGCTTCTGTGCCCACCACACCAGCCCCAAATGTGTCCATGCCCCAGGACAGCTGTGGAGTCAGGCCACCCTGGATACCCGCTGGGGCGGGACACCGACAGCTGTGTGGCCTTGGGCGAGCCTCTCCCTCTCTGCCCCTCTTTTCCCCTGTGCCATGATATTCCTAACACCCCACCTCCAGCTGAGGCAGGGCCTCCCTGACAGGAGGCCGCGAGGCCCTTAGCACCCGCGAAGGCTCCGAAGGAAGCAACTTTCTGGTTTATTTTTATCACCTCCCCTCCCCTCCCAAGCTTCTGCCCCCTCACAGGCCATCCTTCAGCCCCCCGCTCTGCCCCAGCCTCCTCCCTCGGAACAGCATCTGCCATCCCTCCTGGCTTCTCTTTGGGCCCTGCCCTGGTCCAGACTGCAGGGGAGATGCTGGTGCCATGCCCACCGGCTCCTGGAATCCCCTCACCAGCACCCCCCCACACCCCTTGCCAGCTCAGCAGGCCCCAGAGCCTTGTGACAAGCCGCATTCCCCACGCCCACCCCCCAGGCTGCTGCAGAAAGCCACAGCTGTGCCAACTGGCACCGCGACAGACTCGGGCTGTGCATCCGTGGGGCCCCCAGGCTTCCGGCAGCCCTTCTCAGCTCCCTCCCTTTCCTGCTGCCCACCTTGGCCTCTTCCCCTCAAGCCTGTCTCCCCCTCCCTCAACAACGGACTCCTTGACCAAGAAACCAGAAGCTCCGGCATGGGAACACCCCACCCCCACACCCCACCCCCGCCAACTTCCTGCCCCAGCCCTCCAGCTCCCAACTCCCATCACATGCCATCATCTCTCCCTTCCTGGCCCATGTTCCCACAAAGGCCAGCCCTTCAGCTCGGCCCTACTCCCTGCTCTGTCGACCTTCTCAGGAGGGCCCCCTCCGCTGTCCCCGCTCTCAGCAGCATTTCCCTCTCCCTGTGCAGCCCATGAATCTGCCTAGGCCTCCTCCATCCTGGGGGTGACCCTCCTTCCTCGCCTGGCTGCTGCCCGCTGGTCTCTCTTCACCACCAATAAGTGGCCCCCAAGCCGGAACTCTTGTTTCTCACCTGCCACTCACTTCCTGGCTCAAATGTCACCTCCCGTTAACCCACTGCAGTCGAGCTTCTGCCCACACCTCTCAGCTGAAATCGCTCTTGACAACGTCATCACTGCTAAACCCTATGCATACGATCCCAGCCTCGTCTTGCTGGGCCCCTCGGCAGCACTTGGCCTTTGCTGGCTGTCCCCTCCTGGTACCTCTCCCCTGTCTGGCTCTCCTGGTTTCCTCTGGCTACTCTGCCCCAGTCTCCTTGACAGGCTTATCTTCTTGCTGCTTTCCACAGCAGGCACCCAGGCTCTGTCCCGATTTCACTGCACATCCACCCCCAAGGCTTAACTCACCCTTCCGAACCACCACACCGCAGAAGCACCGCTCCCGAGCTGTTATCCCATGCCTCCGCCTCCCCTGTGCTCCCTTCCTGTATACCCTCCTGCCTCCTGAACAGCTCTCCTGACTGGGCCCTCGAAACTCAGTTTGTCCGAAATACAATCGCCTTCTCCTCCCCACCCTCTACCTGCTTGTTCTCTACATTCTTGGCCCAGAAAACTTCTACTCGACCTTCAAAACCTCTCCTCTGTGAAGCCTTCCTTGTCCCCCACTCCCCAAGCAGAGCTGGCTACTCTCGTCTGTGCGCCCTTTCATCACAGACAGTTCCATCTTCTGACCATCTGAGCCCCACTGTTGCCCTCTGAGGGGAGGCTGTGTGGGTATCACCTCCTTGGCCCCAGGGAACAACGGCACAGAGCCAGTCCAGAGACATTTCACCCTACACCATGGACACACTGGTCCGCCCCTCCCCCCACGAGGGTCACTGGAAAAGGTCATCTGTCATCTTGACTCCTCATGCAAGTTATCATCTCTGCCCACCAGCTCCAGCATCACAAATTTGATAAGCTGGCCCTCATCAAATGTACAGCTGAGACAGGTTCAAAGTCAGGGCCCCAGGGCCCTCCACCTAGACCACCCCAAGCCTGACACACATTTACTAATAAACACTCTGGAGACATGGCTTGGCCTGTTGCAAGCCCAGCTGAGAGTGCTCTCACCAGCTCCTGCCCCTGCCTCTTGGCCATCACCGGGTCTGTGGCAGCCCCCATTCACCAGCCAGGCACCCAGGAAGCCCATCAAAAAAGGAAATGCGGAAAGAAAGAGTCTGCACTGCTTGTCGCAGATTCACATGAGGGCCTGTGATCACCGCACTCCCTACTGACCACTCACCCACCATGCACTGGCCAGTCCCACAATTTAACCAGAGGTGGTGGCAGTGGTTTCTAGAAGGCATCCCATTTGAAAAGCAAACACCCCCCAGTCCAGCTCTCAGGCACCTCTCCCAGCCCCTGGGGTGGCTTTGAAGCCCCCTGGACTGGGCCAGAAAGGGGAAGGACAGGCCCAAGGCCACAAGCCAGGGCCTGTGCCCTCCCCTCCACCCCACCCCAACCCCTCAGCCACTTACTTCCCCCACATTGCCATTCTCCCTGAAGGGGCAAGGAGGCAGATAAGACCACAGGCGTCATTCATGCAAACAACCATGCAACCATGCAACATCCACTCAGCACAAAACAGGCTCCAGCCAGCCCTGGGCCCAGGACAGGGGGGTCCTGAGTGGAAGCTGAACCAGGCGAGGTACAGGAGGGCAAGGAGGGGTCCAGGAAGGGGTGAGGTACCCTAGCACTCCTAAGTGTCTGTCCAGCCTTAGCTTCTGGCCACCAGTTGTTGGACAGATGGTATCTGCTGCGGGAGCACACGTCCCCCTAGACCACCTGATGACCTCTTGTTGTCTTGTTTTATTTGGTTTTGAAAAGGTACCATTTATTAAACAACTATGGGCTGGTGAGTGTACCCTCGACATCACCGTGCTGAACACACACTAGAACGGGTTTCCCCCGTTTTACTGATGAGTAGCAAGGCTCAGAGGGATAGAGTTCTACCTGTCCAAGGTCTCCCGCTGGAGATAGGCCTCCCAGCCTGGAGCCCAGCCTCTTTCCACTTGCTCTGGCAAAATGCCACTCAGCTTGGACCTGCCAGAGGAGCCTTCTCTGCTCTCCATGGGGCACCGTGTCACATGCCTCCCCCGCCCCGAGCTCCTGGCACTTGTCTCTATTATCCTGTTTTCCTACCACTTTCTAATTGTTCCTTTGGACATCTGCTCCTCCTACCCCAACTACGAGGTAAGCAGGATTCTCCACTGTAGCAGCCAAAGGGGTCCTCTGGGAGCCCAGCTCCAACCACGTTCCCCTCCCCAGGAACCTTCAGTGGCTCCCCACTGCTACAACCTGCAGCGTGAAACTCTGAGCCCGGCATTCACCTGCTCCAGCCCCTACTGACCTGACCAGTCCAATCTCCCCTTCCCACCATGCAGCCAAGCACCCTGCCAGGCCATGGGAGCCAGTGAGAAGGCTGTAGATTTTGGAGCCAGACAGGTGGAGGTTTGCTTCTCAATTCTGCCACTGTCTTGCTGTGTGCCCATGGGCAAGTCACCATACCTCTCTGGGCTTGAAATTCTTCAAATGAAAATAAGGATGACACTTTCTACCATATAAATTCATTGTGAGTGTTAAATGAGATAGGATATATGGACCGGCTGGAACACAATGAGCTCTCAATGAAAATGAGTTGGCATCCCTTCTTGTTATCCCTTGAACATGCAAATGCTTTCCTCCCTCCATGTATCTGCTAATGCTGTTCCCTCACCTTTGGAATGCCCTTCCTCCAACTCAAGCTGCCAAAATCTTCTACCTGGCAAATGCCACCTCCTCCAGAAAGTTTTCCTCGGCTGACCATACAGGGGTGTGGGCATACTGGTCCCTTCTTCTGTGGCCGAGACCCAGGTGGCCCCCTGCTGCAGCTCTGAGTATTCTAGGCTCCTCCCTCTGGGTCTGAGGGAGGGTCTCAAGCACCCTTGTCCCTGTCACACGCAGGGCCTACCTCTGAGCAGCCGGACACAGGACATTCGGCAAACATGGGCCGGATACCCCTGGGGGTTCTCCCCCTGCCCAAGCCACCCAGGGTCCACCCTGGTCTGACCCCTGGCATGAGTGGACAAGGGTGGGCACAGGCTCTCTGCCTCCTGAGCAGGATTTCAGGCACCTGCTACGCCCTGCTCCACAGACCCTTCCCCGCTAACTCCACACAAGCCAGCCCCCTCAGCTCCTTTGTCATGAATACGTTAAAAATAACCACGATAATCATCACTTCCACAGGGAGAGAGCTTTGCAATTTACCATGCAACCCTCCCCTCCCGGGGTCTCTGCAGCCTCCCCAAGGCTGGACCCAGAGCCCTGAATAGGTACCAACTAATCCCCTTGAAACAGGCTCTGTCATCTCCCTCCATGGCCCCTGGCCCCAGCAGCGCTTCTCATCCCCCACAGCCCATCAGAATCCCAGGGCGGGCAGGTGGCTTTTGAAACTTCCAGGCGCTACCTCTGCAGTCCAATGCAACCCCCCATGAGACCAGGTATCCAGCCAGGACGCCTGACGTCCCTCCGGTGCCTGCTCTTCCCCAGACCCTGCTGCCAGCCTATTCACCCAGCCTCCCCCAGAGCCAGCAGGGTCTGTGCCACCTCCCCCATGTGGCAGGAGCTCCTCGAGTGCAGGGACATCTGACTCATCCTGTCTCCTCTATGACACCCAGCTACCTGCTGCCTTAAAGTCCAGGGCCAGCAGAACGAGTTCCCAGAGTCTTGGAGGGACAGTCAAGGCCTATGGCCTTCCTCGGCCCCCTCTCCCACCGCTGGGATTGCCATCCAGCAACTCCAGACGACTTATAGCTCCCTACAGCCTACATGTTTCACACTTCCATGCCTTGGTGCAGGCTGTTTCCTCTACCTCGAAAGCCCTTCCTCGTGCAGGGTTTCCCACAGCGTGGGGCAGCTCACAGATGGGCCGGCAAGTAGAACACAGGATCACAGCTGAAGAAGTCAGCCCCTTCCCAGGTTTGGCTTAACTAAGGTGATGATTTGCCAGTTTGCCTAGGATGTCTGGTTTCTTCCGCCCCACCCCCCACCCCCCGATGCCCTGGTGTAATTAGTAGTACCTACACCCCTGCCATAACCTCAAGGGCCCCAATTCCGATGATAAATGATACGGTTACCTTACTTTTCATCCTTGCAGCTGCATGAAAGATCAAGGCTCGGTGCAGCGCTAGACTTTAACACAGTTCCAACACTTGCTCATTTCTCTTCCTAACAAACTGAGAGGAGGGAACAACATCTAGCTAGAATTTAATAATGTTTTGTTTTCACTGTGCTTGCTTCTTGGGTTTGTTTCTACTTAAGGTAAGTGATACTCTTTTCTCACTTACGATATGAAATTTCTTTTTTTAAACATATATCAAATTTAAAAAAGAGACTCAATATAAAGAAAAATTTCACGGGCTAGTGAATTCCTACTCAATCTTGAAAACCCAACTCAGAGTCACCTTTTTTAGACGACCTGCCCACCCTGTCATGATTCAGTCCCTCGCTCTCCCTCCTCCCTTGGTATGTAACTCGTACAATTGCACCCATTGCACTAAATGATGATGACACAAGGACTCCTTATTAGGGCTTCACTATGCTACTGTGCTAAGCACCACGTTAGCCTGCGAAGGAACTCCCTTGAGCCCCACTTTATAGGTGCAGAGGGAGGGGTGAAGTCACCTGCCCACGGTCGCACAGCTGTTAAGTGGTGGGGTCAGGAACTGAACCCGGGACTGGGCGGCCGCAGCCTGCGAGGGGGGCTCTGACCCCCACCGTACACCAGGGGGTAGACATCATGTCTCGTGCACCCAGAGCCGGCCCCAGGCCTGACACAAACCCCACCCTGATAAAGGCCTGGAGGCACATGTAATGGGAGCTCAGTCTCTGCTGAGGATGTCCAGGGGGCATCTGCGCCCACTCCCCGCCCTGTGCCAGAGGCAGCATGCAGCGTGCCAAGTCAAAGGCATGCACAGGAAACTCAGCACAACTCTGGACTGGAAGGACCTTCCAGGAAACATCCCCAGTCCTCCCCTGAGAGCCCCCAACAGGCAGGTAGGGCCCCACTTCCTGCCACCAGACCACAATGGCCAAAAGAGGCCAGCAGGGGCCTGAGCTGGGACACACAGAGGAGAGAGGCAAATCTTGGGGCAGGGCTGGGCAGGTCAGAGGCAGCTCCCTATAGGACACGGGTTCTTAGTCTTTTTTGTTCCATGGACCCCTTTGCCAGTCAGGTAAAAACCATGGACCCCTTACTAAGTCCACACTACACTGTGTATTATTTAGTGAGTATATCACACCCGCACCAACACGTGCCCACAAGAATAATGTTTTTTTGAATTTCAATTTAAGCTCACAGGCCCCTTGTTAAGAACCCCTGCTATAGGGCACAGGGATTGAGCTGAGCTTGGCAGGATGGGGAAGTTCTGGAGAGCCAAGGACAAAGGGCATTTAGGCGAGGGAAACAGCCCAAACAAGGTCAGAAAGGAGGGGCAGAGAGGTGCCCCAGGTGAAGGGGTAGGAGAGGATTCGAGGGAAGGCGGAGAAGCAGCTGGCAGCTGGGTCCGGGGTAGGGCTTGAACAAGAGGCTACCATGGAAAGATGCCAGGGGCTAGACCAGGGAAGTGACATGCAGAGAACTCGGGGTCCTGAGGCCCCAAGAGGGGCTGCACCCTGTCCAAATCATACAACAGTAGTGGCAGGTGGGGATTCGAACCCAACCTCGCTTCCCAGGCCTGATGCTCAGGAGATACCATGCTCAGCTGTTGGCCATGGCCTCAGGAATGGAGGGTGGGCTAACAGCATGCTGCAAGGGTGGGACATGCCCCTGGGGGATGAAAGAGGTGCAGCAGATGAGGACGGGAGAGACAAAGGGCAGGGGGGTCTTTGTCCCAAGTGTCACTCTGCACAGCCATCCCCACTGGCTGGTGCCTGCTCAGGGGGCAGGGACCGCAGGCTGGGTTGGCGGCCAGCCCCCAGGAGCTGGGCCCTACAGCTGGCACTACCTTTGCAACCCGCCCTCCTGCCCCGGCCTCACCAGCCTCCGTGCCAGTCCTCCGCCAAGCTCCTTCCTGCCTGCCTTCCCTTTCTTCCTCACCCCCACTTAACAGATTGCGGCAGCAAGATGGCACAAATTTATGGCTCAACTCACCAAAAATAACAAGAGATCTATCAAAGGCAGTTTGCGTGAAATTAACAGGCGCCTGTACCCTCTTGTCAAACACACTCGGCTCCAAGGTGGGCCCAGGCACCACCGCTCTGTCATTGCCCACCAGCTCCCAGCCTCGCCGCTCTTCCAGGACCAACCCCAACCCCACCGCGCTCAGCTTTGCCATTGGTCTTACTTGAAGGATGTCCCAGAGAAGGTGAGCACAGCTGTCCTGCCCCAGGGCCTGGCAGATGGGCAGGGTTAGGGGGCTCATTCGTCCTGCTCACCTCTGCCCCCACGAATCTCACTGTCAATCCAGCAGGGCTGGCACTTGTGTCCAGCTGGCCCAGGGTGCAGGCAGTGAGGAGGCATAGAAGGGAAGCCAAAGGCTTGGCACACAGTGCTCCAGGCCTGACGATGCCTCTGACCCTCAGACGCCCCCTGCCACATGGAACAAACTGAGTCATGTGCCTGCTGCCCATGTTCTAGCACCCAGCTGCCCAGAGAGCTTGGGCAGCAGGAGGAAGTAGCAGAGAGGAAGAGCCTCCCACCTGCCAGAGGAGAAGAAGGGGCTATACCAGCGAGCCACAGGAGCCCAATTATGACAGCTGCTGCCAGGTCACCCCACGTAGCTCCCCAGAGGGATCCTTCCTGCAGGGTAACCCCCCAGAATAGCCTGGAGACACGCCAAGTAGGACAAGGGGCAAGAGCAGTGGGCAGGCTTGGAGACTGTGGGAGCCCAAGCTCAGGGCTCCCTGCTTAGAGATGGCACCAGACCTCAGCCCCAGAGACACTCAGGCAGCCAGTCCCCATCTGTTTCTAGTCCCGGAGGACCCCACAGAGGCCCTGAGGACCGTGGGGAGACCCAGAGAGGGCTCCTTTCTGTCACCAGCCCTCTCTGACCCCCTAAAGACACCTCGGCTACCAACAGCTCCTGCTTCCGGCTTCAACCCGGCCCAGCTGGCTGTTCCTGGCTGTGTGCTCCAGCGGCAGCCAGCCCAGATGGCGCCTGCCCGTGAGGGCAGAGCCTCACTCCATCTACTACGGACCACTGGGCTGATGGGCCGCAGGGAAAGCCAGACAAAAGAGCCAAGCAAGATGCAGGAGGCCCCCACAGAGTGACAAGCAGTGGCATCCAGGCACAAAGAGCCATAAACCTCCTGCTATACACCTAGTGCTCTCCAACGATGTTCGATGTTCGACAAAGCAGCGAAATTCAATTTCTTCCTGCAGGCACTAAATCCCAGGCCAGCCTCCAGGGTCCGAAACCTGCCCACGGCCTGTCTGTCACCCGGACGGCTTCATCGACCACTGCTAGAGGCCACGTTGGCCTGGGGGAGAGGCCAAAGCAGGGCCACTGGGCACTTGCCAGGGATGGGCAGGATGCCAGATGTCTTGAGGGGGATGTTGCGGAGAAGCCCCCATCCTAGCAGCCCTCCCTCCTTGTAAATACCCTCAGTAAAATCCAGAGCCATCACCTGACTTCCATCCCTGCATCCTTATCCTCATGGTAGGCCAGCACCTGTTATCCCAAGTAGGGAAACTGAGACCCAGGGAGGGAAGGGGCCTCCCTGTCAGTTCCAGAGCTGGAGACCAGATCCCAGGTCTGCCTACCACCCCCTTTCCTTGGCCCCTGCTCCCTGCAGGTGCCTGGCTAGCCCCGGGCCCAGTACAGTTCTGCAACCATGTAGCACCCAGCTGAGAGGCTTGGAGTCTTGACGCTGCAGAAAGGAGGGTCGGTGAAGAAGCCGTGGCTGAAGGGAGCTGGGATGGAAGCGGGTGCAGGCAGGACTCAAGGGCTCACAGAACTTTTGCTCAGTCAGCAGGAAGCTCCAGCAGCTGGCCGCCTCGGTCCCAGAAGACATGGGCCCCGAGGGGGGAGATGGACGCTGGGAGCTGAGCCAACCCAGCCATCCCAGGCAGCGTCAGGCTCAGGCCTCTGCACTCAGGCACACTCTTCCTCTGCCCTGACCCGGGGGCCATGCCAAAAATCCACTGACCCATGTGGGCAGGGACATATCCCTGCCTACTCCAGCCTCCAGGCAAACTCGTGGATTTGCAGTGCCGGGGCCTGCCACGGTAGTTCCCAGCCTTGGGCCTTTGTGTACTGCTCGCTCGGTCTGGAAGCCCTTGCCACTCCTCTGGCTTGGCTAACTCCCACTTGTCCGTGAGATCGCACTTCCCACACCACTTCCTCCAGGGGACCTTTGCTGACTGCTCGGTTAAGGGGTCCCCTCCTGGTGTTTACATTTATCACTATGCCTTTGCTCATCTGTGCCCCCACTCAAACACCCCAGACTACAAACTCTTCAAGAATTGAGGTCTGACCCCAATCCATCTCAGTGACCCGAACATCTGGACAAAGCCTGACACAGAAAGGACATCAGTGAATGATTACACGGATCTGCCTGGTGGGCACCAGCAGCCACCAGAGGGTCCCTGGACACCCCCACCCCACCCAGGCCCTGCTCAGACTCACCATATCTCATCTCGGTTGTGAACAGGTCATTGCTGCTCCCCGAGTGCAAATCAGCCTCAGCAGGTGGGGCTGGGCCCCCGGGTACCAGGGCATTGGACAGGGTATGGGCAGCAGGAGGACCTGGAGGTGGGGTGGTGGCCGGGCTGGTCCCCACCTCGCCAGGACAGCTGCAGCCCGGCTGGGCGAAGCCACAGGCCCTGCCAGCAGCACGGCCGCACTCCTCACTCCAGCGGCACAGCACGCCGCAGGTGAACTGGCTGGAGTTGTTGTTGTTGATGAGCAAGACCTCAACAAAGCGGAAGGCCAGGGCAGCAGGCGCCAGCAGGCGTGGGGCCTCCGAAGGCTCCGCCGACAGGCACAGCTGCACAAAGTTCTTATCAAAGTGCAGGAAGGTAAAGGGGCCCGAGCCGCCACACAGCTCCAACCCAGTTGCCTCCTCTTCCTCCTCTGGCCGCCCCACCTCTGACTCCGCCTGGGTTATTGCCTCCTCGGGGCTGGGCCGCAGGCAGGTAAAGTTGACCAGATAGTGGTCCAGGGGCAGCAGCCGGGGGGCAAAGTGGGCGCACACCTGCTCCTGGCGGTTGAAGCGCAGGTAGAGGGAGTACTTGGTGGGGTCGGGGTTCTCCAGGGTCCAGGAGCAACCCGAGGCGATGGTCGGAAAGAGGTCCTGCAGCGAGAAGGCCCCGTAGAGCACGCCCGAGGCCAGGGCAGAGCAGGCACTGGGGGCAGGATCGAAGGCGGCGGCCAGGCGCAGGGACAGAATCACAGACAGTAAGAGGGGACAGGCTGGGGTCATCCTATGTCCCTTGCCCTGTGGAGAAAGACAGTGGTCAGAGGGCCCCCGGCACAGCCTGCGTGGACTCTGAACCTCCTGCGGCGAGCTGCAGGGGGCAAGCCTGGTGGCTGAGACCAGGTTCTTTCAAGTCGCCCAGGCCCACCTGAAGGACCTTGCACAAGGGGCTTGACCTTTCTGAGCCTCAGTTCCCTTACCCATGAAGTGGAGCGATGACAGTCCCTATCTGACCAATTTCCTCCAGGGATTAAGTAAATTAGGGAAAGGGCTCAGCAGAGTGCCTGGAATCCAGTAAGCCCTTAATAAGCATCAGCTCTTGTTGTCACTGCCATCCCGTGGCTCCTTGCAGTCAATCCCATTACCCACATGTGGGTCCAGGCGAGCCCCACCACCCAAGCTTTATTCTCCGGAACTATTGCTCTCAGTTGCAGTATGTCGTCATTGGTGTGTCACGCATAATCCAGCTCTAACTGTCAAAGTGGTGGTGTTTGACGACGACTTGCTCTTTTAGAAATCACAGCAATTCAAGGTTATTCCCAGAACAATGTCACTCTCACTCACTGGCTTGACTGAATGGGAGAGAAAGGGGTGCGGTTAATGCCAGCATGCAGGGCCCTGCATAGCCTGAGCCTCGCCCACGGGGGGCCATCACAGGTGTGAACATCATAGGTATTGCGGCTGTGGCTGGCCTGGTGGAAACAGTGGACGAAGCACCGGGCAAGGTGGCACTGAGCTACAGACCTGGCCTGTCTGGCCACCTATCGGCTGGGTGACCCTTTGGGACCTCAGCTTCTTCATCTGCAAAAAGGGCCCTCTTGCCTCCCTCTCCCTGCCCCCACCCCACCATGAAGTTACCCTCCAGGGTCTGGCTCAGGCACCACCGCCTCCAGTGAGACTGCCAAGCCACCTC
This sequence comes from Tolypeutes matacus, assembly GCA_026826555.1. Classification (NCBI taxonomy): domain Eukaryota; kingdom Metazoa; phylum Chordata; class Mammalia; order Cingulata; family Chlamyphoridae; genus Tolypeutes; species Tolypeutes matacus. The sequence goes on from JAKSZT010053883.1 coordinate 25,303,686, forward strand.
CCTGCTCTTAGCTCCCACAGCCCTTGCCTGAAAATCCACCTCAATCACCACCTCTACCTGTGCTACTTCCCCAGGGCTAAGCTGGCTCATCTCATGCATCTTCAGGCTCCTAAGAGTGGAGGCCAGAGTTTATTGATTTCTGCCTCCCCTCAAAGTGCTGTCCTAAGTGATCTCCTAGGAGATGTGAATGTGCTCAGGACATGGGGGGAGGGACGGTGAACTAGGCCCCGAACCCTGCCCTGACAGACACACACACAAGTGGACAAGGGCTAGGGGAGGGGGGTTGGCAGGGGTCCTCCCACCCACAGGCCAGGGTGGAGCCACTGGCCACGGCCTGCCCAGTCTCCATCCCCACCTGTCCAGAAAATGGAGCCTGGTGCCTGGGCTGGCTCAGCCCCACTTCCAGCCTCCCGCCCTCCTCCAGGCCCTCAGCATGTCTCCCAGCACAGGATGGGCCCAAGAATCTGGCTGTTCCACATTAGAGGAGAAAAGATAAAGGTCTGAGAGGGGAGGCAACCTGCTCAAGACCGTACAGCGAGACGACCTGGGTCTCCAGCCCCGGATTCGCTCTCTCCTCCACCAACAACCTTTCTTGCTCCTCCCCTTTCCTTGCTGCTCAGGCTTCAGGTCTGATGGACAAGCTATTAGCTCTGGGAAGTGAATCACAGAGGGACAATTCACAGGTGTGGCTAGGTTTTCCCAAGACACAGATGTTCCCCAGGGACAGATTTTCCTTTGGCTGTTTCAGGGTCTAGTGGCTGGGGGAAGGAGGGGAGCCAGAAATCAGAGCCCAAGAATTCCAATCCCTGTGCGGCGGCGTCTAAGAGCTCCTTACTTACTGCCCCAGATCCCAGGTGCACCTCTGAGCCGGGCCCAAGCTCCAGCCACAGTGGGGGGGGGGCACAGGCCCAATCACTGGGGAGGAGCTGCCCCACCCCCCTCCAAAGATCGGTCTGGGATTCTTCAGAAGCCAGAACAGGCTGTGTGTGCCCGCCAGTCCCCACCTCAGAGCTGGAAAAGAGAACAGATCCCTGGCCTTTACCCCACCTCATGCCTGTCCCAAACTGTGCAGCCTGCCCAGCCTGCTGCAGGACCAGGAAAACCAGCAGCTGACGATGAGTGACATCCAATCCCCCTGCTACCCCCAATTATTTTTAAGCAGGCTGCAAAATTCAGGCCATGGCTGCAGCTCAGGGGAGGGGAGGTGGGAGCTCACTGTAACTGGCTTCCCCGCCCCCACTTAGAGCAGGGCAGGGAACCTCCCCACACACACCAACACACATGGACTTGTACATCCTGAGCCCGGCACGTGACCACAGCCTTATGAATAGACAGGCGTTCACAGGTGTCCTGCATATGAACAGTACACACACACACACACACACACACACAGATGTGCACAGACTGGTGTAAGCCACAGATGCAGGAACTCATGTGCATACAGGTGTGCACACACTTAGATATACAGGGGGGTAAAGAGTCAGACACTTGAGCATGTGCACAGAGAGACAAATGTATTCTAAGTGTGACCATGCACAGGTATTTGGCCCTTTGGGGCTCAGCATCTGGGAGCTAAGAGGCAGGAGGAATCTGCCCTGCTGCTCCCCTTCCTGGGCCTGAAGCTGGGCATGCAGCTCCCCAACCCCACCTCCTGGGCCTCTGCTGCTCCCTCCTCCAATGCTCCAGCCCATTAAGAAGGCCCAGACCCTTCAGGCTCCTCCAGAACTGGGCCAAGCCCCCTCCTCCATTCAGCTGCCTTCAGACACCCCTTTATACCCTTTCTGGGATTTCCTGGGTATGTATGAGCCTCACCATTCCTGCTGCATCATAAGCTCTTTTAGATGCCCCTCCTATATCACTCCCCACCCCACAACATAAGGCAAGGAGCTCAACTCCAAGCTGGACCAGAGGGAGCCCCCAATTCATTCTAGACCTTCCTAGTGTGCGTGGCCAGGGCCTGTCCTCCTTGGGTGCTGGCCCAGAGTCATTTCCCTGAATCAAGGGGGACCTAGAAAGATACCCCCATACACACATACAAGTGGTTATTTAGCAGATGAGTATGCTCCAGGAGCCTCGGCTTCCCGCTCTGTGGACTGGAGAGCATGTTCCCTGCCCTGCATTATTTGCAGCTTCTCATCCAGCCTCCTGCCCGGTTCCCAGCACAGAGCCTGGCACAAGAGCCAGAGAAAGGAGGCACGGAGATTAGCTCTGAGGGAGAACTTTCTGGGTCAGAAAGAGATTGACTGAGAGGAAGATCAAAAGACCTCCTTCCTCAGGACCTCTCTGGGCTAGGACAGGTGAGGGACTGGTCAGAGGAACCTCAGTCTCAGGGTCCCTCTCCTTGGGCTAAGGGCTCCCTTCACCGCATCCCTCCTCCCTGCCTCCGGCAACCCCGAGAATCCCCCTCTCCCACCAAGCAATCAGGTCCCCTTCCTCCCAGACCCCACAGGCCTGCCCAGTCTCAGGCTTCCCTTCTGCACCAATGAAGGAATTCGAGGCTTTCCCAGCTGCTGGAAGGGCCGCGACCAGACTAGGGGGAGGGGAGGCGGGGGAGGGGCGCCGCCGGGCCAGGGCCGGGTCTCCAGGATCCCTGGCAGCGGCCCCTATCGGCCCCTCCAGCTGTGTGCAGGGGTGAGGGGCGACCGAGGGCCCGAGCAGGGCTCGGCAGCGCGCAGATCGGTGGCGTTTATGCACCTGGCAGCGCCAATTCGCCCGCCTGTCACTCACCCTCCACCTCCCCGGCGCTCTCCGCCCCGCCCAGCTCAGGCCGCCACGCGGGCAGGGACCCCCAATCGGGGCCTCCGAGTCCCCTGTCCGTGCGCCCCGGCCGGGGGGCGGGGTCCTCAGGGACACTTCTCTCGGCGCTCTGCAAGCCAGGAGCGCGCACACTCTCCATGGTGCCTCCGGAGCTGGTGGGCGAGACAGAGGAGAGGGCACACGCCCCCCCGCTCCGGCTCGACCCCTCCTGCTCCGACGGGCAGAGGGCCGCTCCGCCCCTGCCCCCGGGGTCTCTCTGTCAGAATCGGAGGGCTCGGGGGACCTTTCCCACTCGGAAAGCAGGAGGAGGTGGGCAGAGCCTGGAGGGGGGCGCACGGCAGCCCCCGGGGGCGGGGCCGCGCGGGAGGCGGGGGAGGGGGCGGTGACTCAGCCGCCCTCCGCCCGCCTCCCCGGAACTTTGCAGCAGCTGGAGCTGCCGTTGCTACAGGAACCGAAAGCTTTTGTTCCCCAATGTCAGGGCTGCCCAGGCGGGCGGGTGGCTGGGAGGCTGCTCCCTCCCCGGTGGGATCCAGGGCCAACCACAGTGCCCAGAAGACTTCCAGCTGAGCAGCACGTCACGGGTTCGGGCCAAGGCTCTCTGGCGAGCCAGGTTTCTTCAAACTCCTCGGGCCTCGGGCAAGGCCGCTGCCTGACTCTGACCTAGAGCCCTAATCCTCTCCACACTGCCCTGGAACGTCTAACCTCCTGGGGGGAGATGGAGGCTCCTCTATGGTGCAGAGTGATGATTTTTCACACAGCCCCCCCCCCCTTTGGGGACTCTCAAACGGGTTTACTCTCTACTTATCCCACCTCCCCAGCCTCCACACCTTGAACCCGGACCTCAGAGAATGCTTGAATGCTTGGCCTAGCTATTCAGTGATGCCCCTCGGGCCAAGAGCTAATTCCAGAGAGGTCCAGTGGAGTGTTGCAGGAAAGATGGGGGGAGGGGAGAGTAATAGTCACAGGTTTCCTGCACCTACTTTGAGGGGCTGAAGGTTTTTTCTAGCTTTATTATCTTGGGGGTAGGGGTGAAGGCACCAGAACCTGTTTTGCATTTCTCGGAGCATAAGGTAGGGGAGAGGAGAGGGGCCTGACCTTGGCCTTGAACAAAAACAGATCCCACCTATCATTATTGAGCATTATTGGTGCCAGACACTCTCTACAATTTCATTTCATTCTCTCAGGAACTATATGAGGCTGTGATCACTGACCCATTTTATAGAAGGGCAAGTGAGGCTCAGAAAGGTTAAGTAGCTTGCCCAGGTCACACAGCTTTTGAACCCAGGTCATCTGACCAAAAGCTAAGTTCCTTAACTACTCACTCAGCTGGATTACCTGGGGGTTGGCAGGGAGGGAAGAGGGCAGAGCGCAGCTGGGACCTCATGGTACATTACACAATCCCCCCCCTCCGCCCCCTCCCCACGTTCATGATAGGCCTGCTCCTTTCTGAAGAATGATGAGGAAGAGGGGCAGAAAAGGAGAGGAGATGAAAAGGCAAAGGCAGATAAGTGAAGAAGAGGGGAAGACCTCCTCTGCCAATCTTGGTCCAGGGAACATCCTCCCTCACCCTCCTCCTCACCAGGGCATAACCTAGGCAGAGTCTACACTGCCTCCCCCTTCCCCTGTGGCAGCCAGGTGCCTGCCCCGCCCCCCATCTCGAGGGCCGGCCATGGGGTAGACAGAGCTCCCCGGGGACACCTGCCTAAACTCAAACAAGCCCCACCATCCCTCCCCGAAGCCAGATGCCTCAAATGGCTCCCGACCTGCTCCGGGGTGACCCTTCCACCCCACCCAACCCCCACAGCATATGACCTGACAACTAGGAGTGCTGGAGCTCGGATAGCACCAGGGGGCATCCGGCCTCGCCCACCAACCTCCTCCCCCCAGGGACTTCCCAGCTGCGGCTCTCGGCTGCGGAAACCCAGGGTTGCCGGCGGGAAGAGAAGGGGCGGCGGGTCCCGGGCCGCGGGCAGGGGGCGCCAAAGGACGCCCAGGGGCCCGGCCGGCAGCTGGCGAGGCGAGCAGGCGGGCGGCATCTCCCGGCCCGGGCGTCCCTCCTCGCGCGGGCACCAGATCCGTCGACCGCTCTGCACCCGCCGCGGCCCGGAGGACTTCCTGCGACCGTGCCCTCGGACCCTGACGACTGCGGGAGTGGCCGCCAACTTCACAGCCTACGAGCCCCCAAGTCATGCCGGCCGCGGGGGCTGCGGGAGGGTGCGTCTGGTGCCCGTCTCTATGCCTGGAGGTGGGAGGAGATGGACAAAGATGGACACGGGGAACCAGGGAGGTGGTCCAGTCGAGATCCGGGCTGGAGAGGAGGGGTCTAGGAGAAGACACGGGGACACGGCCCCAGGTCCAGGCTGGGGGGGAGGGGACTAGCAGCAGAGATTGGCAAGGAAAGGCGGGACTCCAGGCAGATATGGGGGAGGGGGCACTCGGGGCAGAAAAGGAGGGGAAGCGTGGTCCGGCTACAGGCGCGGGGGAGGGCAGTAACTATGGGCAGACACGGATGGGGACAGGAAGGACTCCGGACAGAGATGAAGTGCGGGGAGGAGTAGGGTCCGGCATCCACTCTAGGAGGGGAGATGGGGGAGATGGAGAGAAAGGCTTCTATCAAGGTGGGGGGGGGGCGCACTGCCCGGATCCGGGCTGAGATACGGAGAGACTGAGGACAGCGATGGGGGGTACGGTCTGGGTCAGGAAGCGGGGGGCGGTTAGCCGCGAGGGGCAAGGGGGTAGGTCACGGTTGGGGGAGGGGGCAGAGAAGGGGCTCAGATGAAGTGGGTCTCTCCCCTAAGCTTGGGAGTTCCCAGAGAGATGGGGGTGGGTGGGTGCTGAACGAACTCGGTTCGGGCGGGGGCTGAATTCAGCAGGATGGGCTAGTGGAGTGCCCCGAGTCCAGACCGGTGCGGAAACTCTGGACGGCGCCGAGAGGGCTCCGGGCCGGGTCGGGGTCCGGGGCGGTGCACTCACCTGGGCGCCGTCAGCAGCGGGAGCTAGGGCCGGCGCTGGCGGAGGCGGCCACCGGGCGCAAGTTTGCCATCCCTGAGGCGGGGGCCGGGCCGGGCGCGGGGCAGCTCGCGACAGCCGCGCGGATGGCCGAGGCTCCTGCTCCGCGGAGCGGCGGGTGCAGAAAAGGCGCCGCGGAGCAGCGCCGGGCGGCCGGGCGGGCGCCGGGCCGGGCGCGGGCTCCTGCCGCCGCCGCCACCGCCTCCTTGCCGCGCCGCCCCCCGCTCCCCCGCCCGAGCGCCGCCCGCGCCGCGCGCCGCCTCCTATTCGCGGGCGGCGGCCGCAGCCCCGGGCCCGGGAAGCCGGCGCCGCATCCTCCTCGGTCTCCTCGCGCCACCGCCGCTGCCGCTACCTCTGCCGCTGCCGCTGCCGCCACCGCCAAGCCGGGTTCCTCCGGCCGCTCCGGCCGCTGCCCGCAGCGAGCGCGGGGCCGAGTGACGGCCGAGGGGGGAACGCGGCGCCTGCGCGGGCCGGGCCCGGGAGGGGGCGCGCGCTGGGCCGGGCGCGAGGAGCCGCGGGAGATGGGGCGGGGGGCGGGGGCGACGCGCGCCGCCTCCAGTTAAAGGGGGAGCAGTGCCAGCAGAGCCCAGCGCACCCTCTCCCCTCCCCCGCCCTGGGCCCCGGGCGCCGGCGCGGGAGAAGCCCCGGGTAAGCCCCCGCCCCAACCGCGGCCTCCGGGACCGCAGGATGAGGCGATTCGAAACGTCCCTCCAGCGATAACCCGGGCCGGAGGCATTATGCGCGGCCGGGGTCTCCCGGCCCTGGGGGCAGAAGCAGACACCCCCGGCCCCCGTGCGCATTGCATTTTGCATATCCGTGTGCATGTAGATGCCATTCATGTGCTCTGAACTTTGCATATGCTTATGCATACAGGTGCCCTACGTGTGCACTGCAATGTTGCCTGGCTCTGTGCATGCAAGGGCCCCACACATGCACAGTGTGTTAATGTGTGCCCAAGTCTTGACTGCATGTTACTTGTTCCTGTGATAGAGATGCCATATGCATGCAAGCTTGCAAGTGCCACATGCATGCTGTGTGCTGTGAATCACTCATATATAGGTGTCACATATGTATGCTGCAGTGTGGTGTGTCTGGTGCATATTCTGGTGTAAACTCTGCAATGTTGCATGTGTCTGGGCACGGGGATGCTACACGTGTGCAGTGTGTTACATGTTTTCCTGAGTGTCTGTCTATCCCCACAAGTGCCTTTCCCTATGCCAGGGGCGCCCCCATGTTGCATCTGTTTGTGCAGAAGCAGAAGAAATATACAGGCCCACCCCCTCCCCATCCTGGCAGTGTGCCCAAGGACAGTTGGGTGGGGCCTGAGCCCACATGGTTCAGGCAGTGTCCAGGGAGATACCCATGGCTCAGGGCCCTGGTCTGGTGGTTTGTGGCCTGGGCATGTTGCCACCAGGGAGGTGAGCAGACCCGAAACACACCACTGCGGCCAAAGACAAGTAGATTAATCCTATTGCTCTGGTCAGAGGAGGGCTGAGGAGGAGCCAGCAGGGAGCAGCTTCGCAGGGAGGGGGGCGATGGTTTCAGGAACTCTACTTTTTGAAGCTTCTCTGGCCAGGAGGGGGCAAAACTTCAGGGCCAAGGAAGTCTCCAGTCCACCGACCTCCACCCCCATTTCTCTACTGAGGTCCCCTGAGTTGTGTCGCCCAGGAGATGGGGTCAGGATGGGAAAGACCCCACCTCTCCCCAGGGACAGTAACAGGAAGAAGCAGAGAGAACTGCCCCCTGTTCCTTCCTTCTGTGCCTCCCTCTGCCAGCATTCGCAGGTGACATTTGTTGTGAGTGATTGTGAGGGATTATCGCCTTTAATGGAAGGAGGTAATAAGGGGCGATGAAGGCATCTCACCCGTCACCTTAAGGGGATTTATGAGGCAGTATGAGGGTGGAGGAGGGCTGGACCAGCACCTTCCCTTTCCCAGCGGGAGCAAGAGGAGGCCTGTGCCTCGGGCCTAGCACTGGCAGCAGGGCCCTGGGTTCTTGCTGGGCTCCTTCAAACACACCCCGACGCCTCTGGGTTCGAGGCTCAGCTCTGCCGTGCAAACCAAGCCAGGCCAGCGTCACCATCTGCAAGATGTGGAGAGCCATACTGAGGACGGGGGAGTCTGGACCGAGGTCCTGGGCCCCCTCCTTACTTGGGCACTGTAAAAGGCAACAGAGGTGCTGGGGATGGGGCCTTAAAGAGGTGGGCAGAGGTGGCGAAAGGGGTTAGGACACAGGGTGCCCACAGGGATGCAAGGACAGATCCTCAGAAGCCGCCAGGAACCCGTCCTCTAGAGCTCCAGCGCCTTTCTTGCTCAAAGGGAGCCTGCCTCCTTTATGAATATTCATGATCATTATCATACTAGAGCCCCAGAGCTCAGAGAAACTCTGGCAGGGCTCTTGCAGATGTGATACAGCTGGATCCCTTAGGCCCGCCCTCCCGCCTCCCCCAGGATCCAGATTGGGGGGCGGTAGTGGGAGGGACTGGCTCCAGATACACAGCAGCATTTTATCTGTGTCTTTTGTTCCTTGGTAGCCTTTTGCCTTCTTTTTTTTTTTTTTTTTTTTTAACCGGGAGGTCCCGGGGATGGAACCCAGGACGCCCAACCATTTGAGCCACATCCGCCCCCTCCTTTTGCCTTCTTGACCCCATTCATTCAGCCACAAAAATGGTTGCCCCAGGAAAGGGTGGTGGTCAGACAGGGTGAGGGACTGACAGAGATTGTACCCCATCCCTAGGGGCAGGGTGGGGAGGACAACGGGGCAGGAGTGGCTGTGAGAGCTAGGTGGAGTGAGTGGGACCTCCCAGGGGTAGTACAGAAGCAGGCTAGACTAGAGCAGACCTCTGGAAGGCTTCCCTGGGGGCGCCTCCCTGCATCATCGGGGCTTCCCCACCTCCTCTCCTGGAGCCCCTGCCCTTCCAGACTCACTCTGGTGATAATGCTGCAGGGGAAGACTTGGAGCTTGGAGTAATTACAAATTGTTTCCATATTCAAATCCAGCTGGTTGAGGAGAAATTACCTCTTTGACAGCCCTGGCAGGGGTGGGAAGAGCAAGACTTAGCCCCAGAAGGCACCTCCCAGGAGACTGGGGCAGAGACTGGGCAGAGCAAGAGGCACCAGCCAGAACTTGAGCACAGAGCGTGGTGCAAAGTGAGGGGACATACCCACCTACCCAGCCCCTCACACTGGGCAAAGGACAATGACCCCACCCTTTAGCCCCATTGGGAACCACCACCACCCCCAGCCTCTGATGGGACGGAAGGGACATGCCCCACAGGGGCAACTAGAGGCCAGGTTCTCTTCCCTTCCCTCATACTGCCGTGCTGGGGTGACCTTGAGAAAGGCGCCTCAGCTTTCTGGGCCTCTGTTTCCTTAACTGTGAAATGGTATAAATGACCTTAGCCTGGGCTCTGGTGAGATGAAAGATATGCATCAGCAAGGTCTAAATACTTGTTTAATTATCAACTAATTAGTATTTTTGGTAGCAGTAACCACCACCGATGGCTTGATTGGGGGGCAGCACAGCCCTCAAAGCTGATGGGGCAGCTCTGGAAAGGGTGATGGGCTGAGGAAGGAAGCTCCCCCGCCTGGCCTTGCTTGCCTGGCCTCAGCTCGGCCTCCCGCTGGGCTGGCCACAGATATGCTTCGTTGCCCTTTAAACAGATGAGAAAATGTTCTTCTTCCCTTCCCAGTGATTTATTTGGCCCAGAGCCTGGGCAGGTTTCCTTCCAGCCAGTGGGATCGAGGAGGACCTCACACTTAGCCCTGCCCACCATCGCCAGTCAGCCAGGTGCCCCACCACCACCCTAAATTCTGAGTACAAAGCTACGTCTAATCTGTGGTGTCCATCAGAAGCTATAACGTGTCCCCACAGACACCCAAACCTATGTGACAGTCTTCTTTCTAGGATCTGTCTCAGAGCTCATATGAACCATGCCTCACTGCCCCAGACATCATGGAGAAGGAGGACTGTCCCCCTCGGACTGTCCCCCTCTCTTGATAGGAAGTCCTGCATGTCTAGCTTCCATCTTCCTGCTGCAGGTGCCAAATGGGCTAGTGCCTGGAACAATCGGGCTGGGTCATGGTCATTTCCTTGGTGCTGCAGATTGGGGAGAGAAGGGAGGACTGGTTGGTCCCCAACCAAATCTTTCCAGGAGGTCAATGCCCGGGTGTGTGAGGGGCCCATCTGGGCAGTGCCTGCATCCTCTGGTCTGTGGGGCAGAGGGTAGAGAAGCTGTTTAGGGTCCTGGGTGATCTTCACATATGTCTTATACTGGATGGTACACGCAAGTGTTTACAACGCCTGGTGCCAAGAAGGTGCCTTCGTTCATTCATTCATTCAACAAATCCTTATTGAGTGTTTATTATGTTCTAGGCACTGGGATCCAGGCCATCAGCAAGTCTGCTGGTTCTTCTTCCCAAAATATCCCAAATCTAGACACTCTTCACATCCCCACTGCCAACACCAGAGTCCAAGCTACTGTCATCGGTGCTTAGACACTTGTTTACTAGTCTATCAGCTCTCACCCCTACCTCCCGCCCACACACACACTCTAAACCATTCTCCTGGAGCCCACCGAGCCATCTCTTTAGAACGTAAATCAGAGCATGCCCCTCCCCTTCAGCCCTCCACTGACTTCCCACTCCACTTAGTGTAAAATACCACGTCCTCACCATGGCCTTCCAGGCCCTGCATGAGCTGACCCCTGCCTGCCTCTCCATGCCCCAATCACACAGGCCTCCTGCTGTTCTTAGAAAACTCTAAACCCTTCTCCCAACACTTCCCACGACTGACTCCTCATCATAGAGGTCTCCAAACCTCACCTGCTCCGGGAGGCCTCTCCTGACCACATCTCTAAAGCAGCCACATGGTCCCAGTTACTCCATCCCATGGCCCTGTTTTACTTCCTTCATAGAAACCATTACTCTAAAAATACAGTGTTTGTTTACACACATCACCTGTTTCCCCTGCAGGCCTGTGAGTTCCTTGAGGGTGGGGGCCTCCTCTCTCCATTCACAGGTGGATGTCCTGGCACTTAACACTGGGTCAGGCACGGGATGGGTAATAAATATTTGTTGAGTGAATGAGTAGATGAAGAGTGAAAGGGCAGAGACCCTGTCCTCACAGAGCTTTCAGTCTGTGGTTCTTGATGGATGTTTGGCAAGTAAAACAGTTTCCATTTGCCATGTGATGAATCAGAAAGAGTTCAGGCTCTAGGGTCACACAGCTCTGGATGCCTGCCTCTATCCCTCACTCACTAGCTGGGTGACCTCCAATCCTCACCTTTCTCCTCTGTAGAATGGAAATACCACTCCCAGCCTAGCAGAGCTGATGTGGGTCCCACAAGACGATAAATGCCGAAAGGCGATAAATGCCACAGCGCTGGGCCCAGGGAGGTGTCACCTGCAGGAATATGGGCCCCTTTCAGTCTTACTCGGGGCTGAGGGATGATCCAGGCTCTGGGGACGTGGAGATGCCTCAGACTGGGGCCCTGACCTTGAGGCCTTCCCAGCCCCCTGCCCTTCCCACCCCGGGGAGGGGTGTGCCCACAGGAGCTCTTATCTGCTGAGATCCGGTGCCACGAAGGAGGCAGCAGACAGCGTGTGCATGTGCAATGATCCCCACAGAGAAACTGAATCTGGATCCATTTCCCTGTGAAATCTCCTCTCCTTATTTAGAATTTCCTCTTCCTTTTCTGTCCTCCAGGTCTGTGTAAACACAATTCTTGCACATACACAGATGCGTGAAGACACAAACCCATATCCACATGCTTACCCAGTCCCTGGCCCACAGTCCTACGGACTTGACTGGGATACACAGGTATATAGATACCCAAACACACCCAGGACGCAGCACCCCTCCGTTGTTCTTCTGGTCCAGTGGGGACCTGTCTGGCTTATCCTTCAATCCTGCCACCTCCTGCTCTAGGCTGAGGTCAGACACAACCCCTCCACCTGGGCTGACAGGAGGAAGTGCAGGCACTTACCCTTAGTGAATTCTGAGGTCTAATCCCTTACCTCCCACTATAGGATTTAAGGGCACAGAGCCCTGGCAGCCACTCCAGATGCCCAAATGACAGCACCATACCCTGTCTCCACTAGTGGACATGCCAGGGGTGGAGGAGGCTGAGAAGAGCTGCTCCCAGCAGTGTCCTGCCAGGGTGGAGGGGGGAAGGGGGAATGCCTCAGGGAGAGCCAAGACCCTCAGCAGGCAGACAGACACAGGCAATGCAGGTTTATAGGTTCCCACCCACTGGCATGGCCCAGCCTCTGTACCACCTGGACCCCTCTGGGCTGGCCTGTGCCAAGCAGGACACAGTGGGCATGGCAGGCAGGGGTGGAGGGACCAGCTCATCCTGCTGAAGCCCTCCATGGGCCTCACACTGTGCTGCCCGCTTTTCACTTATTGTCACATTTAGCCCTCGGAACCACCCTTTGAACTGGTGTGGTCGCCCCCATTTCACAGATGAGGAAATTGTGGCTTAGAGGGAGACAGAGGCAGGACCTACCCTCCACCTTATGCAGTGTTTATCCAAGGCCAAGCCTTAGTCCTACCTCATCCTCGTCCTCCTTGCCCCTCCTCTCCTCCCCAGAGGACGCACCAGGCGCCAACTGTGGAAAACAATTTATTTCAGGATTAGAGTTGATCTTCCAGAGAAGACCAGCTCCCTCAGGGTGAGCACTTTGCCGGGGGGGTGGGGAGTCTAGCCCCCAGCACCCAGCTCCTGCTGGGCAAGGCTGAGGCTGAATGCCAGATTTTGAGGGAGGCACCCAGAGTTGTTGAGGGTGTTGGGAAGGACAACGTACACAACATGACACCCACACACCTCCCTGGCAGGCACAACCACGCTCCTCACCGATACCACCACACGCTGACACATACATCGGGAGGACGTAGCTCTCACTTGAATGTACACAGCCGCACGCTGGCAGTGAAGCAATCCCTGCTGAGTGAGGCGGGGTGGGCTTTCATTTCACTGCCAACCCTGGCACGACCCTGACCTTGGAGGGTACCAGGTGCGGGGTCGGGGGTGGCTGTGACGGGGAAAGAGAAGGCACCTGAGTGTTGTGGTTGGGGAGAGGCCCCAGGATACATCATGAGCGAGTGTTCTGCATGTCAGAGTGGGAGTCAGTGGGATGAGCTCGGGTACATGTGTGGGTGGTTGTGTGCGTCAATGGGGGGGGCGGGGCAGGGAGTCTGTGTATGTGTGTACAGTATGGCTACATGGACATTTGTGGAGGTTTTTTGTGTGTCTGGCTAGGCCTTGTGCATCAGGAGCCTAGGCCTGGCTCTGGGGATTTTCTGCTCTGTGTGTGTGTATCTCTGAATGCGGGTGTGTGGCAGTTGCATGCACTTATTTTTCTGTTTGTGTGTAAGTGTGATATAGAATGCATACATGTGTGTGGAGCTGGGGTTTGTGCACCCACTCGGTGTCTGGATGAATGTGAGGTGTGTTTACAGGACTGTTTGTGTGGCATGTGTGTGCAGCCAGAATGCATGATGTTTCTGTGTTCCATGTGTGCTTGAGCCTGCACGTGTGCATGCGTGTGTGCATGTAGGGGGGAGTGTTTTCATACCTGGTTGTGTCTGTGTCTTTGTGTGGAGTGTGTGTCAGGGTGCACAGCATTTTTGCAGGCATATGTGACTGCATCTGTGTGTCAGTGTTTGGGATGTGCCTGGGCCAGTGTGTGGTGTGCGTTTGGGGTCTTGGCAGGCCCTCAAGTTCCAAGAGGGTCTCTGTGTGATGCCATCTGGTGTGTGTCTGCAACTGGTGGTGGGCGCGGTGCCTGGATATGTGTGCCTAGGGGAGGGGTGTGGAGCAGTGTGCAATCTGGGTCTCCAGATCTGGGTGTGTGTCATCCTGATTCTTATCTTTGGGGTCTTTTTTAACTAATCCTTCCCAGGAAGCCCTCTCCCAAGGTCTGAGACCTCGGCCATCCCCAGCCAGCTCTGCGCGTGCCTTCCAGGGAGGACTCCCCCCTGAGGGAGCCCAGAGACTGCAGGCTCATCGGCCAAGGGCACACAGCCGCGAGGAGCAGGGGCTCCTTCTCCTATCGTGTCCCTCACCTCGCCCCACTCCCTCACAAAGGGCCTCACGGCTGAGGCCACCCGCGCGCCTCACGCGCTGCCCGGGTCTCCCCTGAAATGAATTTTAATTTCCGCTCGGGGCGGGCGGGCCTAATGAGTCTTCAGCCGGCGGCGGCTGAGGAGCGGCTGAAGGGAGCGCGGATTTGAATTTCAAAGGCGCCCGGGGCCCAGGTGCATCTGGCTGGAGGTGCGGCACTTGTGTGTGCGGCACTAGTGTCCCAGAATGCGCGCCTGCCTGTGTGGCCGTGTGCTTGAGCCTTGGGGCGGTGCGTGAGGCCTTGGCGGGCTGTGAGCGTGTCAGTGAGCGAGTGTTTGTGGGTCTATGTCACGGTGTGAACGTCCGCAGGAGTGTGCGCGCGCGCGTGTAGGCCTTTGCATGTGTGTCTGTGTGGGCGTGTATTTTAGGAGTGAGTCTGTATGAGCGTGTCTGTGTCTTTGTGTGTCCATGTGGCAGTCCCTGAGTGTGCGAGTGGGCGTCATGCGTTTGTGTTTTGTGTGCTTGGGAGCCTGGGTCACTGTGTCTGCAAGTGTTGGTGTGTCTGTTTGGGTGTGCGGCCGTGGGAATGGGAGTGCGGGTAGGGCCACGGCGCGGTGCCGGGGGGATCGGGCTGGCACCCCCTGGCCCCGCCGCCGCGGTCTGGGCCTCTCCGGGGGCCGGGAGCCGGCAGGGTGAAGGCCCTTCTTCCCAGGGACCCCGGGCCAGACCCACAGCCCACCCCCGACCACCACCGTCGCTCCGCGGCCGTGCTCGGCGACCCGCGGGCACTCAGTGGCTCTCGGGAGGCAATGGCCCGAGAGGATGGGCCTTTAAGGAGGAGGGGCGGCGCGGGCTTGCTCTCGCTCTGGCTCTGGCTAGGCCGAGGCCGTGGGGGCAGCTCATCCGTCTGGGGTAATGGGCCTGCGCGGCTGTGAGAGCTTTGCGGTCCTGTGGCTGCGCTGAACTCAAGCTAGAGCGCAGGAAGGACCACCCGGGTTCCCAGGAGGAGTCGACCCAACAAATGCACGTGCAGGCACATGCACACACGTGCCCTAAACTATGGCACACCCTGGCACACCTCACACACACAGGAGTCCTGGATAGTCCCTGGCTCCAGGCTCAAGGGACAGGCCCCCAGGTGCACACACAGGAGTGCACACACACACACCAACCCAGAGAAACAGGTGAGTTTGTGTGCACACCTCACATTCACTTGAATAGACCCACCCCTTTCTGGGTCTTGGACCCTGTGGGGTGAGGAGGTCCAAGGCTCAGGGGTACCAGAGAATAGGAGAGGCCTGGAGTCACTAGATGGCCCCTCTACTCTGTCAGGCCCCAAATTGGGCCTTAGAGACCCAGAGATTCACCAGCATCCTGTCTCCCAAAGGCTCTCAGTCCAGGATGGAGAGCTGGGGGGAGAGGGGAGAGTGGGGGCGGGGGTGTGTGTGCAGACTCCAAATCTAATCATTCACCTAAGGTGCTGTCTCCCTGCCAGAGGCAAGCTAAAGGTCAGGGACTGGTTCCCCCTGCAGTGACCTGGCCGTGCAAAAGGAGGCAATGTCACAATACCCAGAGGTCAATAAAGGAGGAACTAGTGATGAGATGACAGTTTTTCAGGTCCTCCTTCCCTGCCTTGAAACACTTTGTGACTGAAGGAAGGAAGGAAACAAATGAGTCAGAGAACGCAGAACCACCTAGAGGGGTGAGGGGGCGCTGTGCATGACTCTGTAGGGGGACGAGGTGTGTGTGTTGTGGTTGTGATTGGGGGGAGGACATGTGAAGTAGGAGGTTAGGCTGCAAATACATCACTTAGGGCCTTGTAAGCTAAACCAGGGTACAGTTTATTCTGAAAGCAGCAGAGATCTATGAAGGGTTTGGAACAGGAAAGAATCATGGTCAAGTTTGTTGACAGAAAAATGGAAAGATGGCTTGGCAAATGGGTGGATTTGAGAAGTGAGGATTGGAGAAGGGGGCTGGTTAGTGGCTCCTTCCCTCCTTCCTTCATTCAACAAATAGTTATTGGGAGTTTACCAAAAAGTATTGGGCACTGAGTGAATAAAACAATCTCAGGCCTCAAGGAACTTGTAGAACCTGACCACATAACTGCTGTGCTTATCTGAAGTTCACATTCTAATGGAGAAGGCAGACATAAATGTAAATGTCTGTGTTGAGTGCAAAAAGAAAAATAGTATAGGGAAGCGGCTGTGGCTCGATCAGTAGGGCTCCCGTTTACCATATGGGAGGCCCCGGGTTCGGTTCCCGGAGCCTCCTGGTGAAGGCAAGCCCGCCCGCACGGCGTGGTTAGCTGACCCAGCGAGCACAAGCAGCAAGGGGGGGATAAATGAATAAATAAATAAAATCTTTATTAAAAAAAAAAAAAAGAAAAATAGTATAGGCTTAGGGGCAGGGAGTGACGGGGGAGAATAGGAGGCTGTTTTAGGTTGGGTGCTCAGGGACAGTGTCTCTGAGAAGGTAACAACTGAGCAGAGACCTGAAGGAGGTAAGGGATATTTGGAGGAAGAGCTGTCCAAATAGGGGGAATTGCCAGTGCAAAAGCCCTGAGGGGAAGCGTGCCATTTACTCAGATGGGGAAAAACTTGTGAGAATTCGATGAGTTCTATTTTGGACATGCTGCATTGAAGTGCCTTCAGGACATCCAGGGACAGTGACCAGGAAACAGGAGAGATTTGAACAAAGATAGGGATTAAGGAGAATGGAACCCTGGGAAGTGATGCATAGGGGTGATTAAGAATAGACTGCAGGGAGGGGATGGGGAGCAACCTGAGGCATGAGAGTCAAGTTCAGAAAGACTGGCTGCTAGGGATGGGGAGGGGCACATGATCAAAGTGGCACCCCCAGAATGGTCCTGGTACCAGCTGTCCCTCTTCCTGACTGGGCCCACAGCCTCTCCTCACTTGCCAAACTACCCTGCTGCCTGGGAGAGAACGGGGAAATGGGCTAGTTTGGTGATGGGGACTTCCTGCGGTGCCCTGGGTGCCCACTGGCCCCATGCTGACCATCAAGAGCCAACCTGTCTGCCCTTAGTGCTTCCCTCCTGGCTCTTCAAGTAACTCTGCAGCCTCCCTCAGTTGTTCTGTCTTGGAGATCGGGGCTGGACTGAGAGTGTGGAGGTCTGGGTCACAGACTTCCTAGTTGGCCTGTCAGTCTCAGTTTCCCCTTGAGTTGGAATTTGGAGGGACAACATCTAAGTAGGACCTTCCAGCCCTAACGTGACCAGAATTTCTGGGGCTCTTTCACCACATTTCAGATGGGTTCAGTGGAGTGCTGGTAATTGTTCAAAACTGGCTCTCAGGGGGGTGGTGGTGGGGTGGTGGCATGTATCTCTGATTTTTAGCATTTGCCAATTTCCATGGTGTAAATCCTCCCACGATGGCCAATTTAAGCTACCAATATGAAGTCAACTGGCTGGCAAAATTCCTAAAAATTAAACATTTGGCTCTAACAAACTGGCATGAGCCGACTTTAGCACGTTCACCAGACCCTTTCCAGAGAGATGGGAAGAGGCAGAAAGCCTAGGGCAGGGGCAAAGTGGGGGTAGAAGGCTGCCTTATGTGGGAGGAAAGCCAGACTTTCTAGCTTCCCTGTCTTCCCTCTCAGCACCCAAAACCTTCCTCAGGGAGAGTCTCTCTGAGCTTCCTGTCGACCCCCATCTCTCCTCCAGCTCTTCCTAGGTCCTTTACCCACACTTTTATTTGGCAACAGGCAGCCAGGTAGCCACGGACATGCTATCCTGACTCATAGCCAGGCCACCACTATGGTCACTGGTGGACAGGCAACCTGGGTGTCTGGCCCAGCTCTGCCACCAGCTCCCAGGTGGTTCCTCCCCATCTCTGCCCTCAGTTTTCCCAGCTGTTAGAGAGGGGACAAGTGCTGGCTTCTCCAAAGGCCCTTTCAATCGTGAGATTCTGCAGTTTCTCTCATTCCCTGTCTCAACCCTGATGACAGCTCAGGGCCTCCTCTCATAGACACATTTCCCCAGCCTCAGAGCCCTGTCCCAGCTCTAGTGGACCCCCACTGCCTCTGGCTCCCCAGGCTCCCCGATAAGGGGCCCAACTAATTACATTAGGATTTCATGCCAATTAGCAAACAATTACACGGGCAAATTGGTGCCTAATTTGGAGCAGTAACAACAGCGCCACTGGCCAAGGAGAGATGACTGAGAAGGCTGTTCACCCCAGCCTGGCCCCAGTGGCGACCCTGGAGGATGGTAGCTGGGTTTTCTGCCCTGACCTGGGCCAAAGCCTGCAGGGCTCCTTAAGGGTCTTTAAGCATCTGTTCATGCCCATTATGTGGTCTACCCAGGCCTGTGCCAAGCTAAGGGTGAAGGAGGAGGGGAAACAGGGTGGGAAGGGAGGAGCAGAGGGGAACTGAGGTGGCCAGGGCTGGGTAGGGAGGACTGAGGAGGCAGGGAGGAGGGAAGAGGGCATGGAGGGATAGTAATGGACATGAACAAAGGCTCAGATGCTGGAGTGGGGAGTTTAGGGCTGGTGGGCAACACAGAGCACAGGACGGTGGGGGGAGTGGAGGCTGCAGAGGTAGGTAGAGCTAGATTGGGAAGGCTGTTCTCCCAGAGGCCTACAGAGCCACTGGGGGCTTAGGGTTGGGAAAAGGGATCGTGCTGAGACTCATCTTGGGCTCCTAATCTCATATCACCAGCAACTACCCATCCCACCTACAGCCTGCATGGGGTTCCATCTGATCTACCCTCTTAGTATATCTGGAACCCTCTGCCCTTGTTCAGGACCACTGAGACCATAGCAGTAGCCACCAGTCGTGCTCTGGCCCCCATTCCCTGTCCTTACTTTCCCCAAGTGATTACCTTAAGGCACAAACCCAACCATATTCCTCCTTTCCTTAAACCCTCAATGGCTCCCCAGTGCTCTCACGATAAAGTTCAAACTCCTTATCTCAGCACTGAATACGCTTCACCATTTGGCCCCTACCGATCTTGCCAGCTTTTCCTCTCTTCCGCCTCCACATCCACCTGGTGCCCCATGAACTAGTTACTATTTCCTGATAGTGCCAGGCTCTCTCAAGCCTCCAGCCCTTTGACCATGCTGTTCCTCTGTCTAGATTGCTCTCCCAACACTCCTTCCATGTTACTGAATGCATCCTTCCAGGCCGCTTCCTCTGCTCCCCACATTCCAACAGGAAGCACCAATCCTTCTCTTCTCTAGGCTCCACTTGTAGCCTGTGCCTTCTGTGGCACTGCTTGCGCTGTAGCTGAGCTGTTTGTATCAGGGTCTGCCTTCCCACCTGGACATGGAACTGCTCATGGGCAGGGCTTAGGGCTGATTTAACCAGTGTCTCTTTCACCTAGCACTGAATGTAAATGACTAGAGAAGACTAAGGGATGGAATAGAAATATTTTCTCCTGGTAACAGTGGGGAAACTGAGGCAGAGACCAAGAGAAATATTCATGAATCTGGGGGATTCTTCACTTAGAAAGGAAAGCTGGATCAACTTTCAGCCCTCTGCCCATTGGAGCCAATCTCTGACCCTGTTCCCTCCATGCTTGGTTCCTGAACACCTTCATGAAGACTGGAGTACTTCACTTCACCCACTCTTGCCCAGAAGATTTCACCTCTGCTTTCAACAAAAATGGTAAAGAAACTCCCTGAAGCTGATGATTCCAAAAAAAGTCAAGGTTGCTCTCAAGAGGGCAATGGCAGAGCAGACGAATCTGCAGCCCTAAGGACTGTGGGCAGACTCAAGGAGGAAACTCTTGACCATTAGGATTAACCCCTGAAATGATTCTTAAAGGAATGACTAATGGGGAAGGGTGGGGGGCAGGGGGTGACCTATCCAAGGAAGCCAAGCAGAGGTCAGGGATGGGATGTAGACCTTCCTGGAGGCAGGGGAATGATCTGGCTGACTTTCCTAGGTACTTGGTTCTCACTAGAGGGGCTGCCACTCCATCTCAGGGTCCATCACTCACGTTAATTACTGAGAAAAAGCCGATTTCTCCTAATTTCCAGACTCCAAACGACAATGTTATTAGGCTGGTAATGTGCAGAGAAATTGTGCATGTCTGTCTTGGAAAATGTCTTGAGCCAGAATAGACGAGGATGCCCCTGGTAGGGGGTTATCTCAGAGATGTTCCCTGTGGCAGAGAGCCAATTGTAGGAAGAGACACTGTGCCACCAGGGCAGAGGTGCTCTCCCTCTCTGTTTGACAGGCACCAACGATGGTGATTAAACCATACTAGGCAATGATGTGGGTAACAGCCCAGAACACGCAGACCCTGCCAGATAGGAACAGAGCCAGGGGTTCCCCTCTCGGTTTACACAAGGCCATGAACCCCCTTGTTTCAGATGAACTTGAACTCAGACTTGTCAATGGTCAGAGCCCTTCCCAAACTTGCCTGAACCCTTTGCTCCGAGCTCACTGCCCACCTCTGGACGAAGGTGTCTCGGCACCGTCCTGCCTCTGGCAGGGAGGAGCTGGCCATTCCCATGCGTTCTTTTCTTCTCTCAGCAAAGCCAAGTCCCAACTGTGAACAGAATGCAGCCTCCCAGCCCTCCAACACTAGCCCCGGCACTGCACACAGCCCTTTCCATGCAGTTTCACACTCTTCATTATGTTTAATCCTCCCTCAAACCTGCTTAACATAGGAGGAAACCGAGAGAGAAGTGATTTGTCCAAGCTCAAATCTCAAAGCTAAACTTGGCCCCAGGTCTGCCCAATGCCAGTGCTCAGGCTTAAGACAGAGTCCTCTGTACCATCCAGCCAGGATTCCAGAACACATGCTAGGTCCCAGCTCTTGATACAGAGAATCAGACACAAGCAGGTCCTACCCTCAAGAGCTCAAGGGAGGGAGAGGCAGGATGGAAAAATATAATTATAGCTCAGCGTGATCTGTGCATGACATAAAAGTGGAGATACAAAAGGTTTATTCTCACCAGTAATCAAAGAAATGCAAATTAAAACAACAATATGATGCAGTTTTTATCTATTGAAATTAATACAGTTTTGGAATTTTTTTCCTTTAAGACAGCACCATTGTTGGTGAGAACTGGAATAGAGGGCACTCTCCCATTCAACTGATGAAAGCGTAAATTAGAGCCACTTTTCTGGAAAGCAGTAGGTCAGTGATGTCAAGAGCTTTAAAAACAGACAGATCCTGAGGTCCCATTAATCTATCTTTAGGAACTCAACCCAAGAAACAACCCAAAGATAGTTTTTAAAAGACTATGTACAAGGGTGCTTATTGCCATATCTAAAACTCTGCAGGGGGGTGGATGTGGCTCAAATGGTTGGGCATCTGTCTGCCATATGGAGGGACCTGGGTTCAATTCCCGGGACCTCCCAGTAAAATAAAAAAATAAAAAATAAAAAAATAAAAAGTTAAAACTCTGCAAAATCATAACCTACATAAATGTCGAGCAATAGAGGGTTGGTTAAATAAATTATGATACATTTATATATGAGTATTTTGCAGCCATTAAAAGTCAGTTCTTGAATGATTTTTAATAACCTGGGAAAATACTCACTATAAAATGATTTGTGAAACAAAGAAAGAACAAAACTGTACATAGAGGATGGTCTTAATTTTATTTTAAAAAAAATCAATGCATTTAAAGAAAGTTTGGAAGGAAATAAAACAAGAGTTATCTGAGAGGATTATGGGTAATTTTTGTTTCAATTTGTACTTTTCTGTTTTTTCTAAATCTACAAGTTTTCTGAAAAGAAAAAAAGTCCTTAGATATAAATGCAGTGGAGTGGGGGGAGGTTAGCTCAGGATGTTATGGGAATTCAAAAGAGGGGCTCCTAACCCAGCTTGGGGGAGGTCAGGGAAGACTTCCTGGTGGAGGTGGTATGAGTTAGCCTTACCCAGTGGAAAAGGGTTTGTGTTCCAGGCATAGGAAACAGTATGTGTTTCCTGACATCTGGAAATGCTTGGTAGCTTCTGCGGCTGGGGAAGTGGCAACAGGTAGAGTCTGTTGACGCCAAGATGGCAATGAGCAGGGACCACACCGGGGAAGGCCTGGACAGCCAGGCTGAGGAGTGGCACTTTGCCCTGAGAACGGTTGTGAGTTAATGGGTCTTAAGTAGCGGTGTGGCAAGGGGTGACCGGAAAACGGTATCCAAGTCATGTTTTAGAAAGGGCATTGTGGCCGCAGAATAGAGAGGGGATGGGGCATGGGGGGTGGGGCATGGCAAGCCCTGAAGCCTAGAAACCTGGGGAGCCACTAGGAGGCTGTTGCATCATGTGGGTGAGAGAGGGGGCTGGTCTGGACTGTGAGGGCAGAGGAGGAGAGGAGGGGCCAGCTGGGGCCACCAGGAGGAGATTGGACAGGACTTGGTCATTAATTGGAGAGGGGAGGTAGGGGTGGAGGAGGGGAGGCTCCACCTCTGACAGTGACTGTAAGCACACACTAGAACACACGTGCATGTACACACACGCATGCACACACACTCAGAGAATTAGATTGCACAGTTTCAGTAGGGCCTTTCTCCTCCATTTCTCCCAAATGGGCAGATTTGGGACTTATTTGACATTTGGCTGCAGACCCTAGAAGAAGCTGACCTTGGCCCCATCACCACACCTGGGCTGACCTGCTGCTGGCTTATCCTCAGCCCCTGTGCACCCACTGCACCCCTGCACTCCTAGCCTGCAGCCCTGAAACTGGGGGTGGGCAGGGTGAAGGGAAAGCCGCGGGGAGGTGAGGGTAGGGGAGGGGTTGTGTAGTAAGGCCAGGGATGGGACCCTCCCCCAGGACGCAGACACTGTCACATGCATGGGCATGGATCCACACAGATCCAGCACGGTCACGTCACGGACAGAGATGTACACCCGGAGACACAGCCTGGCAGACACCCTGCTGCACGCAGTCACACACCCACCGTCAGCCTCAGACAGTCAGCCCCAGACTGAGTCTCACACTCAGGCCATTGTGCTCAGCTGGAGTCCCCAAGGTCCTCCGGCTGCTCCACCCCCAGCCCCACGCCCCCCTCCTCCCAGGAGGACAGGACAGAGGGCTGGCAGAGGGGCCAGCACTGGGGCCTGGCATAGGGACCAGCAGCCAAATGGGGCAGACGGGAAGGAGGCCTCTGAGAAGGGGTTGCCAAGGCAACAGGCTCCTGCAGAACCAACCAGAGGCTCCGATTCTCGGCTCTTATTTTTAGAAGTTGGGCCTGGGCTGGTTGGGCTGGCCAGTGGGCCAGGTGCCCCTGGGCAGTGCCCGCGGGCACAGCCACCAGCCTCAACCCTCCTGAGGGGTTCTGGTGGGCACTGCCCATGCCCAGGCTTCTCCTACACACACCCAGCTCCTTCCTCTAACTTCTTCTCTCTTCACCCAGACCCAAGGTCCCTGTACAAGAAGGGCCCTCACCCTCACGGCTCCCCGGAGCTGAGGGCACAGCCTGCCCTCCCACTGCAGCCCATTGATGTCTGTGGCTTAACTTATGGGGGTGGGAGGAGTGGAAAAGGGGCTTGGCCAGATTTGCAGGATGGCGTGTGTAAGGCTTGTGTGTGATTGTGTATGAATGTGATGTGTGTGTGCATCTTAGGGGGTACTCACACTAACTTGCAATTCTGTGTAGATGTGTGTGCATGTGTTTTGTGTGCATGTGTGTGAGGGAGACTTCCCTCTTCCACAGGGACAAAGGAGAAGTCTCCCTCTCTCAGACACCTCCCCTAACTTCCACCCCTGCCTAAATCTCTAAGAGGTGGGGGAAAAGGCAGAGATCTTCAGCTGGAAGGATAGTGGAGGGCCTGGCCCTTATTGTCCCCCCTTGTCTAGAACCTACCTATGTCTGCACAGGTAGCTTCTGATAGGGGCAGCAGGGTGGTGGCAAGGATGGAGGTGGGGCACTAGACAGACCCAGTAGATACTGGGTGACAGGGGAGACTGGGGAGGCTCCAGCTGACTTTAGGTGACTCCTCCAGCTGCTGGGGATTTCTCTGTTAATCTAGGACTGCTTGTTTGCATTTCATTTGCCTATATTTGCATAACAAGGGCCTGGCTGGCACCAGAGATTGAAATTCCTGGTTTGGGTAATTGTGTGAAAAGAGGGGCCTCTGGTGATTGAGCCAGAATCCTGGGGCCAGGGAAACAGAGGCAGTGGGCTGGTTGTGTTGACACTGATGGTCTGAGTCCAATCCCAGGAGCCTCCACTTCTTCCCTAACCCTTGGGGTAAGAATGAGGTGGGAGGGGTGACAAGATTAGGAGCCAAGTCATCACTGAGAGCCCCTGGCCCCCAGCAGGGAGCTGGGCCCAGGGCACTGAGAGCCTGAATGTGGTAAGGGTAGAGTTGGGGGGAGGGGGCGGGTAGTA
The DNA here is from genome assembly GCA_026826555.1 of Tolypeutes matacus. NCBI lineage: Eukaryota > Metazoa > Chordata > Mammalia > Cingulata > Chlamyphoridae > Tolypeutes > Tolypeutes matacus. Next base: position 25,327,819 of record JAKSZT010053883.1, read on the forward strand.
AAACTCTACAACCTCTGCCCCTCCTCACTTCCTTCAGTCAGACTCTCCAGCCAGAGTGCTTGGGTTCCCATCCTGGAGATGCCACTTACTAGCTCCAGCACCCTCAGACCTGGGTAACCAAGGCCCCTGTCCTGGGCCTCCCCTTTTGAAGGCACCATTGTGGCGCTCTTCTGCATGCGGTGAAGAATTCGAAGGTCCATGGGGCTGTGCCCACTTAGTGCCCCAACCCCTTTCTAGACCCAGGAATCTCCTGCCCAAACTGCGCCCCCACCAGCTGCCAGAGCCTGTGGGACCCCCGTTCCCATGTCCTTCCTCCTCAGGCACAAGGGGCGGACATAGGGTGGCTCTTTGCCAGGAGTGTGGGCCAAGCAGAGACTGGAGTGTCGGGGCACACGAGGCCCCTCAAGGGGCAGGATGGAGCCCTGGGTGGGAAGGCGGGGGGCCGCGGCCTCCATTTGTACTCGTCCCAGGCTCTTCAAATGTTTGGAATGGCCCTGACAACTGTTTGACCTTGGAAAGTTACTTAACCTCTCTGTGCCTCATAAGGAACTGAGTTAATTCATGGAAAGCACTTAGAACAGTGCTTGGCACAGAGTAAGAGTGTGTAAGTGTGAGCTCTTGTTATATAATCTAATATCCTAGGATCTGGCCTCTTTCTCTCCAGCTGCAGAAGCACACCTTCTCATTCACTTGAAAAGAGTTGGGAAGAAGTGGAAGTAGGGACATCTTCTATTTACTTCCCTTTCCCTCCTCCTTCAGAGCCCAGAATTTCCTTCCTCTTCTCGCCCAGCTACTGTACCCCCAGGTCAAAATGCCAGTAGGGCAGCCAGGTCACTGGACCTAATGTAATGATTTAATATCTTTATTGGTTGAATGAATGAATGAAAAACAAAAATTGGGAGCCTCACATCTGTTTCCCTCAACACCACCACTGCCTGCTGCCTGTTTTCATTACGTGGTGTGACACTGAGATGGGGTGAGGGGCCTGGCCAAGATCCCAAGCTCAGCCCTGGCTCTGGTGAGCAGTTCATGGCTCACCTCTGTGGAAAGGGCATCTGTGCCTGTACCTGTTGGTACCGGGGGCAGTGACTGCCTGTGTCTGGGCCCTTTCGTGTCCTGTGGGTGCCTGAGCATGTGTGGGGGCCTCCGTGTGAATCCGTCTTTCCTCTCTGCTCAACCATGAGAGGCCCCAGAGCAGGCCCCATCCGGGTTGGGGGTAGAGGTGTTGGTGAGCCTCACTGCCTGTTTATTTAAACCCTTGCTCTCCTCCTGGCAGAGCCAGGCCTCGGTCGGTCACCTGCCTGTCAGCTGGTGGGTTAGCGGTGGATGGAGAGCTCTCCTGGGGCCCCACAGCCTCCGCCATCCGGCCAGGCTGGTATTGGGGAGGAGGCAGGCCCAGCCTTAGGACTCCTCTCTGGGTCTCAAGCTTGGCACTAGGCTCACCTCAGAGAGTGGAGGGCATGAGGGAGTGTGGGAGAGGGGTGCCTTCACATGTGACTTTGTGGGTACCATTTGGGGTGGAGGGAGTCTGAGCACAGGTGATTAGGTCTAGGTGGGGTTGTGAGTACAGGCTTTTAGGCTCTGGCCTTCGGGACTGTGTGTCTATGTTTCCATGTCTGTGACTGCGTCCTTGTGCTTTGGGGTTTCTGTGCACGGTAGTGTATGTCCCAGCCTGTGGGTCAAGTGCATGGGTCTTGGGTCTGGGGGTTTTCCACAGAAGCTCCTGGCTGGAGGCAGGGGCGGGAAGGGCTTGGACCCAGTGGGGGTTGGAGCTGTGGCTTTGTGCCCTTTCTCAGTGAATTTCTGGTTTGACTTTCAATCAGGAGAAATTAACCTCCAGGTCCCTTTCTTGCAAAACTGTTCTCATTTCTCTCCTCCTACCTGGTAAGACACAATGGTCCTGAGCTGCAACAGAGGAGCTGCAAGTCCCTGAGAGGGAAGCTAAGTCAGCCTGAGAGGATTCCTGACTGTCCTCGAACCCTGTCCCTTGGAGGTAAACCCTGGTTTCAGGCATCATCAAATTCCCAGGCTCCCCAGGATGCATCCCCTAGAAACTCCCCTCACCTGCCTCAGCACAGAGTCAGGGTAGTCACACGGCCACCAAGACACGTAGAGCCACCCTGATGTACAGTCACACACTTACCCAGACACTAGCCCAGATACACCTAAAAACACTCAGCCACACAGTGACACAGATGTGCAGGCAGGTGTGAGTTCACAAACATACTCATAAATTGGTAAAAGCGTCACACATATGTATATGTGTACTCTTGCAAGGACACATGTGCTTGGCCTCACAGACACAAAGACACGCTTGCATGTATGCTCACACGCATTCTGTCCTTCTGTGTCCTCTCTTACCCTCATTCTGGTTCTCTCCATCTCATGCCCTGCTGCAGCCCTCAGCCAAATGGAAGGCCCTCTGCAAGGTGGGCCTCAAAGGAGAGCAGATGCTTGTATGCTTGTGCACTCCTGCGAGTGTGCAGCTGTGTGTCTGTGTGTGTAAGTTTGTATGTCTGCATGTTGCTGTGTAGCTGGATCTGTGTGCCTCTAGCTCTGTGGATACAGGGAGTGCCTCTCCGTGACACCGTGGGGGAGTTTTTCTGTGTGAATATTCTGAAAGGACCTCTGTGTGCCTGTAGGTACACATCTTGTGAACATGTGTGTGACAGCAGGGACCTTGAGGATCTGTGTGATGGCGTTTTTTGAGTGTGTCCGTAGATGTATGTCTATGTGCACGTTTGTATATCTGTGCAGCCCCATGTGTATATGGCTTTGTGGTCCAGGATCCACAGACGGGCTAGGCTGGCTCCCCTCCCGGCAGAGGCTGTGGCCTGGGGCGGGTCTGGGCGGGACTGGACTGAATCCCCCAGCCATTGACAGTCGTATTTACAGAGCTCGAGTAGGCCATAATTGCTTCTATTAATCTTTCTCTGGTTGTTAATTGCTCACTTATTGGGTTGTGTATTATGCCAACTGTTGCTCTTAATTCGCCTCCATAGCTGCAGGTGTTTGCTGCCTTATTAACTGTTAATCTGCACGGCTAGGGATGGAGACTTAATTGGCCCCCAGCATGGGACACAGGCGGGTCAGCCCAGCACTGCCAGGCTCTCAGCCTGTCCCTGGAGCCCTCACTTGTGGGGCACAAGTGGTTAGCAGGGAAGGGGCTGGCCCACCGCCATCCTCGGGCAGACAACAGTCCTACATGCAGTGGTCAGAGTGACAATTCATGGTATGACCCCCATGCAGTCCACCCTCCACCAGAAAGTCAACTGACCAAACAGAATCCAGCTCCGATACCACCTCCCCATCACAAATAGGATGGCGAGCCAACCTTGTTTATTTTTATTTTCTAAACCTAATTGAGAACTAAGAGACCAACACAGAATGGAACTGGTTCTGCCCCTTTAACACCTCCTGTTTCCCATCTGATCTTAGGAGTCAAGGCTGTTTAGATTACAGAGACCCTGGGAGATAGGAGGACAGAACATATCCAGAAGAAGCCAGAGCAGGAAGGGCTGAAATTAGACTCAGGATGGACTTCCCAGCTATTCAGGAGGATATCTGGAGCAGCTGGAATCCAAACAAGAACAAGAACTTCCCAGGAGATCTGCTACTCCATCCCAGCCACCCTCAAGGGGTCTCTGGAAGCCTCTGCTTGCACAGCCCCAAGAACAGGGAACTTGCTCCCTCCACAGCACAGCTCCACAGCTCCAGCTATAAGTGGGTTCCCATACTAAGCTGCTGTTGCCCTCAGTCACAGCAGAGGAGTCCCCATTGTCCATAATGGGGAAACTGAGGCCCAGAATGGGCAAGGGAGTGGCCCCAGGGCTTCCCAGTCTTCTCCGGTTTAGGCTCAGACCTGTGGATCTCCAAGCAAAGTTTCTGCCCTCAGCCTCCTACTGGAGCCCTGCTCCTTTCCAGGCATCTCAGCCCCAGTCACCACTGCCTCAGCTCTGGTCTTTAGCCTCCCAACTTGAGTTGCAGCTGCTGTAGCCACCTCAGGCTCCATCAGCTTTGGGACAGCAATGCAATGTTTCTGGAAACAATCAGTTCCCTGAGGAAAACAAGAATATACATACATACATACATACATACATACATATATAGGGGTGGGTGTCTGCCCCTCCAGCCTCCAAGCAGGACAAACAGGCAAATTAACAGTCCTCATCTTGTGCTGCATTGAATCCAGTCTACCCTGACATCTGGAAGTTCTTCCTGGTATCTAGCTGCCATCTCTTGAGCTGCAAAGGAAGTTGATTCTGCTTTGGTTGGGTCCTGAGAGGAGCTGGGCTCTTTGTGGGGGAGAGGAAGCTACTATTGAATACCTACTCCATGCCAGAACCAGCAATAAGTGTACATAAAAGCAGCATCTCATTGAACCTTCTCACCACGTGGTGAGTTAGGGATTAGCACCTCAATTTATGGAAAAGGAAACCAACCGAGGCACAGAAAAACAAACTAAACTTGCCCAAGGCCACACAACCAGGAAAGGGCAGAATTGGAATTCCAACCAGGCCTAGCATTGCCTGGAGAGGCTGGGTGTCTGCGGGCACGGATACCTGGACGGATCTCATGCTTATGGTTCAATAAGGAGGGGTAGGGGCAGGGAACCCGTGGTCACTATCACTGTTCACCCACCCACCCCAAATCTGGGAACCGCACGCCCGCCTGCGCAGCCCACGTGCCCACGCAGCTGTTTGACTGAAGCCAAGGGAACTGCCCTGGGATAGTTGCCCAAACAAGTTCCGGCCCCACCTCTACGTTGACCTGCAGATATACGTAAATTCGTACACGCAACCGCACAAACCTTTGGGAGCAATGGGATGACGCTGGAGCGGTTGCTGTGGGAACCCAAACCCGACCCCCGCCCCGCCCCGCCCCGCATAGCAGGCGCGTAGACACGTGGGAAAAGACCCAGGGGTCCTGGCTCCAGAGCCCCGAGGCGCACGGAGTCGCAGAGGGTGGGCCCGGGAGACCCTCGGGACCGCGTCCCGCCCTAGGGAAGCTGATGGCCGAAGCCAGGCGCGGGGAGGGCAGAGTCACCATCTCTGCCTGCCTGGGGGTCTGCCCCTAAATCCAGGGGAGCTGGGTGGCGGGCTCCCCGCGACTCCTACTCGGGCCTAGCGACGCAAGCCCCGCCCAGCGTTGCTCAGCAACGCCCCTCGAGCCGAGCACCCAGCGGCCACGCCCCCTAGCAACAGCTCGCCTAACCCACGCTCCTGGCCTCAGCCGAAGGGAGAAGGGCAGGGGCTTGTGGACTAGGGCCAAAGGGTGGCGGTGGGAGTCTGTTGTCCAGCGCCCAGCCTCGAGGCAGGGTGCAGGATTTCGGGGCCCACCTATTGCCGTGTCCGCGGGGCGAGGTGGCCTTATCACCCCATTTACAAAGGGGAAAACTGAAGCCCCGAAAGCCTTGTACAGAACTTGTTCTTCCCTAAATGCCAGAAAATAAGGCATCCCCGACGTAGGTATCTCTCCCGTCTCAGTCGGAGGGAGCCCAGGGCCTACGGGGACTGGTGTGCATAACCCTCTCCCCCCGCCCCAAGTGCGTTAGGAAAACGCCCCGAGTCGCCGGCTCAGAATAGGAGCTGCAGGTTGCAGAGTAATTTGCGTCATTTACATATGGAGCGAAGGCGGTGGCCCGCCCATGCCCCTCAGAGCCGGAAAAGTTCCCGCAGAGTCCCCGCCCCCTCCCCCGCTTCACCTGTCCAGCGCCTCTCCCTACCTCCCACCTGCACCCCACCCCCAACCCCCTTCCAGCCAACTCCCGCCCCTCGCCCCGCCCCTCGGTCGGCCTTTTGTCCCGCCAGCCCCGGCCTCCATCCCAAGGCCGAGGGCCCCCTCTGCTGTCGACTGCGGGTAGGGCAGCCGCAGAGCTCATAGGGCAGAGAAAGACTAGCCACCCCACCCCCACCCCCACCCACCCCGCTCTTCGCAGCCCAGCTGGGTCCAGGCGAGGCCAGCACGTGGGTAGACTTCGAGAGGAGGTGGGCAGGGTTTACTCCCCCTCAGACTCGGCCGCGAAGAGTGGGATCCTGCCAGAGGTTCTGTCCCCCAAGCCATGCCTTGTGTCCCCAAGCTGGGTCGGTCAGCGAGTGGGCAGCTAGTTCCCAGGTCAGTCCCCAGACTCGGTTCTCTCGAGGTCCACCCCACACCCACACGCTTTACAACCGGAGCGGCTGCTGGGAGCTCATTCCAGAACCAAGAGGCAGCAGCACCAGCCTGCTCTAACGCCAGTTCCCAACCCCAGCCTGAATGCCCACCCCAAGGCCAAGACCCTGGGCTTTCTCTGGTACCAGGGACTGGCAGGAAGTGGAGAGAGAAGTTATCCTATCTGGAACTCCCAACTTCCTCAGCGGAGGCCCCTCTGCAGATATGGAATCAGACGCATTCACACAGACACACGCACCTGCCCACAGACTCATGCACAGGCAGAGACCCTCACAGATGCACAGACACACACAGACACATAGGGGATCTGGAAGAGGTCTGAGCTACCCTAAACTATTCAAAGGGAAAAATCTTGATAACTGAAAAATTTAAAAACCATTATAACATGCTCTCCTTTTTCTCTTGCAATCTCCCTCAAGTCTCTCCATTTCTCTCCTTCTCCCCACTCCAGGCCTGCCTGCTCTCTCATCACCTCTTCTTCCTCTTAGTTCAAAATCTTTCAACAGCTGAACCCTGGGCCACAGGACCTCAGAAAAATAGTTCACAAGGCTGCCGCACTCCACCCCCTGAACTTAGGTTCTGCTACATCTGTGCCCGAAAACTCTCAGACACACCGACAGGGTCTGGGGTCTCTCCTGACCAGTTAGCAGATGCAGCCCCTACTTTGCCAAACACTTTATTGAACAAAAACTCAACACCAAACAGATTGCAGAACAGGAAACAAAGGGGCAGGTGCATGGAGCTGACCCTTCCCTTACTCCACCCCTGCCTCTTTCCCTGGAAGAGCTCAGGGTGCAGCACTGGTGAGGGGATCAAAATCCCTCTTCTGGTAGGTGATAGGGTCAGACCCCTCTGGAAAGGGGGCACTCAGAGCCAGCCCCATTTGTAGGACCCAAAGAGGAGTCAGAGGCTTGGGTCAGGGGGCTCTGGAGCTACAGGGGGCTGGCAGAAGAGGTCAAGTATTCCAGGGGATCCAGGGGTCTGGGAAGATGCTGCAGAGGGTAGGGGTGGGAGCTCCTGGCCTGAAGCCAACAGGGAGGCTTGGAGTTGATGGCTCATGGTCACCAAGGATTCGAGGTGCTGGAGCAGGGCTTGGTGGGGGCAGGAGGCCCTGTGGAGGTGCTGGCCTTGGCCTTGGCCAGCTGGTATTGCTGAAGAGGGCAGCCAGGACTGGGACCAGCCTGGCTCTGGGGGCCTCTGTCCTTGTCCAGGACCCTGCCAGGCCTCAGGCTCTTCCCATGGTCTCCCCCTGCCTCTGGGGGACCTCTGCCAACCACAAACGTGTCCTGGAGTCAGGCTGCTTTTATCCTGGCTCAGCGGCAGGGCACCCCCTGGAGGAAGGGAGTCCTTCAGGGCCACGTCCTGCCTCCTGACCTCTGGCTGGTAGCACCTCATCTCCACTTTCCTGTTGAAGGAGACCGTCTTGCGAACCTTACCCCGCCAGGGGATGGAGCCTGCTGTGTCCGGCAGTCCTGCCTTGGGTAGCAGCACAGCCAGCAACAAGCTTGAGTGAGTAACGTCCAGGCCTGGGGAGAGATGGAGGGAGAGCACAGGGCCCCCAGAAACTGTATTCTCGGTGCAGCAGGAGGGCTGGAGGTTAGACCCCAAGAAGAGCTTCCCAGCACTGAGGCCCATGAGATGGAGGAAGTAAGCGGGAGGGTGAGCCTGTCTCAGAAGATCTGGTCTCAGCATAGAAAAGGGTTCACCTGGCTGAGGGCGGGGCCTGGATGGTTTGGATTCAAAGGCCTGGATTCAAAGTAAACGTCAAGCCCCCCAGGACAGGCATCTCCGAAAGGCCGAGCGCTTTGCTTGGGGAATGGGTACAGTCCCCCCCTTATGCTCCCCCCCAACCCCTACCCAGCTGCTTCCTGGAGCCATGGCCTGGCTGGTGTCCATGCACAAAGGCCATGCACGGCCCGGCACAGCTGTGGTGAAAACATCCCTCTCTCCTGTCTTAGGTGATGCTTTCAGTCAGCTCTCTGTGGGTCCTGCCTCTGTCCTGCTGTGTCTGCCCCATGAGTTTCTGTCCAGGGGTGCCTAATCAGAGAGGCAGTCTCATGTGGTGGTGGGGAGCCCAGTCTCTGCAGTCACGCCACCCGGGTGTGAAGCCTGGCTCTGCTCTTGACTGCCATGGGACCTTGGACAAGTCACTGACCCTCTCCCTACCTCAGTTTCCTCATCTGTGAAATGGAGAAACTAATAGTACCTGCCTGATGGGGTTATCTTGAAGACTAAATGAATTAATATGGGCAAAACTGAGAACAGTGCCTGGCGCGTATTCGAGGAAGAGCTATTATTGTTACTGTTATCACACTGGCCTGTCTCAGGGGTCCCCTTCTGAGAAGTGTCTGCCTCCATCAACAGTACCCAGGCGGGTCCCCAGGTCAGGGGAAGCAGGGACAGTATGGGCCTCAGGACACTCACCTGGGCCTCCAAGAGGGCGCAGTCTGGCGGGCAGGGGCTGGAAGGCCGGCAGGGGCAGCAGGACCACCCCCATGTGTTCCACTGCTGCCAGGCCGTGGCGCTGCTTGTTGTTGAGGTAGGAGTAGAGCAGACGGCAGTTCTGGGTGTCCCGAGACCCATGTGGGCACAGCCTGACCACACTGATGTCCTGCGGCCGCAGGAGAGAGCAGCGCTAGGTGCAGCCACCCTTGGCTTCTGCAAGCACCCCTGGTCTCATCTAAACCTCTGAGAACCCTGCGAGGAAGTGGGTCCCGCTTTTGGCAGTGGAGGAACCAGAAGGGCTCACCTAGAGTCACATGGTGAGTCTGCAGGTATGCTAGGAACTAGGCCCAGACATCCCAATACCAAGGGAAGGGCTGGGGTGCAAGTAAGAGGCTAGAAGGAAAGGTAGCAGCCAAGGGCATCAGTTACCTTGGCCTCGGCTGGGCAGATGCTGGCCAGCAGGTCCCAGACAGTGTTGGGGGGGATGCAGCCTGCTGAGCGGATCACCTCGGGCAGGGTCTGGGGCAGGAAGGATGAAGAATCAGCCCCTCAGCTTCCCACCCACTTAGAGGACTGTAGACAAGCCCCCAGAGGCAGAAGCCTGCAGCAGGGAGGATGGGCTGGCAGTCTACCAGGGCCATCTCCTACCACTCCCACCCTCACCCAACACTTTATCTGATTAATCACTCAGTGACACTCCTAAAACCCTCCCCTGGGCCAGGGCCAGGACCAGGGCGGTACCCGACTCCTCTCCCGGCTCCGTCTCACTTTCTGCCTTGCATGACAGGGAGTTGGCTTCACAGGAGTGGGGCTGGTGTCTCATTTGCCCCCATGCCTGGCACAGGACCCGGCACAGAGCAGTGCCAGTGACTTGTTTTAGAAGAAATGAGTGACTGAGTAAATGACAGGGCTGGTCAGTGGGTGAGGAGTCCCTGGGAAGCAGGACAGGAGTACCTGGACAAGCCGACAGCTGTGCCCCGAGACCAGCTGGGCCTTGGCCCGGAACCGCTTGATGGAGAACATGTCTAGAGCTCCCTCCCAGGGCGGCTGGCTGGGGAGGGCCTTTGTGAGCCCAGCTGGAGTCTGGGGCCTGGAGGGAGGGACAGAGAGACAGGGCCAGGCAGAGCAGGTCACCAGGACTTCCCCCAGCATCTCTCCCCTAGCTCCTGCTCCTTTCTTTTCAGAGCAGGTCCTGTGTCCTCACTGCAGGGGCTGGAAGGAAGGCCACAGTGCTGGCTGAACCCGCATGTTGGCCCAGCATGTGCTACGGGGGAACCAGAAAGCTGGGGTGATCAGTACCATTGCAAGATGGGGAAACTGCAGCCTGTGAAGGAGGGAGGACTTGCCCAAGGCCATACATACAAAAAAGCCCAGGCTGTGTCTACTGCTCCAGCTGGAGCCCCACCCCCACCAGGAAGCCCACGCCCCTGCCCCCAGCCACACCTGTCCTGGGGCTCTGTGAGAGGCTTCTCCCTGTTTGGGGGCATCTCTGGAGAGACCTCAGGGGCTGGGTTTGGAGCTCCCCGGAAGATGTCCTCTTGCGTCCTGGCGGCCGTGATGGAGCCTGGCAGTGCACACGAGGGCTCCCAGTCTGCAAAGAGCAGAGGCAGGAGCTGAAGCAGGGCCAGAACCAGAGTCTGAACCCGGTTCTTACTGAGGCACCCTGGGGCCCGGGCACCCCGACCCTGCCCACCTCTCCCCTGGCTGCTCGCCTCCATTGCTGCTGAATACCACCCTCGGCTCCTGCCTGCCCACCGCCCCTGCGGCCCACCTCTGTGCCCCTTCCCACCTGTGCAGATCCGGCAGTTGGGGTCTAGGAAGTGGTGCTCGTGCTGCTCCGTGGTGTCCTCTGACACAGCAGGAGGGGTCGGTGGGCTGCAGTCCAGGGACACTGCGGGGCTCTGGGAGACACAGAAGGGAAGCCGGGAAGGGGTCTGGGGTTGCTGAAGGCCCTCCATGGGAAGGGGGCCTCGGGGTCACGGTTTATTTCGTTTTTCCAAATACTATGTTCTTCTATTTCTAAAGTACTGTGATTAAAGAAAATTTGGAAAATAAGTAAATATTGAAAAAAAAATCACCCCCTGGCCCAATAGTCAGGGATAACTGTTGATCTTCCTGGGTATTTCTTCTAATAGTTTTTCTTACATAGGGCTTTTGGAGCCTTTTACCAAAATAGCTGGGATCAAATATTCATCTTCATCTGTAATTTTGTCCATCCATGACAGCAGAGGCATTTGCTGTGTTATTCCACAGTCTTTGTCAACACTGCCTTGACGAGGCAGGCTGCAGTGGACGCACCACTTCTGCTGCTAGACATCTGGGTTCTTTCCAGTTGCTCCCTAGTCTAAACAGCATTGTGGAGATCTTTGTGCAGAAAGACTTATCCTAAACTTTGAATTACTTCGTTAGGACAAGTTCTAACTTGGGAGAATGAACATTTTTTAGATCTTGATATTCGTTGCCAAATCACTTTTTTTTTCACTCACAATAGAAATAGCTTTAAACTCAAAACCACACACACACACAACCATCTGCATTGTGAAATAAGGCCATAGTGAGTAAGGAAGAGAGTAAGCATTGCTTTAGGAAGAATACTCTAAGTTTGAAATTAGATTCAAACTCGAATCTGCCTTATAAACCAACTCCACAGTAAAACCAACTCCACGGTAGCGCACAAGCACAGGCTTGGGTTCAAATCTCAGCTCTACCGTCTGCAAACTGCACGACCTTGGGCTAAAGGCTTCAGGTTCCTTATCCAGGAAATGGGCATAGTCATAGCACCGGCCTGGTAGGTCGTTTGAATGACACACTACTTGTAAAAGGGGCATACACTAGGTATTAAAAAACGAGTAGAGATTATTTTATGTGTTATTTTCTTCTCCTCTACTCTTCTACCTCCTGTCTCTCTACCTCTCTCTTGAGGCTGAGGACTTCTCTCCAGGTCTGCCTGGCTTCTCCCCCTACGTTTATATGTCAATGTACTGAGTCAATGAATATGGTTCAAGGGGCCTGCCCTCCACCCCTCATCCCAGACAGCCAATGGGATGGAGGTGAGCAGCTGACCCTGGAACACGCCTGAAAGGAGCCAGAGTGAGCTTCTACTGGGAATGACTGAAGAGAGCTGAGGGGCAGTTCTGATTGGCTGCAGGAAGTGGAGCTGGGGGTGCGAAGTGGAGGAGCGAAGGGGGAGGGGCAGCAGGATGGGGCGAGTTTGGGTCAGATACCCAGCAATAAGAGAGCCCTGTCCTCTGGTCACTCCTGCTGGCTTTCCAGGTCCCAGGGGCACGTTCCAGGAGGCCCGCCCACTGGACTGGCTGCCCTTGGTGCTGGGTGCTTCCCCGCCTGGAGAGCCCCTTGCCCTTCCTTTGACTAGTGTAGGTCTCTGTTACACACACACACCTCTGTCTCGGACAGTGTGGCCATTCTGATTCCCAGAGGTCCAGATGGAACGACCTGAGGCTGGGGGTGACCAGTGTTAGAGCTGATGACCACTCACATGGGGTGCCTTGGAGTTAGGATAAAAGAAAGGGGGCAGCACTGTGGAGGCACTGACAGAGGCTGGTGGCCCTGCCTCAGCCCCTGCTCACCTGGACCCTGTGCGGTCACACTCGTTCTCCCCATTTTACCATGGAGAAGGTGGGCCTCAGCATTCCCAGGTGACTTGCCCAAGGCCACACAGCAAGTGAGGTGAGGGGTGGGGTCCCTGGGTACAGGCCCCATGTGGCACCAGGCCAGGCTCCCGCTTACCACCAGGTCTTCCAAAGTCAGCGTCTGGTCGGTGTCCCGCTGGATCTCAACCTCTCCCTTGTGGGTCAGTTTGGTGGACGGAAGGCTGCACAGCTCTTGCTGCTGCTGCTCAATGATCTCCAGGCCCTGGCAGGGTGGAGCAGCTCACCAGCTGGGTGGGGAGCCCTCTGGCCCCCAAGAGCCCAAGTGCTCGCCCTCCTTCTTTGATGCCCCTCTCCTGCCATGCCAGGCCTGTTCCTTCCTCCATGCTTTTGCTTCTGCCATTGCCCTCACCTGGAATGCCCTCCTCTCTCAGCCCTCCTTCTCTATATTCCACTTGTTCACCCTTCAACTCAAGCCCTGCCTCCTCCAGGAAGCTATCTTGGACTTTGCCTTCACCCACAAGTCAATTCTGCCTCTGACTGAACCCACCTTTTGCCCTGGGAAGGGTGTGGTGTAGTAGAAAGAGTCCCAGCCAGGCCATTAATAGGGACCCACAAGGCAGTGTTGCCATGGGCCGGCCTCTCCCCTGCTAAGCCTCCGTTCATCTGTTCTCTGGGAACACGGTGAGAGCATCACATCAATATGCAGCATGCTCAGCCTGGGGCCTGGCTCCCGGTAAATGCACGCTGTGATTCAGATTGTTGATCAGTGTCACCCTGTCCTAAATGTCCCTCCTTTTCCAACAACTGCTGGAGGACAGGGGTCCTCTCCTCCCTAGCGGGGTTGGCTCCATGGGCGTAGGATCTGTGCACGTGCACAGGGCCCCACGCTTGCTTTAATGCTCTGTCACCATCTTGAAATTCTTAATAATATCTGAACAAGGTGCCTGCGGTTTCAATTTGCACTGGCACAATGAAGGGAGCTGATGCTGCCCCTGGCCCCCTATGGTGCCTGGTTGGAAAGTCAGCCTAGAGTGGACAGATGTACCTCATCAGCCCAGTGATCCCCAGAAGCGGGGCCTCAGCTCCCCCCCCCCCCATCCCCACTGGCCCTGGCCCCTAGACTTTTCCCTCCCTCTCTCACTCAGCCACTGACAACCAGTAGGCAAGCATTCCCTAAAGCCCACCTGTCCCCACACCGTGCCTGTCCCTGAGGAGTTCCCAGGCAGGGAGAGGCCAGTGGACACACAGCGTATGGACTGTCACTGTGAAGTGCAGGGACCACAGGGCCCCTACCCACTGGGAAGACGTCTAGCTTTTCCAGGACCTCTGAGGCTGGGAGGGGAGGGGGGCACTTCAAGGGGGACACCCTGACCCCACGGAGAGCTGATGACAATCTGTGCTCCAGACTCCCTCAGCATTCCCAGGCTTTCCCTGTCCCCACCACCACACACAGCCCGGTTCTGTGAAAAGCAAGTGGAAAACGCTGCCTCTCTACCAGCTCTCCATCCCCAATCCCTTGCATTTCTGCCCCTATTTTCCTTGTGGGAAGGTTCTTTGGCCCCTCTTTCCCTCTCTGTCTTCTCTTTCTGTTTCCTTATTTCCATGTTTCTCTGTCTCTGCCTTTTCCTTCCTCTGCCCCGTCTTCCTCCTCAGTCTGCTCTCCCTGTCTCTCCCTGCTCCATCCTCGGGCCCGGGCCCCCACCCCCACAGCCCCTCTCCCCCGCACCATCTCCCCAACTGCTCACCCTTTTCTCCTCCTGGTCCCGCCAGCGGGCCAGCTCTTGGGGGGCCAGCTGGATTGAGCTCATTCGCACCAGGCTGTGAGGGGTGACATCTCCACGCACCACTTTGAGGAAGAGGTCCTGCAGGGGCAGGGGGCAGGCTGCACCACGGGCTCCGAGAGGCCCCACCCCACGCGAGCGGCTGGCCCAGCCCCAAGCCCCGCTCACCGGGTTCCTGGGGTTGCGCAGATTGAACACCAGGCTGCGGTACTTGGCCTTGTAGCGGCAGGTGGTGCCTTGCGTCAGGTCGAAGAGGGCTGCCTCGATGCCGGCAGCGATGCCCTCAACAGCCTCCTCACTCGGTGCCAGGTGTGGGAGCACCTGAAGTCTGGGGGGGAGGGAGAGGCACGGAGCCTGAGGTCATCCGGGCACTCAGTCCGAAAGAGGAGGGTCAGGCATTCTGGGCCAACTCTGCTTTCTGTTCTGAGCATTCTTGCTCCCTGAACCCTTTTATTCTCATCCCAATCCTGTGCGGAAAGGCTGTAATCCTCCGTTTATGGATGGGGAGACTCAGACTTGGCCAAGGCCACATGGCTAGTGGCAACGTCAAGATGTGAATCCACATCTGTCTGCTGCTCTGGCCCTGCTCTCTCCCTGGGTCAATGGAACAAGGGAGGAAGCCTGGAGGGAAAGGCACCCATCAGGGAAGGGGCCACAGCCCTGGCCTGGAGGTCAGGAGACCAGGAGGGAACTCTGAATCTGCCACCGACTTGCTGAGTGGCCTCTGCAAAGTCCTGTCCTCTCTAGGCCTTGCTCTCACAATCAGAAAAGGAGAGTTCTGGGCTCAGATCTCTGAGATGCTCCCAGCACGGAGTCTCATTGTGTCTGAACGTGTCTGCTGTGGGTGACATCCATGAAGACTTGAGCAGATGCTGAGAGCTGCAGGGGCTTAATGGACCTGCCTGACCATGGAGCAGAGACCCCCGTTCAGATTTCAGTTCTCCACCTGCCCACCTGATGGGAAAGTGAGCTTGCAGCTACAAAGCAGGGTTAGCTGTACACACAGCAGCCCTGACAGCGTGGCCTGGCACGGTCTCCTTTGACCACTGAGCTTCAGGCCCCAGGACCCCTGGGAGGGGGTGGTATGTGGGGGTAGCCCCGAGGCCATGGATGGTCAGGGAAGTGGGGAGCAAGGCCTTACCGCATCTGCAGCACCTCCTGCATGGCCCGGACCACAGTTTTCCGCACCCCAATATTCAGGGGCAGCATCTCCTGGGGCTGAGCTATGGGAAGAAAGAGGGGATGCTGAGGAGCCCGGGGAAGGGGTAAACTCAACACTGAGGAGCTCAGACAGGCAGAGGAGAGTCTCACAGCCCCCACCCTTTTGGGGCAAAGAGTCCCCAGAAGTCCCGTGCAGGACAGGAGGCAGCTGAGGGGGGATCCTCCCTGGCCCCTCACCTGAGTCTTCCTCCTCCCCGTCTTGTTCCCCAGGCTCCCCCTCCTTGGCGTCCACTGGGCCACCCTGTGGCAGCAGGGCCTGAGGGGAAGGGGCGAGGAACTTAGGCTGTGCTTCTGGGTCCAGCCTCCTGGTCCCGGGGGACACTGCTCACCAGTCACCACCCCTGACCCATGCTCCAGGGAAGGAAACCGTGTGGCTGCACAGAGCCATTCACCCCTGGACGCTCAGCACTAGCCTCCTGAATGGGAACCCCACCCTGCAGGAGGAAGAGGAGGTGGAGAAGAAAGAAGGGTCCCTGAGGGGCAGGGGACAGCTGCTCGAGCGGCAGAAGGGGTCAGAGGTCCTGAAAGAGGTGGCTCTGAGCAACAGGGGTGGCAGAACATGCTGGTCAGCCAGGAGCCAAGGCCGAAGGCCGCCTGCTCCCTCTCCAAATGAGCTGGAGGCCCAGCCCCTCCTTCACCTCTTTCAGTGGCTTGGGAGAAGGAGTACCCAGGCCCCAGGGCCCAGGCAAATCCAGGGCCTAACCCCACCTCTGGCTTCCTCACACCACCTCTCTGAGCCTCAGTGACACCTGTGTGCATCAGGTGTGAAGGTGCCCCCCGCGGCATGCTTAAGTGACGTGGCATATATAAAGAACCCCATTCTGTACCTGGTACCCAGCAGGGCCCCGGGCCCCGGGCAGTTTCCTCCTTCTGGGCCTCTTGGCAGGTGAGGCTGACTCGGTCTCCATCAGGTCCTCCAGAGCCTC
The DNA here is from genome assembly GCA_026826555.1 of Tolypeutes matacus. Taxonomy (NCBI): domain Eukaryota; kingdom Metazoa; phylum Chordata; class Mammalia; order Cingulata; family Chlamyphoridae; genus Tolypeutes; species Tolypeutes matacus. The sequence continues at coordinate 25,343,974 of JAKSZT010053883.1, forward strand.
CAGCTTTGGAGGCTGTGGCTCCCCTGCCTGGCCATGGCCGATGGCCCCCAGTAGCCGGATCACTGCCCCGGAACCAAGCTGCAGTGGGGAAAGAGCAACTGAGAATGAGAAGTGTAGGCCGCGGCTCTTCCCCCTTCAGAGTGCTTGCCTCACCTGTTGCTCCTCCCCACTCCACTCTTGGCTCCGTGAGGGCAGGGGACGTGTCTTTGTTGGTTCCCACTGAATTCCCAATACCTAGCAAAGCCCATAGGAGAGTGCCACGAATGTTTGCTAACAGGGCTCTAATTTCACTCCCATCCTCTCACCTTCCCCTCTCACCCTAAGCCACATTCAGAGTTAACAGGACCCTGTGCAGGGACCCTGCATCTCCCTCTGTTTTGACTCTACCTCCTCGTCAAAGCTCTGTCACACCCTTCTCAGGGGTTACTGACTTGCTCTTTGCCTCTCCCCTGAAGAAGTCACATGGTGAACCCATCTATCAACCCCTCTGTGAGGCTGCTGATCACTCCCACTATTGTCCCCAGAGAGAGCCCTTCATGACCATTTCAAGGTGCAGAGTGGATTTAGGCCTTCTAATGAGCTATACTGCAGAATCTATACTGCTACCTCTTTTGCTATGGCTGCCAGGAAGCTCAGTGTTAACATTGAGCCTAGCAGCTGGGCCTCTCCAGAAATGGTAGAGAGTGAAGAGGTTGGGTTGTTGTAACAAAATTTCCCCCTCTCATTCCCCTTTTTTTGACTTCATTAGGCTTTTTTTTTTTTTTTTTTTTTTTTTAAAGGAAGTACGGGGGATCAAACCCAAGACCTTATACATGGGAAGCAGGAGCTCAACCACTTGAGCTATATTTGCTCCCCCTTCATTAGGCTTTTATCCTATTTTAAGTGTGTTTTGATTCTTTTTTATTTATTGCAAACCACAGAGAACTGTTCTGCAAACAAGTGGGTCGGACAACAAATACTTGAATGAATTATAATATGGTCAGATTCCAAGGTTTGAGGGAATTTGGAAGTCTGAATTCAGTATCATGGCAGATGGGGGGAATATTAGGATGTGCTGGAGGAGGGCAGGCAGGGGGCTAGGATTCCATCTGGGGGAGGACCCCTCCCACCCCACCAGTCCTGGGGAAGGGAGGAAGAAAGGCAGTAATACAGACTCAAAACCTACATAACACACGTGCTTCACCCCATGGGGCATTTCCACTTCCTCCTTGAAGAGAAAGAGGATGCAGAGATTACAATCCAGAAGACCCAGTGACCCCACTGAAGGGATTTCACACCGAGAAGCACTCACGCAGGGTGAAAGACGTACGTTCAATGTTCACTGGGTCAGCATTTGTAACAAAATGTTGGCTACAATCCAATGTCTATCAAAGGGGGAATGGTAAATAAACAATGACTCATCACATTGTGGATTCTATGTGACCCATTAAAAAGGGCGAGGGAGTTAAAATAAAAACTATCATTCATTGAAGACTTATGAGGTAAGCACATCACAAGTGATTTCATAAGGTCTCGGAACAACACCATGAGGTATGTACTATTTCTATTCCCATTTTGTGGACGAGGAAACTGAGGCTCAGAGAAGATCTGAAAAGTCCCATAGCTACGATGTGGCAGAACTAGGATTAGAACCTAGTTTAACTCCAAAGCCCAGGAACTTAACTAGTGGGCCATACTGGGAGACGGCCCTGAGAACGTAGATGTGACAAGATTTGGGGAAAGATGTTATAGTGTATTATTAGGAGAAAAGGAAAAAAATGGGTTACAGAATAGCATCTGTTACATAAGCCCATTTATGTAAATATATGTTTATAGATGCATAATGGAGATTATCTCTGGGAAATAAAATTCCAGGGGGACTTTTGCTTTCTACTTGTAGACGCTTGGATATTTATGCTATTCAAAATGAACACGTATTTCTCTTATAATCAGAAACATATTTTTATTTTAAAAATTCAGAACAGTGTGTGTAGCGTGTTACCATTTGTATTAAATAGCGAGAAAAGAATTTTTAAATTTGTCTTTGCTTGAATATACAAGAATCATCTCTGGAAGTATCCACAAGAACCTAATAACCGAGGCTGCCTGTGGGCATGGGACTGGATGGCTGGGAAGAAGACTCTTCACTTTTAAAAATTTGAACCATTGTAATGAATTAGCCTTTTTAAAAAGTAAATTGAGACAGAAGGAAATGAAAAAGAAAGGAGGGGACATCTGGGGAGGAAAGTAGCAGGAAAGATATTAAGAACAGCTCTTCACAGTTTAAAACCTTTTGGCTGGCCTCTGTCTCATGGGTGCTTAACACCAGCGTTTAAGGCAGTAGGACTGAACCAGCAAAGACTTTAGATAATGGACTTAGCAGACCAGAATATAAAATACGTTCTTAGAATATGTTTAAATAAATAAGAGAATGGATCAAACATATGAGTGAAGGGCAAAAAACTATTGTTTAAAAAGACCAAGCAGATTTGGTTGAGACCAAATATGACTTTGAGAGAGGAGAAGTATAATAATTAAAATTTCAAACTCTATGGATAGGTTTTACAGCATATTAGACACAGCTGAAATGAGTTAGTGAACTGGAAGCTAAGATTTAAAGAAATTAACCAGAATATTTGCAGCACAGAGAATCAAAAAAGACACAAAAGATAGAGTGAGAAAGACTAATTAATCTAAACTAGAGTCCCAGAAGGAGAGAGGGGCGCAAACGAGGCAAAGGCAGTATTTGAAGATATAATAGCTAAAAATTTTCCAGAATTGATGAAAGGCACCAATTCACAGCTTGAAAGATCTTGATGAATTCCAAACAGGATAAATAAAAATAAATCCACATCTAGACACATCACAGTGACATTGTCAACACTACTGAAAAGGAGATCTTAAAAGCAGCAAGAGAAAAAACTAGTAATAGTTAACATTTTAAAAGCACTTAAAATGTGCTACCATTGTTCTGACTGCTTTACTTATTAGTTCATTTAATCCTCACCACAACCTTATGAGGGAAGATACTGCGTAGTGTTGTGCCCCCATTTTACAGAATAGGAAATGGAGGCACATAGAGGCACACAGAGGTTAATTAGCTTGCCCAGTGTCACAAAGCAACTAAACCAATGAGCTGGGATTCAAATCCAATAGCCTGATTCCAGAGGCCACAGTTTAGCAACAATGTTAAATGCCTCTCACTAAAAGACATTTTACCCACAAAGGAATGGCAATTATCCTAACAGCTACCTTCTCAAGGTAATAATGAAAAGGCAAAAGATAGTAGAATATTTTCAATGTACATAAAGAAAATAACTATCAGTTGTGGGCAAAATATTTTTCAAGAATGATGATGAAATAAAGATATTGTAGAGAAAAGCCAAGAGAGTGTTTGTTTTTCTTGAGAATTTTTTTCAATAAACAAAATGCTAAAGGATGAACCTGAAGCAGCAAAAAGGAAAAATGATCTCAGATAGAAAAGCTGAGGTGCAAAAAGTAATTCTGAGCGAAGTAAATGATAAACATGTCCTTAAATCTAAACAAAAATTGATTATCCAAAACTATAACAATATACAATTCGTGGAATTAAAAAAAATAAGATAGGACCAATTTACTGGGTAACAACAGCATATAAGTTGGGAAAGTGCATGGTTTAATTTCCATATGTTTGGAAATTAAGAAATACCCTTCTAAATAGTACATAGGTCAAAGAAAAATTTAATAAAATGTAATAAAATTATAAAATATTTAGAAATTAAATGGTAATAAAGAATATATATAAAAACCTGTAGATGCAGCCAAAATGATAATTAATGGTTCAGTTATAGCTTTAAATTATTTTATTAGGAAGAAAAAAAAGGCAGAAAATTAATGAACCAAGCATCATTCTTAAGATATTATAGGGAAGCGGCTGTGGCTCGATCAGTGGGGCTCCCGTTTGCCATGTGGGAGGCCCCGGGTTCGGTTCCCGGGGCCTCCTGGTGGGGGCGGGCCCGCCCACATGGCGTGGTTGGCTGACCTGGCGAGCGCGGGCAGCAAGGGGGGGATAAATGAATAAATAAATAAAATCTTAAAAAAAAAAAAAAAAAAAAAAGATATTATAAAGTAACAGAATAAATTGAAAGAAAGATAAAAGAAGGAAACAAAGATAAGAGCAAAACATAATGACATTGAAAACAAACATAAAGGAGAGGATCAAGAAAACCAAAAATCAGTTCTTTGAGAAAACAAGGCAGACAATTCTCTGGGAAGATATAATTAAACAATAATTCCAATGAATAATTATGAATGCACAGACATTAAAAAGATAATATGAAACTCTTGTGAAAAACCTCATGCCAACATAACTTAAATTTGAAAACTCAGATGAAACTGTTAACATTTCTGGAAAAAATAACTTACCAAAATTGACTCAAGGAAAAAATATAACCATTATAGATAAATTGAATTGGTAGATTAAAATCTTCCCCAAAGGAAACATCTTCCCTAAAGAAAACACCAGCCCAGACTTTTTTTTTTTTTTTTTTTTTTTTAACCTTTTGAACCATACACTTTTATAAATTTTGAAAAAATTTAACATGGCCTGTATCCATCATTGCAAGATCATGTAGAACAACCAGGCTTTTTAACCAGTGATTCTACCAAATGTTCACAGATCAAATAATTACAAATTTATACAAATTCTTACAGAGAATACAAAAAGAGAAAACACTTTGCAATTCATTCCTTGAGGCTAGCAAAATCTTGGTATAATAACCTCACAATGATAGTATGAGAACAAATCATTTCAGGCCAATTCACTCATCAATATAAAAACAAAAATTCTAAACCAAATGACATCAGAAAAAAATTTTAAAATATTAAAACCTGACCAAATTGGGTTTATTCCAGGAATGCAAGACTGGCTTACCACTAGAAAATCAACTAATGAAATTTACTACCTTAATAAATTAGAGGATAAAAATCATATGATTATCTCAGTAAATGCAGAAAATAGGTTTGATCAAATATAATGTGCATTCAGAATAATTAGCAAACCAGGAATAGAAGGGAGCATACTTAACGTGATAAAGAGCATCTACATAAAAACTCTACAAACATCATACTTATGGTGAAATGATGACATTTCCTTTAAAATCCAGAACAAGACAAGAGTCCATGCTATTACCACTTCTACTCAGCATTAGACTAAATGTTTAACTAGGACAGTAAGGGGGTGGTGGTGTAAGAATTGTAAAGGAGGAAACAAAATTCTTATTATTATGTATGATTGTCTACAAAGAAAATGAAATCCTATAAATAAATTATATGGATTAATAAAAGACTGCAGCAAGATTTCTGGATACAACATAAGTAAACAAAACTCAGCCGTGGGAAGCGGATGTGGCTCAAGCAATTGGGCTCCCATCTACCATATGGGAGGTCCAGGGTTCGATTCCTGGGGCCTCCTGGTGAAAGCAAGCTGGCCCATGCAGCGAGCTGGCCTGAGCGGAGAGCTGGCCCATGCAGAATGCTGGCCCGTGTGGAGTGCTGGCCTGTACAGGGGTGCTGGCCCGCATGGAGAGCTGGCACAGCAAGATGACGCAACAAAAAGAGACACAGAAGAGAGACAATAAGAGACGCAGCAGACCAGGTTGCTGAGGTGGTGCAAGAGATTGAGCACCTCTCTCCCACTCTGGAAGGTCCCAGGATTGGTTCCTAGTGCCACCTAAAGAGAAGACAAGCAGACACAGAAGAATACACAACGAATGGACACAGAAAGCAGTCAGCGAGTGCAAAACAACAGGAGAGGGGGGAATAAATAAAAAACACAAAAAAATTGCATTTCTATATACCAGCAACATTATAAAATATCATTTTTTAAAGTTACCATTTTATAATAGCATAAAAAATATAAAATAGAACAACCAGATATTATGTGCCTCTGATGGAAAGAACACACCACTACCTATGTAGTAGTTTGGGCTAAAAAATTAGAACCTGAATCTAATCAAATCTATAGATTAACCTAGTTTCTTCCAAAACAAACTGCAAGCAAAAACAAGATATAAAAGAAGAATTCATAGATTTAAAAAGACTTAAAAGACATATCAATTAAGTGCCACATGTGGACCCTAATTGGATCTTGACTTTAAAAGGACAAACTATAAAAATAAATTATCACCTGTATAGGGTCATTGGAAATTTGGACATTAACTGAATCACTTGATGAGAATGAAGAATTAGCAACATTTAAGCATGATAATGCTATTGTATTGTTTTTTTTTTAAGGAGGTACTGGGGATTGAACCCAGGTACCTCATACATGGGAAGCAGGCATTCAACCAGGGAGCTACATCCACTCCCCAATAAGAGCTGGTTTTTTCATTTGTTTGTTTGTTTTTTGTTTTTAGGAGGTACTGGGGATTGAACCTGGGACTTCATACATGGGAAGCAGGCGCTCAACCATTTGAGCTACATCTGCTCCCTATTGCATTTTTTAAAAGAATTTTAGTTTTTGACTTTTGGAGATGCAAACTAAAATATTTATGGATGAAATGAAATGATATCTCATTTACTTCAAAATAATTCTAGAATGGGGAGAGAGTGAATGGAAGTATGGTGGTATGGTGGGGGCAAGATTAGTCACAGGTTAGTAGTTGCTAAGTCCAGGGATGAATACGTGGGGGTCATTCCTGGGTTGGCAATTTTTTTTTCTGTAAAAAGCCAGATAGGAAATACTTTAGACTTGCCAGCTCTATGGTCCCCATAGCAACTACTCAACTCTACCGTTGTAGCATACAGTCAGCCATGGGAAACATGTAAATAGTCATGCTGTGTTCCAATAAAACTTTATTTACAAAAACAGGTGGCCAGCCCATGGGCCATAATTTGCAAACCCCTGCTTACAATTCAGTCTACTTTTACATATATTTGAAATTCTTCATAATAATAACAAACAAAAATGTATGTATATATAGTATTTAGGAAGATATCTGAAAAAAGATATGCATTGAAAGACATGAGAGAAGATCAAAATAAATGAATACATTATGTTCATGGATTGTAAGGCTCAATATTGTAAAGATGTTAATTCTCTTCCAACTGATTTACAGATCCAATATATTTCCAATCAAAATCCCAAGTTGTTTATATAGAAATTGACAAGTCAATTGTAATATTTATATGAAAGAGCAAAGGAATGTAATAGTGAAGCTTTTCTTGAAAAACAAGGTAAGGAGACTTGTCTCATCAGATACGAATAATTACTAATAAGTTACTATAATTAAGATTGTGCATTATTAGCACAGGGATAGACAATTTGATCAAGATGAGTACAGGAAGACCAGCAACCAAACCCACATATGTGAAGATTTGCTTTAAAACAGAGTTGGGGGGGCGGATGTGGCTCAAATGGTTGGGCGTCTGTCTGCCATATGGAGGGAACTGGGTTCGATCTCCAGGACCTCCCGGTAAAATAAGATAAAAAAAAAATAATAAATAAATAATAAAAAAAAACAGTTGGGGGAAGCGGATGTGGCTTAGGCAACTGGGCTCCCACCTACCACATGGGAGATCGCTGGTTCAGATCCTGGTGTCTCCTAAAGAAGATTGAGAGCTGGTACAACGGGCAGGCGTAGGGAGCTGACACAACAAGAGACACAAGAGGCAAAAAACGTGATGAGAGAGACAACAAAGCAGGGAGCAGAGGGTTCCAGTGCCTCCTAAAGAAGACAGCGAGCCGATGCAATGGGCAGGAGCGGCAAGCTGATGCAAAAAGATGACGCAATAAGAGATGCAGGGAAGAAAAAACATAATGAGAGACACAACAAAGCAGGGAGTGGAGGTGGCTCAAGTGATAAGACACCTCCCTCCCACACCAGAGGTTACGGGTTCGGCTCCTGGAGCCTCCTAAAGAAACAAGGAAGACGAACAGACACAGCAAGTGCAAGCGAGGGGGTGGGGAGAAATAAAATAAAAATCTTTTAAAAAAGAAAACAGAGTTGGGGGAGCAGAAGTGGCTCAAGCAGTTGAGCGCCCGTCTCCCACATGGGAGGTCCCGGGTTTGGTTCCTGGTGCCTCCTAAAGAAAAAGCAAGCAGACAATGAGCAAAAAACAATAACAACAACAACAAAAAAGAGCAGACAATGAGCAAAAACAATGAGCAAACAGACAAGAGAGCCATCTCGGGGGGAATACAACAACAAAAAAACAGAGTTGGCATTGCATATAAGAGAGGAAGTATAGAATTTTCAGTTCAGAAACAACTGAATATCCATATTTTAAGAAAGTTAATTGGATCATGACCCCACATCATTCACAAAATCAATTCCAGGCAGTTTAGAGACCTAAGAGCAAAAGGCAAAACAACACATTATGCCAGAACATCCTCATGGCCTTGGGATAGGAAAGAGATCGCTTAAAAAGATTTTTAAAAAACCCGAAAAAACCCACAAAGTAGACAAACCAATTCTGAAGTTTACATGGAAAGACGTAAGACCCGGAACGACCAAGACGATCCTGGGGAAGAACAAAGCCTGAGGAATAAATTATCTGACTTCAAGACAATATAAAGCTGCAGTATCGCAACAATGTGGTATTGGTGAAAGAACAGGCAAATAGGTCAACGGAACAGAATAGATAGCCCAGAAATAGACCCACACAAATAGAGTCAACTGATCTTTGACAAGGACGCAAAGGAATTCGATGGAGAAAGGATAATTTTTTAAATAGATGGTGCTGGAACAATTGGACATTCATATGCAAAAAAGAATGAATCAAGACTCACACCTTACACCTCTTGCAAAAATTAACTCAAAATGGATCCTAGATCTAAATGCAAAACTACAAAACTTTTAGAAGTAACATAAGAGAAAATCTATGTGACCTTGGGTTTGGTGATGACTTTTTTTTTTTTAAAGATGCTTAGATTACATAAATGTTACACAAAAATTACAGGGATTCCCATGTTCCCCACCTCCCATACCTCCCATAACATCCCACATAAACATAAAAATATGGAATGCTTCACAAATTTGCATGTTATCCTTGCGCCAGGGGCCGTGCTAATGTTCTCTGTATCGTTCCAATTTTAGTATATGTGCTGCCGAAGCGAGCACTGGTGATGACTCTTTAGATACAACACCAAAAGCATGATCCACAAAAGAAAAAACTGATGTTGGGTTTCATTAAAATGAAATACTTATGCTCTGCAAAAGACACCGTTAAGAAAATGAAAAAAAAAAAAGGAACCACAGACTGGGAGAAAATATTTGCAAAACACCTATCTGATAAAGAACTTGTATCCAAAATATCCAAAGAACTCTTAAAACTCAACAATAAGAAAATAAGCAACCCAATTACAAGATAGGCAAAAGATCTGAACAGACACATCACCAAAGAAGATATGCATGTTGCAAATAAGCATATGGAAAGACACTCAACATCATATGTCATTAGGGAATTACAAATTAAAACAACACATCTTTTAGAATGGCTAAATCCAAAGCATTAACACTAAATGCTGACGAGGATGTGCAGCAACTGACACTCTCATTCACTAATGATGAAAAGGCAAAATAGGACAGCCACTTTGGAAGACAGTTTGGCAATTTCTTACACAGTTAAATGTGCAATCGTACTCTTAGCTATTTACCCAAATGAGCTGAAAACTGATGTCCATGCAAAAACCTGCACCCTAATGCATATGGCAGCTTTATTCATAATCGTCTAAAACTGGAAGCAACCAAGATGTCCTTCGATAGGTAAATGGATAAACAAACTGTGCTACATCCATACAATGGGATATTATCATTCAGTAAAAAGAAAGGAGCTATTAAAGAATAAAAAAGAAAAATAAAAAAGAAACGAGCTATTAAGTCATGAAAAGACACGAAGGAACCTTAAATGAATGTTTCTAAGTGAAAGAAGCCAGGCTGAAAAGGCTTCATACTGTATGATTCCAACTATATGATATTCTGGGAAAGGCAAAACCATAGAGAAAGTTAAAAGATTAGTGATGGGCGGAGGTCCAGGGGGAGGGTAGGACGATGACCAGGTGGAGCACACGACATTTTTAGGTCAGTGAAACTATTTGGTACGATACTGCAATGGTGGATACATGACATTGCCTATCTGTCAAAACCTGCAGAACTACACTTCACAAAGAGTGAAGCCTAATGGAAACTATGGACGTTAGCTAATACTAATGTTTTCATACCGGTTCATCCGTTGTAACTAATGCACCACACTAATGCAAGATGTTAATAACAGAAGAAATGTGGAGGAATACGGGAATTCTGTTCTTTTTGTGCAATTTTTTTGTAAATCTAGAAGTGCTTTAAGAAAATAGTCTATTGAAACATCAAAAATTATAAATTCAATCGTTGTTTAACTTGACTACATTAAAATGAAGAATTTCTGCTCATCAAAAGACATCACAAAGAAAGCAAAATTATGAGCCACACTCTGGAAGAATATATTTGCAATACACACACACACATAAATAAAACTAACAAAGGAAGAGTGTCCAAAATATAGAAAAAGCTCCTGCAAATCAGTAAGGAAAGGCTAAACTACCAAAAAAAAAAAAATTTTTTTTTGTCAAAAGACTTAACAGAAATGCATGAAAAGATTCTCCTTAGTAATAGGGAAATGAAAATTAAAAGACCCTTGGGGGGAAGCGGCTGTGGCTCAATCTGTAGGGCTCCCGTTTACCATATGGGAGGCCCAGGGTTCGGTTCCCAGGACCTCCCGATGAAGGCAAGCCCGCCCGGACAGCGTGGTTAGCTGACCCAGCGAGCACAAGCAGCAAGGGGGTGATAAATGAATAAATAAATAAAATCTTAAAAAAAAAAGAAAAACTTAAAAAAAAAAAAAAAAAAAAAAAAAAAAGACCCTTGGGACAACATATCATATCCCCATTTTGGCAAAAACTGAAGTCTGATAATACCAGGTGTTGGAAAAGATAGGAGCCATTATTTGTACACTGAAGGTGGGAGTGTAAACTGTTTCAACCACTGGTACCGTTTAAGTAAAGTTGTAGATATGTAAAATGCATACCCTATAATCTGGCAATTCCATTCCTAGGAACATTCCCTGGAGATACCCTTGCCCATTTGCACCAAGAAACATGTATAAGACTGTTCAGAGCAGTACATATATAAAAGCAAAAAAACTGCAAACAACCCAAATGTCCATATGGAATCAGCAGAGAAATTGTGACACGCAATGGGATACTTGCTTCCAACATTTAGGAGCAGTGTGATTTTGGGAAAGTTATTCTGTATGCCTGAGATTCCTCATCAGTAAAACAGGGATAATATTGGAGTCTACCTCATAGTGTTGATGATGGATAATGATTCAATGCTCTTAGAACAGTGCTGGGGACACTCTCTTTAAATGCCGGTGTTAATATGGCTCCTTGGCTCCTACCCAGGAGAGACCCCTCACCTTCCTGACAGCTGACCAAACCCCAGTCTTCCCATTTCCATTCAACGCAGTCTTGTCCTTGCTGATCTCTCCCACCTCACCCTTCCCCTCCTGACCCTACCCCATCTACCGCTCCATCCCTATAATACTCCAAGCTGCCTCCTGCCTCTGTACCTTGGCACATGCTCTGCCTCCTTCCTATTATGACCTTCCTATTTTCTCAGCTTGCTCAACGCCTACTTCCCTTGCCCAGACTGAGCTCAGACAGTGCCTCCCCCCTTCTCTTCACCCCTCCACAGAGCACACTCAACTGCCCTCTGGGCACCCAGGGTCCACTGGGCTTCAGTCTGTTTTGGGATTCTGGTTACTTGCTTTTCTTCCCCCACCAAACTGTGAGATCCTTAGGGAGCCCCTGGTGGACAAACTATAATAAAGTCCCATAAAAATCTAAACCCTTTAAGCCAGGCCTTTGGTGCCTGGCTCAGATCACGGACTCTGGAATCATGCAGACCTAGATTCAAACTGGCTTCACTGCTTACTTGCTGTGTGACCCTGAGTAAGTCATTTAACTTCTCTGAATCCCAGTTTTCATATTCAGTAAAATGAGGGCATTAACACTGACTTTTAGTGCTGTTGTGAGGCTTAAACGATATAACATATGTGAAGCTCCTGGTATACAGTAAGTGCTCAATAAAAAGAGCTATTCTTAGGTTGCCCATCTGCAGGGAAGAGTTGCTCCTCCCCCACAACTCTTGGCCCCACCCACCTCGTGACACTTTGCAGCTGCAGACAGAGCTGCCCTCCCTGCACCCGCTGAGATCCCATCCTGCTGTCCCTGCCCCACAAAGTGGCTCCAGACCTCACTGGTCACTACAGAACCTAGGAGAGAGAAGAGATGGTGGCCCACCCCGCGCATCCCTCCCCCTCCAAGAAAAGAATGTAACACAACCAACCTCTCCTTTCAGACTCTCAGCAGGTCTGGGGCCCAGCTGATTCTCCCCAATTAGAGGAGGAAACTAAGGTTCAGAGAAGAGACATCTCTTGTCTAGGGTCACCCTGTCATAAAAGGCAGAGCCTGATCTTGAACCTGTCTTCCACTGCCAAGGACCAGGTTACCTGAAGGGGAAGGTGGTGGGGTCTTAAAAGAGGCTCCAGGACAACTGGTCACTAGGCCCACTCTTGCTCACTCCCCACTCAGCCCTGTCCCCAATCATCTGCCCTTCTCTGTCACAGCGGGCCACAGTTCTTCTGCAGCTGGCACCAGTTGCCATGGCAACGGGTTGTTTGAGAAGCTGTGGGATGATGGCTGTGCCACAGCATGGAGGAGAGAACTGCTGTGGGCTGCTACCAGCCAGGCCAGCAAGAACCTGGTTCCACTGCCAGGCTCAGGTGGACCCCCAAAATGCTACAGACCCGACAAACCCATTTCTGGGGATCTGGACCAAAGAAATCATCCGAAAATGGGGAGAAGCCAGATGCATCAGGATATTCAGCCCTGCATGGCTTACAGCAGGACAAAATGGGGTGACCTTTCCCTTGTTCCAGGCACTGTGCTCAAAGCCAGGCATGTGTCATCTCATTTGTCCTCAGCACCAACCCGTGAGGTAAGTACTTCTAATGCCCCCATTCTGCAGATTACAGATGAGGGGACTACGCTCTAAAGGGTGGAGCCGCTTGCCTAGATCTTTCAGACAGGGGCAAAGCCAGGACAGAATGCCAGCCCGATGGCCTCCAGGGCCTGGGCGCTGAACTGCAGCAGGCAGAAGCAGCAAAGGAAATGTCAGCCCATCCTCTGCTCCCCGACAGCACCCTATGGCTGTGAAAAATACGTCTACAGAAAGCTGTGACGCAGGGCTCAGGGCAGGCCTAGGCTCGGCAGAACAGTATGTAACGACTTGGAAAGATCTACAACTACTGTGCAGCTCCCCCCAAAATAGACAAGATGCATTCCCACAACAATAAGGGATATATAAAAAGGCTCAATGCACAGATGCTCAAATGTGTATGTAAGTTCATAAAAAGAGCACTGGAAGGGCGCTACCCGCTAACTGGTTATCTCAGGGGGAAGAGCAAACTTGGGGCAGGAGTGGCATGGAGACTTCCTCATTCTGTGTTAACAAATTAATTTTGAAAAAATTTAAAATACCCAAAAAAGCAGTTATAAAATTAGATACTCATGACTCCATTTCTAGTGCCTATACACAGGAATAGGATGGAAGAAAGGACAGATACCAAAATGTCACCAAGAGGTAACTCTGGATGTGGCATTAGGGGGGATTTTTATCTTCTTATTTTCTTTGCCTATTCTCTTTTTATCTAAGAAAAATTTCAATTTTTGAGTGATGTTTACAACATTTTATTGTAATTATAGTACCAAAGAGTGGTAAATTGCAGTCTATCCCAGCTCTGCTTCTTATTTGCTATTTGGTCTTGAACAAGTCATTTCACCTCTGAGCCTCAGTGTTCACATTAGTAAAATGGGTACATATCAATAGTATCTACCTCATAAGGTTGTAACAAAGATTGAAAACAAAGCACTTGGTAAAGTACAGGGCACATATTCAGAAAGCTACATGCTACTACTACTGTAATGACATGGAAAATTCACAACCAGGCAAGACAGGCTGCCTGGATTTGTAACTGGCTCTGTCATTTACCAGCTGTGTGATCTAGGGCCCATTACTTTGCCTCTCTGGGCTGCATGTAAGGCTTAAATCAAATGTGTTTAAAACATAAAATATATTCACCAAATGTGGCAAAATTTCAACTATGTAAGAAATATACAACAAAAACAAGTAATGCCATTTTCTCCCTTCAGTGTATAAACATGCTACTGCGATTATTTTTTAAATTATAATTATTAGTAGTAGTAAAGAACAACAGAAGGGGAAATGATGACTATAGGGAACATGGCTGGCACTGACTCCCCAGCTGTGTGAGCTTGGAGAATTTTTTTAACCTCCCTGAGCCTCAGTTTTCCCCTCTGGAATATGGGGCTAATGACTGCCGTTAACACTAAAGGAAAAGCAAATTTCACATGAATTGAGCAATTTACCTTGTGTCTTACACTGTGCTAGACACATTATTTTATACCATAATGTCATTTAATCTTCAAAACAACTCTGTTGCATTTGAATTAGCATTCTCTTTTTGCAGATGAGGAAATTTAGAGAGGTTAAATCGCATCCCAAGGTCATTCAGCTAGGAAGTGGGCAGAGGTAAGATTTGAACCCAGAACGCACTGATTCCAAAAGATAATGACTCCCTCATAGGCGTTTAGTAAATATAGTTTATCTCCTCTTTCCTAGCCTTAGTGGGCTTCTGTGTACTCACCCATAAAATGGGTGTGAGGGCCGATGGTACCTAAAAGCCTGTCCGTCCAGCTTAGCTCTATTAAGCTGCACCAGCGCGCACGGCGCTGGGACACGTGTCCTGGCCCATCCCATCTGCACTCCTCAGATGCAGCTTACCAGTGTGGAGCAGCCTCCTGAGCTGGATTCCTCTGACTGGTCCTGGTTAGCGTTGCCTGAGCTTCTGTCTGTGCCTCGTGCCTTAGATCTCCTCTGCCTCCTGATAGGGCCTGACGGGGCCTTGCTGGCTGCAGGTTCTGGGGGGAAGCTGAGGCAGCCCAAGAGCTCCGGGGAGCCAGCATGGGTGTCTGTGGGAGCAGGGGCTCCTTGCCCCCACCTGCCCCAGGACACTGGCTGAGCCTCGACCTCCAGCTCCTCCTGGCTGTGTGAAGGGGCAGAGCCATGATCACTGCCAGCCCCTACAGTGTGCTCAGCTTCTTGGGACTCTGCAGAAGCCTCTCCAGACACTCCCCAGGACAGTGCAGGGTTCTGTGGAGGCTGCAGAGGGGCTGGCCAGGGGGACTCCCCTCCACTGGGCAGCAGGAGCCCATCAGGGCCATGGGGGCTGCCTGGCTGGGTCCCATTCCTTGAAGCTGGCAGGGCACTTGCCACCCAACTTCCACCTGGATCTCCAGGCCAAGTGGGAGAGAGAGGACTGTGAGAGCCCCCCCCCAAGGGCTCCATGTTAGCGTCTTCAGGGGGGCCTCCCACAGACTGGGGGCTGTCCTCACCAGAGCTCTGACCAAGCCAGAAAAAGCCACACACCCCCTCCCCATCCTCTGAAAGGACTCTGTACATCCTGCTATTCTTTCTTGCCCCGGAAGTGGCTGGGTCTACAGAGGATGGCAGGCCCCTTTCAGGGGGCTCCTCTTTGCTGGGGGTGGGGCTTCTTCCATCACACCCTAGAGAGCTCATCCGGTCTGCTGTGGCCTCTCTGAACCTGGGGCAGCTCGCCTCCTCTGCTCCTGCCGGCCTCTCCCTGCCAACCGGAGCTCTGTCTGGGAGACTCACAGGCATGCTACAAAGATTCTTGGACGGGCTTTCAACTAAGATGTCGTGCAGGGAAATCTGGAGTCTCTTGGAGCCCTGGGCCCCCTGATCAGGCACTGCAGGAACCTGGAGGTGGACCCTGGGGCCAGGAATTGCATCCTGGCTCTGGCCCCGGGCTTGCAGCTCCAGGACCACCGAACAGGCCTCAGTGCCAGAGCCCTCGGCCCCCTGGCCAGCCCCAGCAGTACCGCTGGCCTGGAAGCTGGCACCTCGATGGGCCTCTTCCCTGAGGGCCCTCTTCCTGCTTCCAGCCCAACCCTGGGCCCCAGAGCTCGCCCCTGGCAGGTCCAGCGTCAGGCCTGGCATGGAGCTGACTCCTTCCATGTCCTCCTGGAAAGGCGCACTGCTGCGGAGGGGACCTAGAACAGTGTCCTCTGTGCTGGAGCCCTCTGTGGCCCTCTCCTGGGACATGGCTGTTCACCTACAGGAACTAAAAGCACAATGCAGGCCCTGTGAGCAGAGAGAGGGAGACTTCGTCATGGAGAGTCTGACCTGCCAGACCACTCAGGCCACACCAGGCCAGTGGGGATTTGGGAGGTCGCTCTCAGGCCAGGCGCGTCCCCAGGTCCTGCCCACGTCTGAGGCCTCGAGGCTGCAGGGAGACAGCACCCAGAGAGGCAAGCGCCCCAGCGGGGCCCGGCGTCAACGCGCAGAGGGAGGGAGGGCAGTCCTGCCTCCACGAGGGGCTGAGCTACAGCCACCTTAAGGCCTTCCCATCGTCGAGAGTTTCCATTTCTGCTTAAATGGGATCTCAGAGTAACAGTTACCATTTATCCAGTACTTAGTTACATCCATCGTTTCATTTCAGGCCGGCAGTGCCCCGGGGAGGAAACAGATTCAGAGACTGGCCCAAGGACACACAGGTACCAAGTGGAGGAACCGGGCTTCTTCCCCCAACTTCAAGGCCAGCTCTGAACCACTCTGCACCCAGCAGACCCTGAGTGGGGGCCACCTCCCCCTCCCCCCTCCTGTCCTGCTGGCCAGCCCACCCAGGTTCCCCGGGAACCGGCCCCTACCCGCAGAGCCGCTCTCGCCTGGAGTCCCCCTGCTCCCCCTCCCCGGGTTCCACGCCCACGCAGGGAAGGGGTTGGCGTCACGTGACGCGTGGAGCCAGGGGCGCGGCGTGGGGGCGGAGCCCCAGAGGGTGCGCCAAGGGCGGGTCCCGGCGAGTGCTGGCCTTCTGGCTCGGCAGAGGGCGCTCGCTCCCTCCCGAGGACTTCCAGGAGGAGGCGCTGATCTCCAGGGCTCTGAATTCAATCCCGAGCAGGGGTAGGAGCGTAAAGAGAGTAGGTAGCCGGGCTTAGGGCCTTAACTTCCTGCGGAGAGTTTAAACTTGATCCTAGGGCGAGAGCGATTTACTCGGTGCTTGCACCCCTGGGGGAATTTCAGAAACAAATGTAGGCTTTTTGCCTAATTATTTATTATTGTTTTAATTATTATTATCCCAAATATAATTCATGTAGATGATGATGCGTATTCAAGCCAAATAGAAAGGTTTGAAATAAAAAATTTAAAATTTCCTCTTGCTCCCCAACCCCTCAGCCCCTGGGGTTTAAATAATATTCTTAAATATGTTTCTTCTTTAGATTGTATCTCTTGATTCTCCTATGTGTCACCTGAATAACTTCCCTTAATCTCTTCTTCCTACTTCTGCCTTCCTCCAAATAAACTTACTTTTGCATCATCAAGGTTTATAGCAAATTACATTTTATCCTGAAAAAAATCATTCATTTTGCCATACTTTGCCCCTAGGTTGATTCTTAGTGCTGAAAACCCAGTGACATTTGTAATACTGTGATTATGTAAATACTTCCACTACAAAGCCAGGGATTTGATAGGCCTCACTGAGAGGGAGATGGGATTCTCCCTCACTACACTCTGCTTAGAAGCTTCTCCCTCAAACGAAGGTGGAATTCATTCAGCGGAACACTACACTGTGGTTCGAAGGAGCTCAAAAACATAATGTTGAACTTAAAAAGCAAGTCAATTCGTTTAATATAATATTAATTCATTCAATATAGAAGCAAGGAAAACTGGGTGTAGGGAATGTGGGAACTCTGTACTATCATCACAATTTTCTTGTAAATCCAAAACTGTTTTTAAAAATAATGTATTACTTAAAAAAAATTTTTTTTTTTTTTTTTTTTTTTTTTAAACTGCAATGTAGTCCTGATAGAGTTGTCATGATCTGGCTGTCAGGGTCCCAAATGAGATAAGAGTTGAGATTGGGTGTTGCCAATGACCACAGCACTGCTCTAAGGAAATAAATTTTCAAAGTGAGGACTCTCAATATAGTATGTTCGGGCTGTGATGGCTGAGGTTAGACCAGGCCTCCTGAACACAAAGTGAACTAAGCCATTGTGGTCCATTTGGACAATTGAAGGCTCCCACCATTGGGCAGATAACAAGGGAGGCGGAGATATTTGTTACTGGAGATGAAAGGACAGTGAGAGCTAACAAGTTACATAGTGCTACTGCAAGCCAAGGATCGGCCTGAATGCTTTACCCATATGAAGTCATGTAATCCTCACACCAAGTCTGTGAGGCGACTACTGTTACTATCCCTATTTTACAGATAAGGAAATAGACCCAGAAAAAGGAACTTAAACTTGCCCAAGGTTAGTAAATGGTCTACTCGGTCTCTTGTCTCTCCTCTGTGCCTCTTTGTGTTGTGTCATCTTGCTGTGGCAGCTCTCCGTGCAGGCTAGCACTCTGCATGGCCAGCTCTCCACTCGAACCAGCTCACCTTTCACCAGGAGGCCCTGGGAATCGAACGCTGGACCTCCTATATGGTAGACAGGAGCCCAATTGGCTTGAGCTACATTCGTTTCCAAGAATTTTCTAATATGGAGTCATCCTGGTATTCCTAAGACAACCCCTACTTAGGTATGATGTATTATTTTTAAAAATACTACTGCATTTGATTTGATATATTGTAGTCAGGATTTTTGCATCTATGTTTATAAGAAAGATAGGCTAATAATTTTATTTTCTATTCTGTCATTTCTAGTTTTAATATCAAGGTTATGCTATTCCTTATAATAGGAATTAGGTAGACTTCCTTCTTTTTCTGGTCTCTGAAACAGTGTATTTATAATATGGATTTTCTATTTCTTGAAATATTTGGTGAAATTCGTTGTAAAAGTATCTTGTGCTTTTTGATGAGTGAGGTTTTTTACTACTACCTCAATTTATTAAATGATTAGTGTTCAGTTCTATTTCTATTTTAACCAATTTTTGTAATTTTTATTTTTCTAGAATTTGTCCATTTTATCTGAGTTTTCAAGTTTAATGACATAAAGTTGTTCACAGTTTTCTCATTACTTGAATGAACTCTATTGTATCAGTTATATTTCCTTTTTCATTCCTAATACTGTTTATTTGTGCTTGCCCTTTCTGTCTCTCTCTCTTTCTCAATCAGTCTTTCTAGAATTTTTTTCAAAGAACTAGATTTTTTTTTTAATTAATTAATTTATTTTTTGTTACAATCTCATTGGTCTTTGAAATAAAATATTGATTATTTTGGTGTAAGCTGATAATTTAAATAATACTTAAATGAAGAAAATTGTATTTCGTTATCAACATTGAATTTTCAAGTGGTTCCGTTATGTCTCAGTTTGCTTGAGCTGCTATGACAAATACCACACAATGGGTTGGGTTAAACAATGGGAAATTATTGGTTCATGGTTTTGAGGCTAGTAGAAGTCCAAAATCAAATATATCATCAAGGTTTGCTTTCTCCCCAAAAACTGTGGCACTCTGGTGGTGGCTGCTGCTGATCCTTAGAGTTCAAAGAACTAGATTTTTGTTTCATTTATTATCTCTCTTTTTTTTTTGTTATTGTTACATTTTCTATTTCATTATCTTATGCCTTATCTTTATTATTTACTTTCTTCTACTTCCTATGGTTAACAGTTGGTCTTTTTTATTCTTTCTTGAGCCAAATGTTCATCTCTCACTTATAATTTATTCATTTGATACTATGCATATTCCTCTAAGTACTGCTTTATCCACATCCTATAGTCCCTGACTGGTGATGCTGTTACTGTCATGTGAATATTTTATAATTTCTACTATAATTTACTCTCCAATCCATGGACAATTAGAAGTTTGTGTGTACATTTAGTTTTCAAATAAATGGAAAATTTAAAACTATCTATTATTATTAAAAATAACAACGTGGGAATAGCTCAGTGGTTGACTGCCTGCCTCACATGTATGAGGTCCTGGGTTCAATCCCCAGTGTCTTAAAAAAATAATAATTTCTTAAAAATGTAATTTTTTTTTTTTTTACCGGGTATCGAACCCGGGTCCCTCCATATGGGAGACGGACACCCAACCATTTGAGCCACATCCGTCCCCCAAAAATGTAATTTTAATACATCATAATTAATTTCCTTTGTGATCTGAAATGTTGTCAGTCATTGCTAATATTTTGGTGTGCTTAAAGGACTATAAATTCTCATTCAATGGTATGAGTTTTTCTTTCCTTTCTATATTAACTCAAGTTTTTAATTCATGCTATTCAAATCTATAGTCTATAGAAATTAGAGTTGAGTGCATAAAACAGAAACCTCTCTTAGTATTTTAAGCAGAAAGATTTAATGAAGAGAATTAGGTATTTACAAAGTCATTGGAAGGGCTGTAGGGGTGGGCTCTAGGCGGCCACCGCTAGAACTATGTTGGAGAACACACCACTGTAGTAACAGTTCAAAGCTCTGGGCATCAGCATTGCCATCATTGCTGATACTTCCCAACGTTCACACAACCAAGGACCAGATATGGATGCAAAAAACTTGATGGCTCTGCAATTACGCTTTAAACAGTAACAGCAAGAGAAAAGGACATGGTCCCCGCCTCTCATCCACTTTCCAGATCTTTCACAAGGGCTAAAACCGGTGGAACTTAATTCACATCTAAAACGCTAAATGCAAGGGGATCTGGGAAATAGTTTTCAGCTTTCCAGTATATGAAGGTACACTAGGATGTGGGAATGGGTGCCGAGGGAGTCAGTTCACATCCTTCTCTACAATATTTTAAGTTATTTTTCATCTACTTAATCCATCAATTTTGGAGAGAGGTGTGTTATTAAGTCTCACACTATCATTGTGGACTTGATAAACTTTGCTATCATTCTGTAAGTTCCTTCTTTGTGTATTTCAAAACTCAGTTTTTAGGTGCATACAAATTCAGAAGTATATACATCTTTTGAGTAGCTTGTACCTTTCATCAGTATCAAATGTTCCTCTTTGTTCCTATTAATGTTTTTTTGCTTTAATTCCATTTTTCTGGTATTAATATCACTACACTGCTTCCTTTTGGTTAGTATTTAGCTAGTGTTATTTTTCTAACCTTTTATTTTCAACCGTTCAGTATAGTTTTGCTTTTCAGTGTGTCTCTTGTAAATAGCATATAGCCAGATTTTTAAAAAATCCAGTCAGAGCATCTTTACCTTTAACCCATGCACTTAACGTTCCCATTGTTGTGACTACCTAAATGTTTGGTTTTGTTTCTACCATTGTTTCTTTAGTTTTTTTGTTTTGTTTTTATTTTGTTGTTTTATCTACCATTGTTTCTTATGCTTTCTTCATCAATGAATTTTCTTTGCTTCCAATGTATCCTTTTTTGCCTTCTTTGAGATTCATCAATTTATGCTTATCCCCTTTATCTTCCTCAACCAGATTGGAAATTATGTTTTCCTATTTCTAATATTTAGTGGCCACCCTTAAATTCATAGCATGTATACTTTAATATGTATTTCTCCAAGAAAGCCTAAAGTCATTGGCATTTTTATCCAAGTAAGACAATTGCCTTAGTATGCTTCACTCCAAGCACCACCTCCATTCTTTTTAATTTTAGTTCCAGCTTTTTAAAATTTTCTTTTCACAGGCATAAAAAAATATTCTTTAGCATTTTTACAGTCAATACTTATTTAAACGTATCATCAGGATCTACCTACTTTTTTTGCTCTCAGTTGCTTCTTGCACCAAACCCCTTCTATTTTTTTTTTTTTTTTCTGCTTCAAGTTTATTTCTAACCACCGACTCAATAGAACTTTAACACACCAAGGTTGGAATTCAGTCTAAGAGGTTGGTGCAATCAAAAGGAGAGAGAGCAGCTGCGAAATATCACCGAAGTGGAATTTCAATATACAGTAAATATCAGTGTTCCCTATAGCAGGGTTCTAACTCAGGTTCTAGAGAAAACAGAAGCTATCTTACAAAAACATGAGTATATAAAATTGTTGAGCTTTATGAATCATCAGTCTCTCAAGATGATTTGCTATTAAAAAGATAAAATTTAGTCATAGACATTTGGGTGTATAGTCAGCTGTACCGTGGCCAACTGGAATTCTAGGGGGCAGCAATTAGTGTGCTTTATTTAAAAAAAAAAGTTAAAGGGAGAAACTGACGTTTAAAGTATAAAATAAATGGCCTGGACAAAGAGGAACTTTTTGGGCACATTTTTATATTTAAACTCTCCCTTTTTCCTGACTCCTTTTGCTTAGCCTAGAAATTTACTTAATCTATCCAAAAATTCTTTCCTGAACATGATCATCTCCATCCCTGCTTCAGTTTCTATTCTTTCTCACTTCTTTTTTCAGCCAAACTAGTTGGAAGAGTAGTTCTTCCATTCTCTCCCTGATAACTACCAAACTGGGTCCCAACACTAGCTTCTAAATTGCCAACTGAAATTATGTGCTGTTTATCCTGACTGACCTCTTAATCTAATCTCACTCCCTAAAACTTTGTCCCTCGACTTTGTCTTTCTAAAATGGCTCCTTCTCAGTCACTTTTGCCAGCTCTTTTAAACAATTTATTGAAGTGCATCATTCTTATATGAACATACATAAACTCTAAGTGTTCAGTAAACATTGTGAACTGACAAAAAAAAACACACATAACATCATGCAGAGTTCCTACACATCACCCCACCACAAATACTTTGCATTGTTGCGAAACATTTGTTAATAAATTATGAAAGAGCGTCGTCAAAGTAATATTACTAACTATAGTCCGTAGCTTATTCCCCTATACTTCCTTTTTTTTTTTTTTTTTTTTTTTTTAAGGATTTATGTATTTATTTTTATCCAATTTAACACCACCACCACCCCGGTTTTGCTGTTCTTGTGTCCATTCACTGGGCAATTCTCTGTGCCTGTTTCCTGCCCTCTCTTTCTCATCCTTCTACTCCTGTCTTCACTGGGATTTGATCCTCAGAACCTCTGATGTGGGAGAGAGGCATCCTACCTGTTTTTCAGCATGTCTCTTCTTGGCTCTACCCTGTGTCACTCTACTGTTATGTCATCATCTTCTTTCATGGCTCGCAGGGCCCAGCGGCACATCCGCGCAAGGGGCCTGGGGGGCACACCCGCTTGCAGGGCCTGATAGCCCACGTGCCTTCTATATTTTTCTTTTTTTATTTTTACCAGGAGGTCCTGGGGATCGAACCCAGGTCCCTCCATATGGGAGACGGACACCCAACCATTTGAGCCACATCCGCCCCCCTACTATATCTCTTAAGGTTGACCAAAGATACCTAGAGTTACAGTCTTTTCCCATACAGGATGGTCATATAATAAATCAGGCTTAAGTTTATCACTAGCATTCTAAAACCAGACCTAGGGAGAAAAACTAGGTCTAGGGACACATGCATGGTTTCTAATATAGCGAATGTTTAGCCTACCCTGATTATCATAAAATCAGGACAGCAAGAATATTCGCAACAAACCCCTTCTATGGAAGAGGTAAAACTAGAGACACTAGATGGGAAGCTGTGCCGTCATCAGTGGGAGGTGGTTTCTGCAGCAAATGTTTATCAGATATTTCCTATGGGTCGGAACCTTTTCCTATATTATCTCATTTAATCTTCACATCAACGCTATAAGATAGGAAGCATTATCTGCTTTTTTCAGAGGAGGAAAGGTGAGGTTCGAATAAGCAAAGTGGCTTACCTGGGTCCACGCACCTGGGGAGCTGCAGAGTTGGTGTTCAAATTCACATCTGACTCAATCCAGAGCTCCTGATGGACACCATGTTCTCCAGAGGCAGGAAGCAGACTGGGTCTGCCTTGTTTGCCCCTTTATTCCCGGTACCGAGCGCCGTGACTTATATTTAGTAAGGAAGAAAACATACACACATACACGTGCACAAACAGCCAGAGAGATACGAAGAGAACAATGGAACACCACCATGTATGCCAAAGAATGAGTATTTTGTTTTTTTATAATAAACTTTTAATTTTTGAATAATTTTAGTCTTACAAAATCTCACAAATATAATACAGGGAGTTCCATATACCCCTCACTCAGTTTTCCCCATTGCTGACATCTTACATAACCATGGGACATTTGTCACAGCTAAGAAAACAATCTCGGTACCTTACTATTAACTAAACTCCACACTATTTTGGGGTGGCACCTGTTTTTCCACTAATGTCCTCTTTGTGTTCCAGGATACAGTGCAGAGTACTGCACTACATTGAGCTGTGATGTCTGAAGTTTCCTCTAGTCTGTGACAGTTTCTAAGGAGAACCAGTCAGGTATTTTGTAGAATTTGAATTTGTCCGATATTTTTCTCCTGATTAAACTGGGGTTATGGGTTTGTGAAAAGAATATCCCCAGGTGGCGTGTCTTCTCATCACATCATATCAGGGGGTACATGAGAGTGACATGACATTGGTGATAATCTGCCAAATTTCTCCAGAGTTCTCCACTGTCAAGACACTATATTAAGAAAAGAGCTTTAAGACACAGAGTATTTTCAAAGAGTATTTAATAGCATGGCAAAAAGTTCATAATGTGATGTTAAACATAGGAAAAAGAATGGAAGGAAACACACCAACATGTTAACAGTGGTTCTAAGTTGCCTTTTCTCTCTTTTGCTTCTCTGCATTTTGTCAGTGTTCACAGTGACTATACACATTACTTGAAATTTTAAAAAGTTTTTGAAAAACTATATATAGTTTGGCCCCCATTTTGTAAACCACATGTACAGACATGTATTCATTGGAACAATTTTGTCAGGACATTTCTAAATGTTGACAGCTAGGCGTCATCTATGGGTGGCAATTTTTATTTCTTCGTTGTGAATTTATGTGTTTTTTCATTTTTTTACAGTAATTTTTATTGGATCTCAAGGGCATAGAATTACATTTAGCATAATCGTTGTATATATATTGCACATTTTCATCATTAGTTCATATGCAGCCTTCCTTAAATTGTTTCTGTGTTCATTTTAATAATATTAAAATATCCATGGGATCACTGCCCATTATGAAAACTAAAGCACTTGTAAGGATTTCCATCCACCAATATGGTCCTCCCACTTTTACCTACCCAGAGTGACCCCTCACCTGGTCATTGTTCTCTTGCTTTCTCTTTTATATCTATCACATCTATATCTATTTCCCAAAAATATTTTCCTATGTTCAATTTTTATTAAAAGGGCACCATATGGAAAGCAATATTTTGGAATTCACTTTTATCACTGGACAGTATGTTGCTAAATTTCATCCATATTATCGCATTCGACCACATTACATTCATTTTAATTGCTATATAATATTCCATTGTATGTTATACCAGAATTTATGTGTCTGTTCTCCCAACAGTGGCCATTTGCATTATTTCCAGGTTTTGTACTAATGGAAACATTCTTGTATGTCTCCTCATGTACACGATAAGAGTTTTTCTTGAATATAGGAATGCGATTTCTGAGTCACAGTTTGCTTAGGTTAGTTCCCTTAAGGCACAGCCTGAGACAGACTTAAGGGTAGGTAGTTTATTGGGGAAGTAATTCTGGGAAACAGGAGTGAGAGAGCAGGGAGAATGAGACAAGAAAGGTGGGAAAAACAAAATTTTAAAGGGTGCATTATTGAGGTCACTGCTGGAGGGTTTGAGTCCCAGAATGGGGGGCCTGAAGGATGGACGAGGGGCTTTTATGTGCAGGCTTCTGGGTCCCCGTGGTCAAGGGCTGCTCCTGGGACGTTCTTGCCCACACTTCCAGGCTGTGCCCGGGCATGGGACGAGTCCACTCCCCACAGTGAAGCGGCCTCCAACCCACAGGGCAGAAACCAGACAGCCGTGCATCTCGTGCCGAGCTCAGGGCCTGCCAGGCTGGGGGAGCCTGAGTCCAGGAGGAACTGCAGCAGCATCTTAAACCAGAGGTGGGCACCGGGACGTGACGCTGGCACCGGGGCGACGGCCAGATAGGATAGGTAGATGTTGTTTGTTTGTTTTGTTTGTTTGTTTGTTTTAGGATAGGTAAATGTTTGCCTTTACAAATCAGTGACAAACTGTGTTCCCAAACGTGGGGCTGAGTTTCACTCACACTGGCGGTGTATAAGAAGCCCAGCTCGGGGGTCGGATGTGGCTCAACTGGTTGGGCGTCCGTCTCCCATATGGAGGGACCGGGGTTCGATCCCCGGGACCTCCCGGTAAAAAACAAAAAACAAAAACCAAAAAACAAAAAACAAAAAACAAAAGAAGCCCAGCTGATTCCTCCTCCCTAACTTGGGATCAGGCGTCTTGGGGACCACTCTCTGCACTTTCTCACTCTCAGTAGTTTCTTCCTTTCTTCCTTTCTTCCTTCCACCCTCCCTCCCTTCTTTCTTTTCTATCTTTTTTTTTTTTTTTTTAAAGATTTTATTTATTTATTCATTTATCCCCCCCTTGCTGCTTGTGCTCGCTGGGTCAGCTAACCACGCTGTGCGGGCGGGCCTGCCCTCACCAGGAGGCCCTGGGAACTAAACCCGGGGCCTCCCATATGGTAAACGGGAGCCCTACTGATTGAGCCACAGCCGCTTCCCTTCTATCTTTTTTGTTTTTGCTATAAGCATGTACTTTTTTGCATGTATTTCTTTTAAATTCAGAAATAGAAATCTTTTTTTTTTTTAACAAAGAAAAATAAATTGACAGTGTCAATTTCTGCTGAGGGGCCCAGAAGTATAAAGACCAAGAACACGGGAAGTGGCTGTGGCTCAATCAATAGGGCTCCCGTTTACCATATGGGAGGCCCCTGGGTTCAGTTCCCGGGGCCTCCTGGTGAAGGCAAGCCCGCCCGCACGGCGAGGTTGGCTGACCCAGTGAGCACAAGCAGCAAGGGGGGGATAAATGAATAAATAAATAAAATCTTTAAAAAAAAAAAAGACCAAGAACAGGCCCAGGGTGAGGCCCCCCATTATTGGTGACTGTAGGGAGCATGTCTGGCAGGGCAGGGGCATGGTGGGAGCAGGGGCTGCTCACACCTCGGAGGGATAAGGGCGGGGTGGGGAGCACAGGGATGCAGCAGAATGAAACCAAGCAAGAAGTTTGGTAGCAAAGGAAGGAAAGGATTGCAAGGTCAAGTGGAAGGGATTTCCAGAAAAGAGAGAACTGGGTTTTTATAACCAAATGAGAAGGCGCCTGAGCAAGGGTCTGCCCCTGAGTGAAGAGCAAAGTGGGCCTCACAGTCCTCTCCCCTTGTAGAAGGAGCACTGGCTTTGGAGCCAGGGTGTGGGTCGAGCCCCAGGACTGGCAGCAGGAGCTGTGAGGGAGGGAGATTGCATGCCCAACAGATGGCTGGGGACCCCCGCGCCCCAGGGCCAGTGGGCGCTCTATACCTCCTGGTTCTTTTCTTCCCTTCCTCCAAGAGTCTGCCAGCTGAGGCCCAGTCTGGATTAGGAAGCTGGGAACTTTTTTGGAGCGTTGCTTGGCTGAGACTGCAGGGCCTCAGATTTCCCTGAGTCTAAGGTGGGTAAGGTGAGAGCGAGGGCCAGGGAGCCAGATGGGAGAACCACAGGGGCTCCTGAGACTCATGGGGAGATGCAGGTGGAGATGGAGGAAGCTGAGCTGCTGCTGGCATGGCAGGGAAATTGCCCCTGGTGAGGGGCTTAGAAGTGGCCTGATGGCGGGGGACGAGGGGGTTCCCGGGGCTGGGCCTCCCTGGCAAAATACCAGGGCGAGTGGACGTGGAGTCCTGAGAAAGGGCCTTGTCCTGCCCTGCCCAAGAGGAGCCAAATGCGCAGCACCACCTCCAGCCTGCCCGTGTGGCCCGTCCCCTATTCCTGTCCCACCTGTTGCCCTGCTTTGTCCCCATCACAGTGACCTGGTGTCCAAACCCCGAGTCCTCCCAGCCAGAACCGTCAAGCATGTGGCTTGGCCACTCTGCTTTTCCCAGGCAGTTCCCTGGTCCTGGAGGCCTTCCTGCGCCCCCAGGCAGCTCCCATCTGGCCTGACCCCCAGGACCATGGGATCCTCTTCAGTAGGATTACACAGCGATTTGCTGTGCCATTTCCCTCTGGCTGCCACCCCAGGTTCCATCATGGATTCGACTAGGCAGATGCTTTCAGTTTTGCCTCCCCGAGATGGTGATTTAATTGACTTCTCAAGGTGCTGGAGAGGGGCGGAGGGCAGCAGGGGTGGGCGTGGGTTCATTTTCCACGGACACCTTTGTGCCCATTCTTCAACTAGCCTTACAAGCTGTGGAAACAACGAGGAGCGGGGCTGTTCTGGACCCCAGCTGCCCCACCGGCCTGACCAGCCAGGAGAACCACACTTCCCTGGAGGCACCCCTACACTGCCCTCCAGCAGTGGGCCCTGCCTCTGTGCACCATGCCCCCCGAGTCCCAGTGCCCTTCAGCAGAAGGCACTGGGGCTGCTCAGCTGGAGGACGCCGTCGCTGCCCACAGCACCACCAAGCCCGGCCTGGACATGCCGCTGCTCGCAGTGGCCCCACCTCCCAGGTTCCCCACTTTGCTGGAGGACATGTCCGGGGTTGTTGTCCTCATAAGCCAGGAAACCAGAAGCTGACCTCTGGACCCCGGGCAAGAGGCTCGGGAACACAGGCCATGCAGCTCCGTGTCCCAACGTTCAGTCCCTGTGCAAAGAAACTGTGGGCACCTGGAGCCTGCAGAGGCTGCCAGGAGCTGCTGTCCCTCTGACCCCCAACCTCTGACCATCTCTGGACACTCTTACCCCTGTGCACCCAGGGTCATGCCTGTTGCCACTGGACACTGCTAACCCTTGTAGCTCCGGACCACTGCCAAGTTGGCTGGGCCTTGTTGTGCTCTCATGGAGCCCTCCTGAGATGCCAGGCGCCGCTGCCTGTGGCTGCACCTCTAAGTCCCGGGGCTCAGCAGAAGCTGAGGAGCTCCTCGCAGCTGGGGAGATGGCCAAATGCCCCAGGGTTTCTGGTCCCCATCCCGCAGGGACGTAGACAGGGGCAGCCAGCTGTAAACACAAGGATAGCTTGGGCTTGTAAGACATGGGCCTTTCCCAAGGCTGCTGACAGACGTGTCAAATCCACACGACTCACCACTGTTGACGCTGACCCTGCTCACCTGGACGGGCAGCGGTCGTCGGCTCTCTCTGTGGAAGTCACTCTTCTGGTTTGGAGGGGAGTCACTGTGCAGTGGGAAGACAGGCTCAACCCCCTTGAGGGTCCAGCATCTACATTATTTGAAATTCTGCATAAGAGACTTGTCTCTTTCCAATCATTTATTTATATCAGTTATTTATCTCAGTATGGATTCATGGATATTTATTTTATACTTGGAGTTATAATTCAATGCTCTTTTATTCTGTTGCTCAAATTATTCCAGTTTTGGTCATTGGGAGCCTGCTTTTCTCTGGCACAGCCCTATTATTGTGTGCATGTGTGTGTATGTTTTAAAGCGCTTCCTCACTTTCTGGCACTACACGTTGTTCCAGGCTCATCTCGGAGATTTCCTGCCCCATTGGGGACCTCTGCCCTCACTGATGTCAGGTGTTGGGTGCACTTGAGACTCCTTCACCCACCCCTGCCACTTGCTGCTGGGCCTCTGAACCCTGAGCCCTGGCTGCATCTCCAATCCTGGGGGCGCCCCAGAGCTGCTGGACACACTGAACTTTGGACCCTGCCCAGTTCCTCCTCCCCCAGACACTGCCCTGAAAAAACAGTGCCACCCCCCCACCCTGTTGAGGCTGTCTGCCAGTTCCGGCCCCAGAAAAACTGTGTAGCCTTTGCAATGTCACTGCTATCCTCAGTGTGTATGGACAAGCTTATTTAAAGGACAAAACAAAGCAAAAAACCCGCCTCTTTATTATCTTTGAAACTTGCTTTGTCTTCTCCATTCCTGGAGTTCAGATAAATGTGAGTGGCTCCCTCGCCTTTTGCCCGAGACTGTTTTTATTAAACACCCTCCCATGTGGCCAGTGCAGCAGCAATATCTCAGGACTCAGCCAGACTCAGATTCTAGTCACTGTGAACTGGGCAGTCACTTGATCTCTCAAAGTCCCAATTTCCTCACCTGCAAAACAGGGATAATATCCTCCAAATAGCTACCATTTATAGAGTACCTACTGTGTGTATTAGTGACAGTCTATGAAAAGCATCTAATATGTTGCTGAACACACATAGTAGGCGCTTGATAAGTGGAAGCTATTATCACTATGAGGAGTAGCAGTATGAGCTGCTGTTTGTCTCCCTCCCCCGAATCACCCTCTCCATTCATTCTAAAGGTCAGGCAGCACTCGATCGCGCCTCTGCTCACGATCCATGCAGAATCCAGAATCTATACCCACCCTGGGATTCAAGGCCTTTCAGAATCTTGCCCCTTTATGTCCCCAGCCTCATCTCCTTCTCCACCAATCCCACCTGACTGTTCTTTGTTCCCAAACAAGCCTTGCATTTCCACCCCCACCCCACTCTCCTTGGCTTGAGCAGTTGCCTGTGCTAGCAGTGCCCCTCTACCCCTTCTCCATCTGGGGACTGCAAGGTCTGGGTTTCTGTCTCAGTGACACATTCCCCAGTCAACCAGCTGGAACCAGTGGATCCTTCCTCCTTCCAGCACCTCCTGGAATTGTGATGGTTCATGGACATGTCTACTCTGTCCCTGCCCCGCTGACCGGCCAGGCTGCCCACGGTCAGGGTCATATGAAAGTCGTGCAGTGAGGAGGAAAGGGCATGGACCCAGGGTCCTGTGCCTGGGTCTGATCTGCACCTGGAGCCTGGCTCTGCAGCTTATCAGCTGTGAGGCCTCAGCAGGGTTTCCTAACCTCTTTGTTTTTTTTTTTTTTTTTTTTAAAGATTTTATTTATTTATTCATTTATCCCCCCCCTTGCTGCTTGTGCTCGCTGGGTCAGCTAACCACGCCATGCGGGCGGGCTTGCCTTCACCAGGAGGCCCCGGGAACCGAACCCGGGGCCTCCCATATGGTAAACGGGAGCCCTACTGATTGAGCCACAGCCGCTTCCCTCCTAACCTCTTTGAGCCTTATTTTTCCTATTTATTAAATGGTGATAATAATAGTAGTTACTTCATAGGAATGTAGTGAAAATTTAAGTCGATAATCCATGTAAAGTGCTTTGCATAAAGCTCGGCACACAGAGAGTGCTTAATAGACAGTCCCTTTCCCTCTTATTAATATCAGGCAGCTTGGAGTTGCCTGCTCTGCCAGGTTCTGTTTATTGATGGACTCACAGCTAAAAATAGAGCTGCAGCCTTGGGGAGCAGGTCTTCCCAGAGCCGGGCATGGACACCCTTGGTACTGCTTCTCCCTCCAGGGACCTCTCAGAAAAACACAAACCTTGGTGCCTCCAGTCTTCTCCCCGTTGGCTTTCAGGGCAGGTATACAGAGGCTGGACCAGCTCATGCCCACAACTCTCTGAGAGGCCTCTGCAATCCAGCATGCTGCTTCCCGCCCCAGCCCTGCCGTTTGCCGGCTGTGTGACCTTGACCAAGCTACTTTCCCTCTCTGAAGATTATTACTCCCTGGCTCGTGAAATTGACAGTGTTAATAACACTGTTTGTAATAACAAGCAGCTTACACGAGTGGAGGCCTTAAGGCCCACAATCAGCTCTGGGATTCAACCTCAGTTTCCATATCTGTGAAATGGGCAGTAGCCCTGGCCTTACAAGGCTGTTGTGAGGTTCCAGCAAGGTCATGGGCAGCAGCCGCTGACTGCAGTAATGCCAGGCAGGAACACAAGTTATCTAAAGGTCTATCTCCTGGTCTAAGGGTACAGGGAGCAGGCAGACATTTATTTTAGCTGTTTGTAGCTATTGATCCACTAGCCTTGGAAAATTCAAAGAAATGCATTCCACAGATCAACACCTCACATCTTGAGCTGCTAATAGGCTGGCACTGCCAGTGATGAACCACTTCTTCTGTGTGATCGACTTTCCCTGCCATCAGTTCAGTGCTCTTGGCGAGCTGTTTTGTTTCCCAGGACAAGGCATTGAGTTTAATTAAAGCAGATCTGAATTGCGGGCAGGAGCCCCATTTTCCCTTGTGCAACTAGTCTTCATAGTAATGTCAAAGGCATAAATCTGGCTTCCAGGGGCACCAAGCCAGCCTCCTTCATGAACTCATGTGGGGCCTGGAGGGCCCAAGACCTTTGGGACTCACTCCTGGAGTTGTTTCTCCCCTTTCCCTCTTCCTGGAACAGGTCCAGTCAAGCTTCAACCCCCAGCCTCTCACCCCTATCTGATCCTGAGAATTGCATGGGAATGACAATAATAAAAACACACAAGGGTCGGATGTGGCTCAACTGGTTGGGCGTCCGTCTCCCATATGGAGGGACCCGGGTTCGATCCCTGGGACCTCCCGGTAAAAAAAACAAACAAACAAACAAAAAACACACACACAATCACTCATCACATAATCTTCAGGAGAGATGGATAATACAATGATCCCAGCAAGAGATCAAAAGCCTTGTGCAAGGTCTCTTCCTGTGCACCTGACACGGGGAGAGGAGGTTTGTCTTCTTCTGCCCAGGTTGAGCTTGGGAGGGGGCAGACTGGATGATCATCTGAGGGTGCCAGCAAGCCCTGCAGGACTAACCCCACCACAGATGGGGCTGGCCATCCAGCAGCATTCAGGCGGAGAGTTTGGGCTGTGACTTCTCATTCTCCTAGGATGGGGTCGCAGCTCCACTACTCGGTGGCCCTGAGCCAGTCTCCTAACCTCCCAACCCCTTAGTTTCTTCACTGTGCATAGTCATTAGTATTCTTGCTTGCAGACAGCAGAGTCTACCCTGGCTGGTTTAGATATAAGGGGAATTCACTTAGAGATGTTCAAAGCTCCCAGGAGCATCTCCCAGAAGCATACTGCAGAGGTGGATTGATGGGAAGCTGCTGCTGCAGTCACTGGTTCCAGAACCATACTGCCTCGGCTACCACAGGTGGCAAATGGATGTCCCGCACGCAGCTGGTGCCACACACGGCTCGCCTCAGTCAGTATCTCAGGCAGAAGCTAGGTCACACAGCTGCACATTAGCCACAAGGGAGGCTGGCTTTTGCTCTGGGGAGGAGAGACTCGTGATATAAGGAACTATCAAAATGTATAAAGGGTATTTTTTAAATTGTTGAGCAGTGGTAAATGACAAATATTCAGCGTCTATTTCCCCCAATTTGAATGTAAACTCCATGCAGGCAGGTACCTTGAGTGTCTTGTTCACAATTATATCCCTGACACCTAACACGGAGTCTGCACCTATATAAATAAAATGGAGACAATCGTAGAACCACCTGTACTTCGAGGCTACTCACAAACTTACAGCCTCTCAAAGGGCCCAGCTCTCTTCTATCTCCGTAACTTTGGAAAAGCTGCTTCTTTTTTAGGGAATGCTGGTGAGGCTGTCTTCATCTTTCAGTTCTCAGATTTGACTTTTTTTTACTGGGTGGTCCCGGGGATCAAACCCAGGTCCTTCCATATGGGAGACGGGCACCCAACCATTGAGCCACATCCATCCCCCAGGAGGTCTTTCTTGATGTACACTCCACCCCTACCACCTCGTTGTCACCTCCACAGCCACCGAGCCCTGGGAAGATAGTTTAGGGCCATAGCAGGGAAGGCAGACTCTGCAGTCCAGCTGACTAATCTTGATTACTGGCTTCGGCTCTTAATAGCTGGTGGAGCTTCGGGAAGTCATGTCATCATTCTGACGTTCATTCTAATCTACAAAATGGGGATAATAATCCCAAATCACAAGATTGTCATGAGATTTACATGAGGTAGTGCATGCAAATTCTTAGAATGGTGCCTGGCTCAGAGAGATTGTTCAATAAACTTCTGCTGCTGTTATTATGGGTATAGCATTTATCAGGACAACATTATGATTGTTTTCATAACTGTCTCTCCAGCTTAACTAAGACCTCCTGGATATCAGTTACTGAGATGTCCTTTACACCCCCCGCCCGTACTCCTACATGCACTTGGCCTACAGACCAGGTGCACACACAATGTTTGCTGGCTAAATGGTTAACTCACTCGAAGAAATCACAAATGCAAAGATTGAGAGATAAAGTATTGAAAGTTTGCATAGGAAAAGGGTAACTAAAATTAAAACGTCACCTGGGAGTGGGGACAAACAGCAAATGGTTAATCTCTACATTGTGTAAAGGTCTCAAACGTGTCAATAAAAAATATCTGAGTTGCTAAGAAATATCTGGGCAAAGGTCATGACAGGTAATTCAAGTGAGGAAATAGAAGTAGTACAAAAATATGGAAGAATATTCAACTTTCAATTAAAAAAAAAAAGTACAAATAAAGGAACAGTATATCACCTTCCATCTATTAGTTTAAAGAAAGCAATTGAAGTTACAGTAAGACTAGTATGTCCATACATGACTGGCAGGAATATATTAGAAGGTTTTAGAGAGCAGTTTGGCTATTAGAGATCAAAATTCTTAACAATGATTATATACGTAGACCAGCAAACCAATTCTTAGAACTTGGTCATAGGGAAATAAGCTTTTTAAAAAGATACATGTGTTATTCACCATTGCCAAAAGTTGGAAACAACCCAGGTGTCCATCAACAGAAGAATGGATAAACAAACTGTGGTCTATTCACACGATGGAATATTATGCAGCTGTAAGAAGAAATGAAGTCATAAAGCATATGGCAACATGGATGAACCTGGAAGACATTATGTTGAGTGAAGCAAGCCAGACACAAAAGGACAAATACTGGGAAGTGGATGTGGCTCAATCAGTGGGGCTCCCGTTTACCATAT
Organism: Tolypeutes matacus; assembly: GCA_026826555.1. NCBI lineage: Eukaryota > Metazoa > Chordata > Mammalia > Cingulata > Chlamyphoridae > Tolypeutes > Tolypeutes matacus. The sequence goes on from JAKSZT010053883.1 coordinate 25,378,744, forward strand.
GGGAGGCCCCGGGATCGGTTCCCGGGGCCTCCTGGTGAAGGCAAGCCCGCCCGCACGGCGTGGTTAGCTGACCCTGCGAGCACAAGCAGCAAGGGGGGGATAAATGAATAAATAAATAAAATCTTTAAAAAAAAAAAAAAAGGACAAATACTGTATGAATGCGTTACTATGAACCAAATATATTGTATAACACATTGTTTTATAAAAAAAATTTTTTATATGTATCTATTACATTTAATTGAGAAATATATATATTTATTCATCTGTGTTTACTTTTTAGTTTTTAATTGTTTATGTTTTCAATTATTAAATGTACAAATAAAGTTAAAAAAAAAGATACATGTGAAAAAAAAACTATATGTGGAAGGTGTTCAATATAGAATTATTTATAATATGAAAAAAATGTCCAATAGCAGAGTTACGGTTACATAAATAATGATACATTGATTCAATATGGCACAGTGTTCCATCATTAAATAATTTCAAAAACTTTGAAACAAGTACTTGTGATAAAGTAAATTTACAAGCAGACTGCAAAATTAAATTTAAAACATGATTACAAGTGTGCAAAATGTTCATCTGGACTTGATGAAAGCTTGGCAGAAAAAAATACAAGAAAATGAAAACAGTTGCTTTGATAAAAAAAGAGAAATGCTACGGAGTGCCCACGATATGCTAGACATTATGCCAAGGGCTTTCACATACATTATCTCACTTAATTCCCCCAATTCTCCCCAAAGCCCTTTGCAGTAGGGGTTGTTTCCACTTTATAAAAAAGGCAACTGAGGCTTTGAGAGGGGTGGTAACCTGTCAGGGGTGGCATAGGCAATAACTGGCAGAAAGGGATGACAAGCCTCATGTGTTGGACTCCAAGTCCAGTGCTCTTTCCAATACGTTGGATATGTAAGAAGGATGGGGTCCAGAGTGGCTTTTATTTCGCTTTAAACATTACTTTTAGTGTTGTTTAAATGTCATTTGTGCAATAAAAACACAATTAAAAGAAACACCAAAGCTGTCTTGGGAAGGCAGTTTAGCTCCTGTTCCTCCAGAGAGCTTCATGGACCAGAGCCCCACCCTGCCATTGGCCAACACCCATGGTTTTGTCCAAACAATACCTGGAAACAAGCCTGCTGCTCCAGAAGGGCTATGCCTTCTATCCCTCCAGGCATTTCCTCCACGCTCTTCCTGGAGACTCTCCTTTCATCTCGGGGCAACCCAGAAACTTTGCCTCCACCATAAGGGTCTCAGCACTATTGTCCGTATTTCAAAAGGCCAAATGGAACTTGTGCTTTCACCATAAAGAAGGCTGTTGAAGTGCCCAGTGTCATTCCTTGGATAGAATTGGAACAACATGGTGAGTAAGACCACACTGTGTTCTAACTCTGTGCACCAGGAGGAAAAGTACAGAGTCCTGGGTGCATTTCACCAGGTTGCCAAACCTCATCTGGGGAACCAGGGTGTTCTTGTTGGGGAGCTGCCTTCTTCAGCTGAGGTCTGGAGGACAAGTTGGAGTCAAACAGGCAGTGAACAGAAGGGAAGAGGGAACCGCATAGGAAAGAGCATTGGGCTTTCAAAGAAATGAAATGAAAGAGTCCACTATGGTCAGAGTAGAGTGCATTGAAGATGAAGCCAGAGAGGTCATCAGAGGCTGGATCACCCAGAGCTCATAGGGCATGATGAGGAGTTGAGGTCTTTAATTTAGGTCAATGGGAAGCCACCAAAGGAGAGAGAAGTGAATGGATTCATGATATAGTTGGAACTTATTATTTGAAAATGTTACTTTCCCATTTCTCAGAAAGCAACAAGGAAGGGAAAAAAGTACAAACTCTGTGTTTAAGGAAACCAGAAAAAATCTAAAACTGAATCATAATTAGGTAGAAGGGCAAAATGAAAGCAGGAAAACCCAGTAAAAGAGAAAGAGGAAGTAGAGAATTTGCATCTCAGAGCAAGATGGTGAGGGCACCCCACAAGGGAAATGGAATGCGAGCAGAGGCCAGGAGCAGAAACGTCCTGGACTTGTTTTGGTTGTGTGAAACAGAGGAGTTGAGGCTGAACTAAGAATCACATGGAGTCAAATGTGGTTTGAGGGACAGGAGAGACTCTGAATTGTGAACCACCCTATCTCCATTAGCTGTGGAGAAGTAAAGGGTCAAAGAATTCATATACAACCCTGAGTCATAAAGAAAATTCATGCTATCCTGAAATAACTCTGGTCCCTCCCCAGCATGAACCTCTTGTAAATAGTTGGACCAGGAAAATTTTACATTATTCAAATATGAGCAGTTAACAATGAACCACAGCAAGATCTGTACACCAATACTACAAGAAACAAAAAGAAGACAAGAACAATAACAAGAAAAGAAATGAAAATAAGAACCAAATAAACAAAAACAAAGTTGAGTAAAACAAACAAAAAAACTCAATGAAGCATTTATTTCTACAAAAGGAGAGATATAAGAACTCATGGAAATTGTAGCATGATGACAAAAAGAAATAAAACATAACCTGTCAGCATCAGGAAAAATGCAGAAGAAAAATAACACATCACAGAAATGAAAGTCAAATTGAAAGTCACACAAAAGAGAACAGACTCTGCTGAAATGTAACAAGGGACAGATAGGATACGAATGAGGGAAGTGAGAGAAATGGAAATTTTAAAAAGTTTAAATGATAAGGAAAAAAAAAGACAAAGAGAGCCCACATGCACAAAATAGGGGTCTCTAAAAAAGTAGACCATAATAAAGTCATCACACAAATATTCTAAGATATAATTCAAGAAAAGGTTCTAGAAAAAAAAAAAAAGAAGACCAATCAAAAAAGAGACCCAGGAAACTGACTCAGAATGATCAATACCAAGACACATTCTAGTGAAGTTATTAGATTTCAAAGTTAAGAAAGAATCCTTTAGGGAAGCAGCTGTGGCTCAATCAGTAGGGCTCCCATTTACCATATGGGAGGCCCCGGGTTCGGTTCCCGGGGCCTCCTGGTGAAGGCAAGCCCGCCCGCATGGCGTGGTTAGCTGACCCAGCGAGCACAAGCAGCAAGGGGAGGATAAATGAATAAATAAATAAAATCTTTAAAAAAAAAAAAAAAAGAAAGAATCCTTTGGGCACCTAGAGAAAAAAGAGCAAGTCACTTACAAGGGGGGAACACCAGGCTGGTCTGACCTCTTCACGGCAGCCCCCGGCATTAGAATACCATGGAACAACACCTATAAAGTCATCAAGGGAAGAGAGTATGACTCAATAATTTTATTTCCAGCAAAATCATGAACAGGCATGAGAAGTTTGGCGGCTCAGGCAAAGGTGTAGGCTGGGTTTGTTGGAAGAATAGAAAGACTTTTTCTTTTTGGTGACCTAGCATTTTAGTCAGGAGTCCATTTATGTATTTATTCAATAGACACATAAAGACCATGTGTCCAGGACTGTAAGACTCTTAAACAAAATGCCAGCATGGGTGGGAGGAAAGTTCATCAAAGAGGTAAATTTGGCCTTTGAAAGTAGAGTAGGATTTTTCCAGGCAGAAACCGAAAGGAAGGGCGTTCCAGGCAGAGAAGAGCTGTGCAAGGGCAGGCAGACATGAAGAGGAAGGGTGTGTTCTGGACTATCCAGACATTTAGACTGAATGAATATGGCGGGAATAGGTGAACCCTGGAGATTCAGGATTGGGAAAGAGCGAGAGACCCTGAACGCTGAGTTACAAGTTTTAAACTTTATCCCATTGACAATGTGGAGTCATGGGATGATGGAAGCAAGAAAACGACATGATATTCTTGATCAAAGACTATTGAGTTGCAAGAACAAAAGGTTCAAAGGTTTTGTGAGGATTCAGATTTCACCTTTCCCACAGTTGCGTAAGCTAGCAATCATTCTTATCAGTGCACATTAGAACCACTCTCTTTAAAGTCAGGAACAAAATGAGATTGCCCATCCACTATCACTGCTTTTGTTCTAGATCAGATTGGAAGTTCCAGCCAGCATAGAAAGACAAGGGAAAGAAATAAAAATTTAAGGATTACTGTGAACACTTAAATACTGTTGGATATTTCCTTCCTTATACATCTTTATGTTTTTCCTTTGTTCTTACACTATTTACCTTTATTACTGAGGGCACTTATCAGCTTTTTTTTTTTTTTTAGCAGTTACTGCATGACAGATTCTATGCTAGGCACTCTCTGTATCTTAATTTATTTAATCTTCCCAACAACTTGGTAAGGTTAGTATACTTATCCCCATTTTACAGATGGTGAAGGAGGCTCTAAGGGTGAAATAACTTAACCAAAGTCCACAGCCAGTGCACAATGGAGCTGGATTCTCATCTCTCCCAGCGGGAGGACTTTATCAACCCCTAGGCTGGCCCCATACAGAGAAACAACATACATGTTGGGAGGACAGTGGTGCAGTGAGGGTATATCTCAGTTATTTGAACTTGATGGAGAGGACACCTGCAGGAAATCCCAAAAGGCACCAAATTAGCAACAATTCTATGAAATGATTCGCATAGGGCCAGCCACTCAGCCAAAGTTCAACTCCCCCAAAAGGGCCAAGCAACCTTTCCAGCCTCAGAACCCATTTGCACATTCCATTCTCTTGCCTAGAATATTCTCTGCTCTTCATATGACTCTTCCTTCAGGTCACTGCGTTCTTTCCCCTTCTCCGTAACTGAGAGCCTCCCCTGTTACTCTTCCCCACCTCCCAAAGCTCAAAGCTTTGCTATGAGTCAGGCTTCCACCTCCCCTATGGGGGATGCTGCGTGGAGATTCCCTGGGCCTCTTGTAAATAAGCCCTGGCTGGGGGTGCTCATCCCTCCAGCTCATCGACTGGCCTATTCTTGTAATTCATCAGTGAATTAAACCCACATAGGCCCTGCTGCATGGAATTAGGCCAGTGGGAGACAGAAAAATAATTAAACAAATAAATGTATAATTATAATTCTGAAAAGCAGTTATCACCCTTATTTTGCTGATCAGGACACTAGGGTTCCGAGAAGCTAAGTAACTTGCCCAAGGCCACACAGCTAGTGAGTGACAGAGTCAGGGTTCAAACTCGGGTCTCCTGGTTCCAAAGCCATAATCTGCACAGCAGCACGAAAGGGGCATTTAGCCATATCAGTATTAATGCTGAGCATCTGGCCTGATCTCCAGCATCTCAGTTTCTCCCTCTTCCTGACCCCCTTGATGATAAACTCAGTTTTCTCTGCTCCAGAATATAGACTAATAAATAGCATTAGAACAAATGACTCTCCAATTTGAAAAGTATAAAATTTGAACTCTACCTCACTCCAGGCACACATACAAGGTCCCTTTGATTTAAAGAACTAAATCTGAAAAAACAAAACCCCATAAAGCTATTAGAAGACAAGTAGAAAGACGGATAGGTTTGACTATGTAAAAAAAGTTTAACTTCTGAATGGCAAAAGACCCTATGAAAGGGGTTAAAAGACAAGTAACAGACTGGGAAAACAAATCTGCATACAGGAATGCAACAAGAAAGTATCTTGAAGTAAGCAATTTTGTTTTTATTTTCCCCCACTTCCTCATGTCAATCAGAGGTTTCACTTTACCTCCAGGAGAATTAGTGCTTTTATAGCAGGAATATAATAAGAGAGAAACAGTCAAGTTTCAGATGTCATTGTGTTTTTTTTTTTTTTTTTTTTTAACTTCCCAGATAAGCTATTGAAGCTCACATCAGAAAACACTTTTGAAAGGCAAAGACTTTGATTTGCAAGGGGCTGCTTTTGCTGAGAAGAAAATGCTCTTGAAAATCAAAAGAGAAGGTCCTGGAGGAATCTGGAGACAGAATTTGTGTCTTAACTATGGATTGAAAAGAGAGTAGAGAAGAAATGCCACATACTATCTGGGGAAGTAAACAAGGTCACTGGGCTGCAGAGAGGAAGGGAGTGGGATGAGGCCTGACCTTGGAAGAGGTCAAGGGGGTTTGGGATTAGGGAACCAGATCTGCAGGACCACAAGGAGGGGTGTGGAGCCCGTGCCCAGAGACTACTAAGCCTCCTCCTTCACCAGCACAGGATGCTGCCTGCCTGGGGACTGGGTCATCACCTGGGGACCCTCCGTGGCCACTCACAGTGATGCCACAGGCAGCTCTGGCCGAGGAGCCACATTAGCCATTCAGTTCTTCACTGTCCAGTGAGGACCTTTATTGACAGCTTTCTGGAATGCCCAACAGCAATGATGACTATTCATGCCCTGAGACTTTATCAAGGAGCCCCACCCACGCTGTCCCCTTTTCAAAGAGCTCAGGACATTCAGCAGCTTCCCAGACAGAGAATATGATCTTTGACAAGCACAGAGGAGGTGGCAGTATGAAAATGAAGGCCCCCCACAAGCTGTACTCAGGTAGAACTAAATATGGTGAAACCTACCCTGGCTAAATATAACCACATTATATAAAGAGCTCCTATAAATCAATAAAAAAGAAAGAGGCATAGTCTACGAAAAAGAAAATTTAAAGAAGATTTATAAACTTCTAATAAGTATATGAAAGGATGTTCAGTCTTAGTTCTGATTAGGAAAATGCAAATTAAAACAATAAGATTTTTTTTTTTTTGCTTAGCAAATTGGTAAAAATTTTAAAAGGCAGTAAGGGAGGTGGAACACTTATGTCTTATATAATAGTAATTATTGATGAAGCCTTATTATAGGGCAATCTGGTAATGCTATAGAAACTTTAAATTTGCACACCTTTAAGTCAAATACTTCTACTTCAAACAGATTATATAACCAGGGTATGGTGGAGAAAAACATGAGTGAAGGGATCTGTCCAACATATGTGTGTAAAGTTGTTGTGCACCCTTGTTGTTACAAGGGACAGATTGGATAACTGAGCTTGGGAATGCATTTGGGGGATGTCACCATTGAGGTGGGATGGCCTGACTGAGAAGATGATCCTTGAGTTAACCTTTAAAAGAGGTGAGGAGTAATCCACACAAATTTGGGGGGAAAACATTCCAAGCAGAGGGAATAGCCAGTGTGAAGGCCCTGAGGCTGGAGCATGCCTAGCATGTTGAGGAAAGCAAGGACTCCACTGTGGCTGATCAAGTGGCAGGCAAGGTCTATAAAGAAGGGAGTTCAGAGAGGTACTGGGATGGGGGTGGGGGGCGCAGATCGTGCAGGCCTTGTAGGTCAGAGTAAGGGAGCTTTAAACTCTAAGTGAGATTGGAAGCACTGGAGGGATTTAATATGAAGATTAGAAAAAAAGCAAAATGTAAAATCCAAGTATAGGATATGTTTTTAAAAATCATTTTAAAAAGACTAAAAGGTAATAGCCAAACTTTGACCACAGCTGCTGAATTAAGGTGAAGGGATTAATTTTTCCCTCTATCTATCCAACTTTTAAATGTTTCTTTGTAGAATGTTTGTAATGAAAATCTTTCTAGGGGAGAGGATGTAGTTCAAGTGGTTGAGCATCTGCTTCCCATGTACGAGGTCCCAGGTTCAATCCCTGGTAGACTCCTTTTAAAAAAACCTTTCCATAAGATTCTTTTTTTTTTTTTTTAAGCGCTGGCTCCTGATGGGAAGGCAAAAAGAGTATTCTGAAGAAGAAGGAAGGCACAAAGAGCAATGGAGTTAGAAGTGGAGGCCAGAGGCTGACGCAGAGGCAGAAATGAGGCTAGTGTTAGAGAAACTGGACAGAGGGAGGAGAGAGTCAGGGATGGGGAGGAGCGAGGGAGAAACTGAGGCACACAGAGAGATGGGGCAGAGGGAGCCAGAGACAAGAGCTGGGGAGAGATGGAAGGCAGGGCAAGGACAGGGGCCTAATAGGGCAGAGATGGGGTATCTGCCTAGTCCAGTGGAGGGGCACAGCCCCTCGACACCCCCATCAGGCCTCCTTAGGTCCCACAGGCCCACGTGCCTGACCCATCCTCCAGCTCCATGCGTGTCAGAGTCTAGAAGCCCTGGCTCCATCCACGGCTGCCTGGAAGATCTTAGCAGGAGAGTGGCATGAGCAGACTTGGGCATTCACAGGGCACATGCCTATGAGGAGGGCATTGGCTGGGCCCAGGAAAAACATTCTTAGAAACACCTGGGGGAAGCGGCCGTGGCCGTTTACCATATGGGAGGCCCTGGGTTCGATTCCTGGGGCCTCCTGGTGAAGGCAAGCCGGCCCCCGTGGCGTGATGAGATGACGGCCCACGCGGCTGCGATGAGCTGGCACAGCAAGGTGACCCAACCAAGGGAGACAAGCAGACACAGAAGAACGCAAAGCAAATGGACACAGCAAACACAAACAGCAAGGGAGGGATAAATAAATAAAAATAGATCTTTAAAAAAAAAAAAAGATAAAGAGACACCTGATACTTCTGAGAGTAAGGTAGAAGCTATAAAACCCTTTCCTACCACAGACATACACACAGACTACGGAGGCCCCTGCACATCGGTCACAGCCTGTGCAGAGAATCCAGGTACCTGGTCAGGGCTGGGGTGTCTGCTGGAGGTGCCCAGTAGGGCAGTAGCGATCACCACCTGGCAGCAGGAACTCGTTTTTGAGTCAGGTGAGCGTTCGCAGAGACTCCTGTACAGACCCTGGTGGCGCCCCTCCCCTATCCCCTGGACCCACCTGGCTCCTGGCAGCTGGGGAGACAGTTGCGTGCCTCTTGCCAGCACCCCACTTCAGGTGTGCCCCGTGGCTTCCCTCGGCTTTTCTGCCTCTGAGCTTTGTCTCTAGCTGGAAAGTGTCATTCAGCCCTGGATCAGGCACAGCCTGGAAACTGAGGAAGCTGAGGCCTTGGGGTACCCCTCCACAGCGCAGGCAAGGAGTCAGTGAATAAAAAGCTTTCTGTCCTTAGGTGGAACAATGTGGAGGGCTCCCAGCAGGATTGCCTCCAGGTGCCCACGATGGTAACTAGCTCAGAAGACACCATGGCTGAAGAAATCTTTGGTGCTGTAGAATGCCCCACTTTCTGGAGGTGTCTACTTGCTTCTTTGTAGTATCATTTAACTCGCTCCTCTCCCCTGTATTTCCTGTAACTACGAGTCAGCCCTAAGGTTCAGCTCGTTGGCAGACTCTGTCGGTACCTCGTGTGTCCCCTTGACCAATCCTGGGACCATCTGTGACTGCTGCCCCACGGCCTTCCTGTGTCTTCCAACCTGGAAACATTCTTTGGCCATGAGGAGAGGCGGAGAGTTAACACCCCAGGAGCCACCTTATCCAGTGCAGGGAGGGAGGTGGAGGCTACATCCTCCAGCGTACTTGCTTCTCTGTGTGTGTGTGTGACATTTGTTCTACAGTCTTTCAGAGGGTCCCCAGAGGCACTGAGCCCCAGTTGCCCGAGAGGAGACCGGCTCATTAATTCACTCTTTATTGGCTTTCTTCCTACCCTGCCTTACTTCCCCACTCCCTTCAGGGTGCTTCCTGGATCATCTCCCAAATAAACTGCTTTGCACCCAAATCCTTTTCTTAGAGTCTGCTTTTTGGGGAATCCAAACTAAGACAGACTTCATTTGACATCACATCAGGAGACACACATTGTTGTGCTAAGACTGATGGGGGTTCAGGCAATGACAGCTGATCACTCAGTAATAAACTCCCCCATCAACCTTTCATATAATAATTTTATCCATTGATGATTATTGCCTGAATCCATTACTTTATTAGGGGTTGTAAAAAGATGATTTCCTAATCCTGTCAATCCTTCCACATTTAATAGTTGGAATTTTTAAAATAAAGAACTTACCCTTGTAAACTGCGACTTTTTGATTGCACTGAAATATTTAATAGAAGAAAGGCAAGATAAGGGCCTAATTCTTTCTTTTCTATTGCTAATTCTCAGGACAAGGAATTGTGCCCTAGTTGCCACTAATGATATTTAATGATATTTGTTTGGTTTGGGGCTCTCTCTGAGTATCAGTATGAACGAATGAGTGTTTAAATACTCAGTGTTTTTAAAATCACTTTCAGACATTGTTCTTGCTGATGCTCAAATCATCCCATCTTTAACCAGTGGGTATCCCTTCCTGTGGCTCCTATGTCCTTTGGACATGATTCTATTACTATTTGACAATGTCCTTGCTTTCTGGTCCAACAAGAGGTCCCAGGCTCATGCTGTCTATTTCCTGCTGAAGACCTGGAATCAGCATTCCTCCAAGGAGTGGGGTACTTGGTAGTTGTAGAACATAATCTGGACACTAGGTGTGCTCATTTGCTACTGGGTTGCAATTGCTTCTAGGCTTCTTCAGTATGTAGGGGAAATATATACTTTTAAGGAGGGGGAAAAATGGTTTATGACTTGATGGTGATACTTCCAATTCAGATTTAACATTCAGGAATTTTACATCTTTGGTCTTATCCTCATATCTCATACACTGAAGACCTTGAGTTCAAAAATTAACATAATTACATATTTGCATTGTCCTGTGATACATAAAAAATAGATCCAGAAATAATGTCAATATTTTTAATAAGACTTCCAAATGATGTTTTTTTTTTCTTTTAAAGATTTGTTTATTTATTTATTCCCCACCCCCACCCCCCTTGTTTTATGCTCACTGTCTGCTCTCTGTGTGTTCTTCTGTGTCTGTTTGTCTTCTCTTTAGGCAGCACTGGGAACCAATCTTGGGACCTTTCTGAGCGGAGAGAGGCGCTCAATCTCTTGAGCCACCTCAGCTCCCTAGTCTGCTCTGTCTCTCATTATCTCTCTTCTGTGTCTCTTTTTGCTGTGTCATCTTGCTGCACCAGCACTCTGTGTGGGCCAGCTCTCCAACTTGCCTTTCACCAGGAGGTCCCAGGAATCGAACCCTGGACCTCCTATGTGGTGGACCGGAGCCCAGTTGCTTGAGCCACATCCACTTTCCCCAAATAATGTTGTTTTTTTTTGTCTATATATATTTTTTATTTTGTAGAAAGTGTTCCTGCCATGAACACTAGTGTTCTTTTTTTTTTTTTTTTTTTAATTTTTTATTTATTTTTATTGTGGGTAAAAATCAAAATTCTCACAATACATACAAACATTTGCAAAATGATATATAAATATATATGCATATATGTGTATTTGCTTATAAAAATGTTATTTATATATATATATACATATATTTTAAGAGGTGCTTAGATTACCCAAAATATTACACGGAACCCACTGGGATTCCCATGTTGCCCACCTCCCACACCTCCCACCACATCCCACACAAACATCTCCCACAAGTGTTTTAACGTTTCTTTGCAGCTCTTTTTTACCTTAGAAAAAATTTCTTTACAGATGTAAAGTCAATGCGGCAGTTTGATATTATTTATGAATTCCAAAAAGAGATATTGATTATGTTTGTAAATTGGTCTGTTCCTCTGGGCATGATATCCTTTGATTGTATTAAATTCAAAGGTTTTACATTTACTTGATTATGTTAAGAGTAGGGTTTTGATTCAACCCTGTCATTAGGGCATGGAGGGTTGAGTCCCTGCCCCCTTGGTGGGCTATATAAACGGACACTAAGTCAAGGAGAACAGAGAAGATACACAAGAATAGAGAGAGCTCCATAGACATGGCAAAGGAGAGAACTTGATCCTGGGGCCCTGGAGAGAGATAAGCCATTTGCCTGATAGTTTGCAGCTGGAGAGACCAGAGCCCTGAGCAGCTATGGTCTGGAAAGAAATGAGCCCTCAAGCCTACAGCTGAGATCAGAAGAAGCTGGGCCCACGGAGCCTTAAGAGAGATAGGAAGGTTGGATCCTCACAGACATGCCCGCCATCTTGTTTCAACAAGTGACAACCGACTTGGGTGAGGAAGTACCTCTTATGTTACCTTGAGTAGGACTCTTTAGTGCCTTATAACTGTAAGCTTTTAGCCCAAATAAATACCCTTTATAAAAGCCAACAGATTTCTGGTATTTTGCATCAGCACCCCTTTTGGCTGACTAATACAGTAAATAAGCTGGTGCAAAAGGCACTTAAAGTAATCATCGTGGTTATATCACCAACTTGCATATACTTAGGTTCCTTCATTTCAGACTGTTTTCAAATTTGGGGGGATTGTTTTTTTTCTGCTTTTCATCTCTTGTTATTTTGAATATGTAAAAATATTTATCTGATTCCAAAGTCAAAACCACATAACAATGTATGTTTAGAGAGTTTTGCTCCCATCAGTGCCCCTCCACCCTCTTTCACCTCCTCTAAATAATCATTTTTATTGTTTTTTGTTGTTTTTGTTTTTTTCGCAAATATAAGCAAATTTTTATATATATTTATATCCCCCCTCACCTTGATGATAAGCAAAAGGTAGCATATTATATATTCAGTTCTATAACTTATGCTTTTCATTTTACAGTATATCCTGGATATTGTACCATTGCAGTGTACCTCCCACATTTCTTTCTTTTTTCCTTTTTGGGTGATTCTTTTTTTATTAGAGAAGTTGTAAATTTATAAAAAATCATGCATAAAATACAGATTTCCTATATACAACCCAATTGTTAACACCTTGGATTAGTACAGAACATTTTCTATAACTATTAACTATAGCCCAGGGTTTACATTAGGATTCACTCTGTGTTGTACCGTCTGATGCTTTAAAAAATTTATTCTAATAACATATATACATATTATGGTTAAAATTTCCCCTTTTCACCATATTCAAATATTTAATTCAGTGGTATTATTTTATATTCTCAATGTTCTGCTACCAATCACTACACCCAATACCAAAACTTTTCCATCAACCCAAATAGAAACTTTGTACGATTTAAGCATAAACTCCCTATTCCCTACCCCCACCCTGGCCCCTGGAAAACAATATTCTAGTTTCTGAATCCATAAATTTGTTTATTCTAATTATTTCATATCAGTGAGATCACACAATATTTGTCCTTCTGTGTTTGGCTTATTTCACTTAACATGATAGCTTCAAGGTTCATCAATTTTGTTGCATGTATCAGAACTTCATTTCTTTTCACAGCTGAAAATATCCCCTTACATGTATATACCACATTTTATTTATCCATTCATTGGTTGATGGACACTTGGGTTGCTTCCATCTTTTGGCAATTGTGGATAATACCATAATGCCACTATGAACATTGGTGTGCATATATATATGTGAGTCCCTAGTTTCAATTCTTTTGGGTATATAATGAGAAGTGGGATTGCTGGGTTATATAGTAAGTGTATACTTAACTTTCTCAGGTACTGCCACAGTGGCTGCACCATTTTAAGTTAAACCAACAATGAATAAGTGTTCCTATTTCTTCATATACTCTCCAACACTTGTAATTTTATTTTTTTAAGTAGTGTTGCAGTTGGGCAGTTTGATGTAATTATGAATTCCAAAAATATAATTGGATCATGCTTGTAAACTGATCTGTTAATCTGGGCATGATTAAGTTATGATTAGGGCATTGATTGGGCCACATCAGTAGGACATTGAGCCCCACCCCTTGGTGGGTGGGGAATCGAATATAAAAGGCAAGGCAAAGAACAGAGTTGAAGCGGTTTTTGAGAAGCAGTTCTGATGTTGGAGATTTGATGTTGGAGAAGGCCCCAGGAGAAGAGAAGTGAGCCGTTCGCCTGATAGTCTGCAGCTGACCTTGTGGAGGAACCAGAGCTAAGCCCGGAGAGAAACGCAGCCCCGGGAAGAGAGGAACCCAAGAAGCCTGAACCCTGGCAAACGTTGGCAGCTGTCTTGCTCCAACACATGGCAATGGACTTTGGTGAGAGAAGAAACTTAACGCTTTATGGCCTGGTATCTGTGGACTTCTACCCCAAATAAATACCCTTTATAAAGACCAACCCATTTTTTGGTATTTCACATTAGCACGCCTTTTGCTGACTAATACAAGTAATAACCATTATAGTGGGTGTGAAATGGTAAAATGGTATCTCATTGTGGTTTTGATTTACATTCCCCTAATAGCTAATGATGTTGAACATCTTTTCATTACTTTTTGGCCATTTACATACCTTCTTTGGAGAAACATCAATTCAAGTCTTTTGCCCATTTTTAAATTGGGTTGTTTGTCTTTTTGTTGTTGGAGTTGTAGGATTTCTTTATATATTCTGGATGTTAAACTTTTATTGGATATTTGGTTTCCAAATAGTTTCTCCCATTGTGTAGGTTGTCTTTTTCTTTCATGATAAAGTCCTTTGATGCAGAAAAAGTTTTTGATTTTTATGAGGTCCCATTTTTCTGTGATTTCGTTTGTTGCTTGTGCTTTGGGTGTAAAGTTCAAGTTGATTTCTGTATATGGCATGAGATAGGGATCCACCTTTATTCTTTTGCAAGTGGACATCCAGTTTTCCAAGCACCATTTGCTAAAGAGACAATTATTTCCCAATTGAGTGGATTTGGCATCTGTGGCAGTTTGATATAATTATGAATTCCAAAAATAGATATAGATTATATTTGTACACTGGTCTGTTCCTCTGGGTGGAATTAAATTATGATTAGGGGGAAGTGGCTGTGGCTCAATCAGTAGGGCTCCCGTTTACCATATGGGAGGCCCCGGGTTTGGTTCCCGGGGCCTCCTGGTGAAGGCAAGCCCGCCCGCACGGCATGGTTAGCTGACCCAGCGAGCACAAGCAACAAGGGGGGGATAAATGAATAAATAAATAAAATCTTAAAAAAAAAAAAAAAATTATGATTAGGGCTTTGATTGGACCATGCCAGTAGGACGTTGAGTCCCTGCCCACCAAGGGTAAGGACTCAGAGATAAAACTACATGACAGAGCAGAGGAGTTAGTTGGAGTTTTGAGTTGGAGTTCTGATGCAGGGGTTTTAATGCTGGAGCCCAGGGAAGTAAGCACACAGAGGAGCTTGGTCATGAGGAAGGAGAGAAGGCCCCTGGAAAAGAGACAAGCCATTCACTTGATAGTCTACAGCTAGCCTTGTGTAGAAAAGTAAACTTGAGCCCAGAGAGAAGCAAGCCCCAGGAAGAGAGGAACCCAGGAAGCCTGAACTCTTGGCAGATGCTGGCAGCCATCTTGCTCCAACACGTGGCAACAAACTGGTGAGGGAAGTAACTTATGCTTTATGGCCTGGTAACTGTAAGCCTCTACCCCAAATAAATACCCTTTATAAAAACCAACCGAGGGAAGCAGCTGTGGCTCAATCAGTAGGGCTCCCGTTTACCATATGGGAGGCCCCGGGTTCGGTTCCTGGGGCCTCCTGGTGGGGGCAAGCCCGCCCGCACGGCGTGGTTAGCTGACCCAGCGAGCACAAGCAGCAAGGGGGGGATAAATGAATAAATAAATAGAATCTTTAAAAAAAAAAAAAAAAAAAAAAAAAAAACCAACTGATTTCTGGTATTTTGCATCAGCACTCCTTTGGCTGACTAATACAGCATCCTTGTCAAAAATCAGCCATAAATGAGATAGTTGATTTATGGACTCAATTAGATTCCTTTGGTCTATATGTATGTCCTTGTGCCAGTACAGTGCTGTTTTTGATTACTGGAACATTGAAATAAGTGTTATTTTTTAATTTAGTTTAATTTTTTTTGGAGGTACCGGGGCTGGGGATTGAACCCAGGATCTCATATATGGAAAGCTAGCACTCAACCACCAAGCTACACTGGCTCCCTGAATTAAGTTTTGAGATCGAGAAGTGTGTGTCCTCCAACCTGATTCTTCTTTTCCAGGATGGCTTTGGCTATTCAGAGCCCCTTACCCTTCCATATAAATTTGATTGGCTTTTCCATTTCTGCCAAGAAGGCTGTTAGAATTTTGATTGGGATTGTGTTGAATCTATAAATTGCTATGGGTAGAATTGACATCTTAACAATTTTAAGTTTTATAAACCATGAACATAGACTGTCCTTCCATTTATTTAGGTCCTCTTTGATTTGTTTTAACAATGTTTTATAGTTTTCTGTGTACAAGTCCTTTACATCCTTGGTTAGATTTATTCCTAGATATTTGATTCTTTTACTTGCTATTGTAAATGGAATTTTTTTATTGATTTCTTCTTTTGATTGTTCATTACTAGTTTAGAAACACTACTGATTTTGGGGTGTTGATCTTGTCCCTGCAACTTTGTTAACTTTGCTAGTTTTAGTAGTTTTGTTGCATATTTTTCTGGATTTTCTTTATATAGGATCAAGTCTACAAACAGGAAAAGTTTCACTTCTTCCTATCCAATTTAAATGCCTTTTTTTTTTCTCTTGCCTAATTGCTGTAGCTAGGACTTCCAGTACAATGTTGAAGAATGGAGGTGGAAGTGGGCGTCTTTGTCTTGTTCCTGATCTCAGAAGGAAAGCTTTCAGTCTTCCACCATTGAGTATGCTGTGGGTTTTCCCCCTTCTCATATTGAGGAAGTTTCCTTCTTATTCCTAGTTTTCCAGGAGTTTTTATTGAGAAGGGGTGCCTCTGAGCTTTCTCTTTAGCTGGATTTTGTCAAATGCCTTTCCTGCCTCAATCAAGATGATCATGTGTTTTTTCCCCTTCATTCTCTTAATGTGGTGTATTACATTAATTGATTTTCTTTTGCTGAACTACCCTTGCATACCTGGGATTCCACTTGATCAAAAATTCTTTTTTTTCTTAGATACCGGGGTCAGGGATTGAACCCTGGACCTCGTAAGTGGGAAGACAGCGCTCAACCACTGAGTCACAGCACCTCCCCTGAGTTGGTTTTTACGTTTGATTGTTGTTTGTTTTTGTTTTTAGGAGATACTGGGAACCAAACCTGGGACCTCCCATGTAGGAAGCAGGCACTCAACCACTTGAGCCACATCTGATCCCCCCCAAATTCTTTTGATTTGCTATTGTATTTGGTTTGCTAGTATTTTGTTGAGGATTTTTGCATCTATATTCATATAGAATATTGATCTGCAGTTTTCTTTCCTTGTGATATCGTTATCTGGTTTTGGGATGAGGTTGATTTTGGTCTCATAGAATGAGTTAAGGAGTGTTCCCTCCTCTTCAGTTTTTTGGAAGAATTTGAGCAGGATTGCTATTAATTCTTCTTGGAATGTACAGCAGTTTGAATTTGGTGAATCCCCAAAAGACAAAGATTATGTTTTTAAAGTAATCTATTCCTGTGGGCATGATACCATTTGATTGCATTAAATTCAGTTGAGGAACACCCCCCCCCTTTTTTTGAAATCACAAAAGACAAACAACCCAACCAAAAAATGGGCAAAAGACCTGAAGTGACATTTGTCCAAAGAAGAAACACAAATGATGAAAATACACATGAAAAAATGTTCAACATCACCAGTGATCAGGGAAATGCAAACCCAAATCACAATGAGACATCACTTCACACCCATCAGAATGGCCATCATCAAAAAGACAGAAAACTACAAGTGCTGGAGAGGATGTGGAGAGATAGGAACACTCATTCACTGTTGGTGGGAATGCACTGTGGAGGACTGTTCGGCAGTTCCCAAAGAAGATGAATATAGACCCACCACGTGACCCTGCAATACCACTACTGGGCATATACCCAGAAGACCTGAGAGCAGTGACAGGAACAGACATCTGCACATTGATGCCCACAGCAGTGCTACTCACGATTGCCAGAAATTGGAAACAACCCAGGCATCCATCAACAGATCAATGGATAAATAAACTGTGGTGTATTCACACGATGGAATATTATGCAGCCAATGAGGTGAGATTTCTGTAGTTCTCCATCATCACATCCCAGTATAAGCCCTTCTGCTCAGAATGCAGTTGAGTCCATTCCTCCTTGGTGAATTCTATAGCCATGTTCTTGAATGTCAATGGTTCCAGTTGAGGGCCCTTTGATTAAGTTACTTGATGAGATTCCTTTAGGGCTTTTGATTGGACTAGGTCAGTGAGGCATGAGTTAGGTTGAATCTTGCCCTTTTGCTGGGTCTGATACAAACAGATACACAGAGAGAGACACACACAAACAGACACAGGAAAAGGAAGCCGCCATTTTTTAATCCTGCCATGTGAGATAGGAGTAAAGGATTCCTTAAGCATGAAGCCCCCAAGAGGCTGGGCCCACGGAGCAGCTCAAGAGGAAACGAACCCTGCTATATGCCTGTTAGCTTACAGATGAACTCGGGAAGAAAGTGGACCAGCCGAGACTGATATAGCAGGCCTGGAAAGGATTGTATGCCTGGTTGCCCTCAGCAGAGATCAGCGGCCATCTTGCTTCAGTACATGGCAGCTGATTTTGGTGAGAAAGTACCTTTTATTGTGCCTTGAAATGGACTCTTCACAGTCTTGGAACTGTAAGCTTTTACCTGAAATAAATTCCCTTTATAAAAACCAACCCATTTCTGATGCTTTGCATTGGCAGCCCTTTGGCAAACTAAAACAAAATGTTTGGTAATATTGCCCAGTGAAGCCATGGCCTTTTCTTTGCTGCAGAGGTTCTTTTCTTTTTATTTGTTTTTTTAATATATTTTTTATTTATTTTTAAAAGATACTTGGATTACATAAAATGTTACATAAAAAAAATATAAGAGATTCCTATATGCCCCACTCCCCACACCTCCCACTTTTCCCCACATTAACAACTTCTTTCATTAGTGTGGTACATTCATTGCAATTGATGTACACATTTTGGAGCATTGCCACTAAGCATGGATTATAGGTTACATTATAGTTTACACTCTCTTCCACTCAATTCTGTAGGTTATGGCAGGATACATAATGGCCTGTATCTGTCATTGCAATACCATTCAGGTCAATTCCAAGTCATGAAAATGCTCCCATATTACACCTCTTTTTCCTTCTCCCTGACTTCAGCACCTCCAGTGGCCACTGTCTCCACATCAATGATATAATTTCTTCCATTGTTAGAGTCACAATAAGTCTATAGTAGAATACCAGTAAGTCCACTCTAGTCCATATTTTATTCTCAAATCCTGAGGATTCTGGGATGGTGATCCCCATTCCACCTCTAATTGAGATGGGGCTTCGATCCCATATGGCTGATGGATGGGACTCTCTTGCTTGCAGTTGTAGACTCTCAGTTCCTTAGTGTGGTGGTTGTCCATCCTCACCTCCTTTTTAGTTGTCCTGGGTGAGTCCAATGAACTGGAGAATAGATGTTACAACTCTGCTGAGGCTCAGGACCCAGGTGGCATGTGGACAGCCCAGAGATTCAAGTCTCTTGGATGTACACCTACCAACTCCAGCACCAACGATAGGTTCAAGTAAAAGGGACAGAAGAAGCATATGTAGAGAAGTCACATCTGAGTCCAGCACTGTCACACTCAGGAGCACAAACTCCAAAGTAGGGTCCACTGGCAAGGCACCAAACTCCAGAGCTATCTGCCATGACCGTAGGACCTGGGTGTCTCTGGAGCCCTCAGGAGCCCCACTATTTGGGGTAGTATCTACTTTAGCTGTCTATGAGATCCTGCTGAGACATGCATAAGCATTACCTCTCTGATGACCTCCCGACTCACTTTGAAGTCTCTTAGCCATATAAACTCATTTGTCTTTACCTTTTCCCCCTTTTATTCAAGGTCTTTTTCCAGTTGCATCACCAGTTGGTGCGTGGTAGTAATTCCTCAGTGCCAGGGAGGCTCATACCCGGGAGTCATGTCCCATGCTGAGGGGAAGGTAATGCATTAATATGCTGAGTTTGGCTTAGAGAGAGGCTACATTTGAGCAACATGGAGGCTCTCAGGAGGTAACTCTTAGGCATCCTACAATACTAGGCTAAGTTGAAAATTCAAGAGCTAAAGGCACATAAGCATAGTTGTAAATATCAAGGGCCCATCAATAGACCACCCTTCTTCACTAGTCATTGCCCCTGTACTTGGGGGATTGTTGTTGTTCCATTAGAAAATGTGGCAGAGCCCCCCAGGATGGAAATTCAATAATCTTTCGGTTGTTGTGTGAATCTTTACCCATGGTGGTAATGCCCCATGAACATTTGAACATATTTATATACTTTATATGTATGCCCAGATGAAATTCCTCCCATGTATACCCCATCACTGACACCCGACACCAATGATCCTCCCCTGCCATAGTTGTAACCCTTCCATGATCCAAAACTTCTTCAAAAATGGAGCCAAGAATATTTCCAAATTCAATTAATAGGAAAATGAAATGATTAGGTTTAAACATAAGAAATAAAATACATAATAATTTAGGAAAACTAAAACTAAATTAAAGTTAAAAAAAAAAATTGGGGTATTAAAAAAAATGTTGTAGGTGTTCTTAACAAGGTGTCCGTGAGCCTGAATTGAAATTCAAAAAGCATTATTCTTGGGGTCGGATGTAACTCAACTGGTTGGGCATCCGTCTCCCATATGGAGGGACCCGGGTTCGATCCCCGGGACCTCCCGGTAAAAAAAAAAAAAAAGCATTATTCTTGTGGAGACATGTTGGTGCAGGTGTGATATATTTATTAAATAATACACAGTGTAGTGTGGACTTAGTAAGGTGTCCATGGTTTTCACCTGACTGGCAAAGGGGTCTGTGGAACAAAAAAGGTTAAGAATCCCTGCTTTGTTGGGAGGTTTTTGATTACTCATTCAATCTCTTTACAATTGGTTTGTTGCGATCTTCTATTTCTTCTTGAGTCAGTGTAAGTAGTTTGTGTGTTTCTAGGAATTTGTCAGTTTCATCTAGGTTATCAAATTTGTTGGCAAACAGTTGTTCATAGAATCCCTTTACAGTCCTTTTTATTTCTGTGGGGTTGATAATAATATCCACCTTTTTGTTTCTGATTTTAGTTATTTGTATCCTCTCTCTTTTTTCATTTTGTCATCTAGCTATAGGTTTGTTGAGGTTATTATTCTTTACAAAGAACAAACTTTTAGGTTTTCTGTATTGCTTTTTCATTCTCTATTTCATTTATGTCCCCTCTAATCTTTGTTATTTCCTTCCTTCTGCTGGCTTTGAATTTAGCTTGCTTTTCTTTTTTAGATTCTCCAGTATTGAGGTTAGGTCTTTTTTTTTTTTACCGGGAGGTACCGGGGATCGAACCCCGGTCTCTCCATATGGTAGGCGGATGCTGAACCTCTTGAGCCACATCCGTTTCCCGAGGTTAGGTCTTGATTTGAGATCTTTCTTATTTTGTAATGTAATCATTTAGAGCTATAAATCTCCCTCTCAGCACTGCCTTTGCTGCATCCTATAAATTTTATTATGTTGTGTTTTCACCTCCAGACATTTCCTGATTTCCCTTGTGATTTCTTCTTTGATTCATTGGTTGTTTTTGTTTGTTTGTTTGTTGTTGTTGTAGTTGTTGTTGTTTTAGGAGGTACCAGGGATTGAACCCAGGACCTCATACATGGGAAGCAGGTGCTCAACCACTTGGTGGTTTTTTTCCTTATTGATATTCTGTCCAAAAGTGGTGTGTTGAAATCTCCTGGTATTAATGTAGAATTATTTCTTCAAATCTGTCAATATTTGCTTCATATATTTTGGGGCTCTGTTGTTAGGTGCATGTATATTTATAATTGCTATGTCTTCTTATTGAATTGACCCTTACATCAGTATATAATGACCTTCTTTGTCCCTTGTAGTAGTTGTTGATTTAAAGTCTATTAAAGTGGAGTATAGTTACTCCAGCTCTCTTTTGGTTACTACTTTCATGGTATATTTTTTCCCATTGTTTCACTATCAACCTACTTATGTCTTTGAATTTAAAGTGAATCTTGGTGAAGCGGATGTAGCTCAGGCAACTGGGCTCTCGCCTACCACATGATAGGTCACTGGTTTGGATCCCGGTGCTTTCTAAAGAAGACAGTGAGCTGGCGTGACGGGTGGCATGGTGAGCTGACACAACAAGAGACACAAAAAGAAAAAGCATAATGAGAGACACAACAAAGCAGGGAGCAGAGGTTCCTGGTGCTTCCTAAAGAAGATAGCAAGCTGACCCAATGGGCAGGTGCAGTGAGCTGATGCAACAAGATGATGCAACTGGAGATGCAGGGAGGAAAAACATAATGAGAGACAACAAAAGCAGGGAGTGGAGGTGGCTCAAGTGATTAGGCACCTTCCTCCCACATCAGAGGTCCTGGGTTCAGCTCCCGGTGCCTCCTAAAAAAACAAGGAAGATGAACAGACACAGCGAGTGCAAATATAAGGGGGTGGGGAGAAATAAATAAATTAAATTAATCTTAAAAAATAAAATAAAATAAAACAAAAACAAACAGCAAGCAAAACAAATGACAAAAAAAAAAAAAAAAAAAAACCAACTGAAGGAAATTGATGTGGCTCAGTGGTTGAGTGACAGCTTCCCACATGAGGTCCCAGGTTCAATCCTTGGCCCGGTATCTGAAAAAAATAAAAAAATTAAGTGAGTCTCTTGTAAATAGCATATGATTGGGTCATGCTCTCTCTTTTTTTTTTTAAAGATTTATTTACCTTTTTTTCATTCCCTCCCTCATTGTTTTATGCTCACTCCATCTCTCTGCGTCCATATGCTGTGTGCTCTCTGTGTCTGCTCATCTTCTCTTTAGGAGGCACTGGGAACCAAACCTGGGACGACCTCCCATGTGGGAGGGAGGTGCCTAATTGCTTGAGCCATCTCTGCTCCCTGGTTTGCTATGTCTCTCATTATGTTTTCCTCCATGTGTCTCTTGTTGCGCCATCTTGTTGCATTGGCCCATCGTGTCAACTCACTGTCTTGCTCGTCTTCTTTAGGAGGCACTGGGAACCGAACCTGGGACCTCCTATGTGGTAGACAGGTGCCCAACTGCTTGAGCCACATCTGCTTCCCTTCCTCTGCCTTTTGATTGGAGAGTTTAATCCATTTACATTTAAAGTAACTACTGAGGGAAGCGGCTGTGGCTCAATCAGTGGGGCTCCCGTTTGCCATATGGGAGGCCCCGGGTTCAGTTCCCAGGGCCTCCTGGTGAAGGCAAGTCCGCCCGCATGGCGTGGTTAGCTGACCCGGCGAGCACAAGCAGCAAGGGGGGGATAAATGAATAAATAAATAAAATCTTTAAAAATAAATAAATAAATAAATAAATAAATAAATAAATAAATAAATAAAGTAACTACTGATAATGCAGTCTTTTCTTCTGTCATTTCACTATTTTGTCTAAGTCATACTTTATTTGATCCTCAATTCTTCGATTAATACCTGCTTTCACCATATTTATTTGATTTTTTGTGTTGTACCATGTTGAGTCCCTTCTCATTTCTTTCTGAATAGATTTTTCATGTATTTTCTTTGTGGTTACCATGTGGTTAAAATTTAACATCCTGAATCTATAACAATCATATATGATTTGATACCAAGTTATCTTCAATAGCATGCATATACAGTTCCTCCATTCCCCCATCTTTTTTGTGTACTTGTTACATATTATATCTTTGTACATTTTAAGTCCAAAACTATAGATTTATCATTACTTTTTATGCATTTACATATTAACACCTGTAATATGTAAGAAGTGGAGTTACATAGCAAAAAATACAATGGAATTTATAATTATCATATGATTACCTTATCAGCAGTCTTTATTTCTTCATACCACTTTGATCCACTGTCTGGTGTCCTTTCCTTTCAGTCTGAAGTATTCCTCTTAGCATTGCTTGTAGGTCATGTTGAGTAGTAATGAACTCCCTCAGCTTTTGTGTATCTGGGAATGTCTTAATTTCTCCTTCATTTTTGAAAGAAAGTCTTGCCAGATATAAAATTCTTGGTTGGCAATTGTTTTCTTTGAGCATTTTAAATATTTCATACCACTGCCTTCTTACCTCCATGGTTTCTGATGAGAAAATGGTATTTAAATTTTACTAGGATTCTCTTGTATATAGCTTGTTGCTTTTTTTCTTGCAGCTTTCATAATTCTCTCCTTGTCCTTGGCATTGGACAAGTTGATTACTATATCTCTGGTTCTCTTTTAGATTATCCTGTTTTGGGTTCATTGGGCTTCTTCAATATGCATATTCATATCTTTCATTAAATTTGGAAAGTTTTCTGCTGTTATCTCTTTGAATATTCCTCTGTGCCTTTCTTTCTTCTCCTTCACCACAGGTCACTCAGGCAATGTTTGCCCTTTTTCATTCTTCTTTCTTTTGGCTCCTCAGTCTGAATCATTTCAATTGTTTTGTCTTCAAGATCATTACCTTTTTCTTCTGACACCTCCAATCTGCCATGAAAGCATCTAGGGACTCTTTCATTTCAGTTGTGTTCTTCAACTCCAGTTTTTCTGTTTGGTTCCTATTGAGACTTTCAAAGAGATTCCCATATTGTTCATTCACTGTTTTCCTCATATCCTTTCCTTTAGTAATTTCTCTGTGTTTTCCTTGAGAATATTGAGGATCCTTATTTTAAAGTCTCATCTGATTAGTCCAAAAACTGGTTTTCTTTGTTTATGGGTTCTGGGTTTTGTCTTATTCCTTTGGATGGGCCATCATTTCCTAGTTCTTTGTTTTGTAATCTTTTGTTGCACACTCTACACTTTAATATTTAATGTGTTAAAATATTAACACATCTGGGATTTAGACCCTGTGTTGTCTGTTCCTTATATTTGTATCCAAATAGTATATGTATTAGTCAGCAAAGGGGGTGCTGATGTAAAATACCCAGACATTGGTTGGTCTTTATAAAGGGTATTTATTTGGGGTAGAAGTCCACAGTTACCCGGCCATAAAGCGTAAGTTCTTCCCTCACCGAAGTCCATTGCCACGTGTTGGAGCAAGACAGCTGCTGACATTTGCCAGGGTTCAGGCTTCTTGGGTTCCTCTCTTCCCAGGGTTGCATTTCTCTCCAGACTTAGCTCCTCTGTTTCCTCCACAAGGTTAGCTGTAGACTATGAAGCTCTCTAGGCTTTGCTTCGCTCCACAAGGTCAGCTGTGAACTCTCAAGCAAATGGCTCATTTCTATCCCAGCGCCTTCTCTCCTTCCTCATGACCAAGCTTTCTTACTTCCCAGGGCTCCAGCTCAAGACTCCAACATCAAAATTGCTCCCACTGTCCTTTGCCATGACTTTTATATTTGATTCCCCCACCCACCAAGGGGTGGGGCTCAACGCCCTACTGACATGGCCCAGTTAAATCATAACTTAATCATGCCCAGATTAGCAGACCAGTTTACAAGCATGATCCGATATCTATTTTTGGAATTCATAATTACATCAAACTGCCAGACTGCAACAGTGTATAACAGATTTTCTTAAATGCAGTCACTAAGCAAAATGAACAAACCAAAGCAAAAAGCACCATTCACTACCTTGCAAATTGGCTTTGTTTTGGCTGGTAGCCTCCTTCAGAGCTTAGCCCTCCTATCAAGATCAGCCCAAGGCAAATGCCAAGTGCAGGACCCTCTCTGTCTTATCTGAGTCGCCATGTGTCCCAGTGCCTGCTTCTTTTCCTAGGCGTGTGCTTGCTAGAGGCCTTAGGAATTCCCTATTTCCTTTAACAGGAGTTAGAGTCCCCTCTACTCCCTTTTTTTTTTTTTTTTTTTTTTTTCAAGCTCAAAATGCGTATTTATTTCGCACTCCATTTACAAAGGAAGGTAGGATAGATGTGGGAAGGAACAAAGGAAACCAAACGATGATAGGCCTACACGTTTACATCACAAATGTAGGCAAAACTGGTCAGGAAGAGCCTTTCAATCCTACAGTCATAATCAGTTTCTGAAAATAAGAACATTTAGCTCAGAAAGAAGTTTTAGGTGGCTCAACCTATATGCTTCAAACTGGTGCTATTTTAATGAAGAAATTATAATTTTACGTTATTTAAAACGTTACTGGAAGCCAAGTGAACCAGATTACTACAGATTTTTTTAAGATGCAAAGCCTCTTCCCGTGTCCACGCTGCCTTCTCAAGGGCCCTCTTTGAACACTGACGTGAGCTCTGCACCTGGGATCTGTGAGTGCAGAGGTCTGAAGAGTCTTAGCGAATTTTAAGAACACTTGCTTCTGGTTTTGGAAGATCCAACATCTAACCAGCTACTGGGATCTCCCCCATGTATGTTGATGCTATTGAATGCTGAATACACAGCGTGAATGACTTTCCCAGCAGCTCAGTATTAAACGACTTAATGCTTCTCATTAGGGAACAGTAGCCTCTACTCCCTTTGAAACAGAATTTCACCCCTCCTGGGTGCTCTCTTCAGTGACTTAATGAGGTAGTCCTTTGTCCCAGGCTGCTTCAACTTGTTTCTCACTCCTGCTCCTCCCTGGATGTGGCTCAGTGTTCCACCAGACTCTGGAGTTTCAAAATAGTTGATTCAGACAGTTCCTGCCAGTTCAATAGTTGTTTTAAAGGAGGAACTGATTCCTGGAACTTCCTACTCCATCATCTTCCCACAATTCTCCCCACATTTCTTTGTACAGCTGTATAGTATTCCATTATGTGGTTGTACTACAGTTTATCAGCCAGTCCCCTAATAATAGACATTTGTATTATTTCCAATCTTTTGCTATTTCAAATAATGCCACAATGAATAACCTTAAGCATAAGTTATTTTAATATTTTTGCCTGTGTATCTTTGGTTTAGAATCCTAGAAGTGGGAATGCTGGGCCAAAGTGTAAATGCATAGTTAATCATGCATTTTTTTTCTACATATTGCCAAGTTCCCTTCCAAAAGACTGGTACTATTTTGCATTCCAACTAACAACCACTTTTCACTCATTCACTCGATAAACACATGTTGGACACCTACTATGCACCAGGTACTTGCTTACTTACTGAGGGTAGCACAGTGAAAACAATAAATACAGTCCCTGCATTTAAAGAACATATAGACGTGAATACATGAGAGTGAACAGATAATTACAGATATAATCCTTCATGATGTATATTAAGGGGGAGTATTAAATCTATAAAAGTTTACAACAAGGGGCCCTAGATTGATTGAAGGGTTGGGAAGACTTCCTTGAGGAATGACGTACAAGCTGATACCTGATAAACGAATAAGAATTAGCGAGAAGAATTGGGTTGGGAAAGTACCTGGGTCAAAGGAAATCAAAACAGAAATTACAATAATCAAATTAATTAAAAGAGAAACACTCTATATGAAGACCTATAAGGTACAGTAAACTAGATTCAGAAGATATTTTTAAAACTCAAATTATTTTATTTTTTTAATGTTGAAAATTAATTATATAGCTTAAGAAACTAGAAAAAGAACAAAATAAAAGAAAGTAGAAGAAAATTAATAAAGATAAAATAAGAAATTAATGAGGTAGAAAAGAAAAGAAATAAAAAGCCATCAAAAGGATAAATTAAAAGCTCTTTGAAATATTTTTTAAAAATATAAAACCACTAGCAGTTCCAATTAAGTAAAAAAGAGAATTATCATGTACATCAAGGATGAGAAAGGAGATAAAACTATGGCTACAGAAGTGACTAAAGAAATAATAAGAAAACATTATTGCAACAAATGTGTAAGTCTACAAGAGGATGACAGTCTATCAAAATATAAATGACAAATAAGAAATAGAAAAATTAAATAGACAAATAATCCAAGAAACAAATAAGAGGCTGTTAAAGTACTGCCATTAAAACTAGGCACAGATAGTTCCCTCTCTCTCCTCCCTGTCTCTCTGCCTTTCTCTGTATGTTTGCTCCACTCCAGTCTTGCAAATGCCCTAGGCTGAGTCATGCTGCTGCCCTCCATGACTGAGGTGGTTGGGGCACCATGTTTGAGAACTCTACCCAGATGGCATGGTGTTGGGAAGAGTTCCCCAAGGAACTATAAGCTGTGTCCACTGTGGGCACACCAGCATTTTCAGACAATGAAAACAGAGAGAACCAAGTAGAATGTGTAATAAGTTGAAGAATGATATGATGAATTGTGACCTCAGGTCAGACAATGCCACATGATATATCCAAAATTCAATTGGATATTATCTCAAATACCCTCTATTTAACATTCAACAAATATTTTTGGAACGTCTGTCTTGTGCCAGGCACTAAGGAATCAGTAAGGAACAAAAGAGACAGAGTATCCAAGAATACCTGGCCTCTTGGAGGTTATGTTCTGCCTGTGGAATTGTGTGACCATAAGAATATGACAGAATGAAAGATCTCATCAAGTTCAATGGTCTTTAATGTAAGACGAAAGCCATGTTTACATATCTTAGGAGACAAAGAAATGCAGAATCCACCCTCATCTTGAGTGAGAGTGTGACCTTCTTTGAGTACAAAAACTATTAGGTAATACACATATATGCATATAAAAAAAAAAATAAAAAAGAAACAAAACTATTAGGTAGGGGGATGGATGTGGCTCACATGGTTGGGTGTCTGTCTCCCATATGGAGGGACCCAGGTTTGATCCCCGGGACCCCCTGGTAAAAACAAACAAACAAAAAACAACATTAAGTAATATGAGTAATCTGAATCCAGGGAATAGCCTATGTGAGGTTCTTATTTCAAAGAGGTGGTTTAAAACACATGAATTCTCAGTCCAAATCCCAGTTCTACCACTTATTGGCTGGGTGACCTTGGACAAGTTCCTTATCTTTTCTGTGCCACAGCTTCCTTATCTGTAAAAGAGAGGTAAAACTTGTACTTATCTCTTGGGGTTGCTCATTTAAAAAAAACATTTATTGAGTGCTTACAAAATGCCAAGCATTATTCTAGGCATTTAGGGAGACATCAGGGAACAAAATTAAGATCCTGGCCCCATGGAGCTTATAGTCTAGCAGAAGGAGAAAAACAGTCAACATCGTAAGAAAGTAAATTATATGTAATTTAGGAGATGCTAAGTGCTGTGGGAAAAAAAGAAAAAGTGGAGCAGAGGAAGAGGAAGAACGAGGGCTGGGAAGGCAGGCTGCCATATTAGTAGATGGTCAGGGTTGGCCTCATTGAGGTGAGATTTGAACAAGGGCTTAAAGGAGATGAGGGAGTGAACCAAGCAGTTATCTGGGAAAAGAGCTTTCCAGGCAGAGAGAACAGCTGGTGCAAAGGCCCTACAGCAGGAGCTTACCTGGAGTGCTGGAGAAACAAGGAGCCCAGTGTGGCTAGAGCTGAGTAGGGGGGAAGGAATAGGAAAAGGAGTCAGATCATATAGGGCTTTGGAGACTATTGCAAGAACTTTGGCTTTTACTCCAAATGAAATGGGGAGCCACTGAAGGTTTTGAGCAGGGGAGTGACATAATCTGATTCACATTTTAAAATGATGCCTCTAGATACTATGATGAAAATAGAATGTAAGTGGGCAAGGTAGAAGCAGAGATACCAGTTAGGAAGGAGTAATTAAGGTGAGAGATAATGGTGGCTTAAACAAGTTTGATAGCAATGGAGGTGAACATATTTTGATGGTAGAACCACCAGAATTTCCCAATTGCCATGTGAGTTGTGAGAGAAAGAGAAGAGTCCACAGATTTTTGTCTGAGCAACTGGAAGGATGGCACTGCTGTCAACCCCGGAGAGGAAGCTTCAGGTGGAGCAGGCTTTGGGGATGGAATTCAGTTTTGAATGTTTAGCTTGAAATGTCTATGCCGCATCCAAATGGAGGTGCTGAGTAGGTGGTTGGATACATGAGTATGGAATTCAGAAGAGAGTTCAGGGGGGGTTGGATGTGGCTCAACTGGTTGGGCGTCTGTCTCCCACATGGAGGGACCCGGGTTCGATCCCTGGGACCTCCCGGTAAAAAATAAATAAATAAATAAAAACGGTTATACCAAAAGTAATTTGTATATGTCTTTGATACATTAAAAAAAAAAAAAAGTAAAAAAAAAGAAGAGAGTTCAGGTCTGATGATATAAATTTGGGAATCATGGGCATATAAATAAATGTATTAAAGACCATGGGATGGGATGAGATCACTGAAGGGATGAGAGTACACAGAGAAGAGAAGAGCATCAAAGACAGACCTGGGACAGCCAACATTAAGAAATAGGAGGGGAGAGTAGAAACCACGAAGGAGAGAGAATCTGAAGGGACCAGTGAGGTAGCAGGAAAACCAGAGGGAGTGGCATCCCGGAAGTGGTGTATCCAGGAAGAGAGAGGATCAGCCATATCAAATACTGCTCATAAGATAAAGAAGTTAGGGGGTGTGCTGAGAGCAAGGGACTCCTTGGATGGGTTTAGAAGAGACCAGAGGGAGAGGACTGGGAAGCAAGGACAGCAACTCTTTAAGGAGTTTTGTTACAAAGGTGAGAAAAAAATGGGGTGGTAGCTTGCAGGGCAGCATCTTCCTTGTTTTGTTTTATCATAAAAATCATAGCGTGATTGTTTGCTGTTGGGAATGATCTAGTAGACAGCACAAAAAGGATGACATTTGAGACAGAGGAGAGAATTGCTGGAAGGGTGTCCTTGATGAGGCATGAGGGATGAGTTGCAGACCCAAGGGGAGGGACTGTCTCTAGGTAGGAATGTGGAGAGTCCATCTGCAGAACCAGGCTGGAGTGCAGTATGTGAGGGTGAGGGGCTGAATGGTGGGCAGATATGGGTGGGTCTGTGGAAATTCTCTACTGGCGTCTTCGCTTTTCTCAGTGAGGTAGGAAGCAAGGGTACTGGCTGAGAATGAGATGGGGAGAAGATGTTGGGGGATTGAGTGGAGAGCAGAAGAGTGAAATAGTCCCCTAGGAGCCTGTGAGAGTGAAGGGTCTGTGGGCATGTGGCATGACTGCCAGGCAGCCTTCAGGACCCACTTGAGGTTTGTGGTCAAGGATCATGCTACCTAAATGTATAATATAGGAAAAGAACAGAATCGGGCACATAGAAAATGTTACATAAACATTAGCTATTATTATTTAAAATTAAATATAGAGCAGTCTAAAAGAACCAAACTTTAGTATTAATAATTTTGTGATAGTTAAAAATCTGCTTATATTTGGTATTTTATACATTTGTAATGTATAAGAGTATTTGGCCTATTAGGGTGACAACCTTGTACCTCGAATTTAAATATGTAACTGAGTAATTGATGAAGATTTCTGATTTTAATTGAAATCTTATTAAAGTAATGTACAATATTAAAACATCTAAGTGAGCTTTAGGTTCACCATATTTATTAGTTTAATTTCCCACATTGATAAGTATTATTTGTACTCAGGAAGGTTTAGTTGGTTAAGTGAGAAAATTTTAGAACTTAAAATATTTGAAGTCTCCTTAAAAATTGTTAGAATGTATTAGACATAAATAAAAAATAAGATTTGAACATAAAAGCCTAAGGAAGAATCAAGGTTTTTAAATTTGTCACTTTAATAAACTGATTCTTCATTTTTAAAAGAATTATAGACCATTAGCAAGTGGGATTTATCCCAGATATGCAAGGGTGGTTCAATGTAAGAAAATTAATTAATGTAATATACCACATTAACAGAATGAAGGGGAAAAAACACATGATCATCTTGATTGATGCAAAAAAGACATTTGACAAAATCCAGCACCCTTCTTGATAAAAATGCTTGGAAAACTAGAAATAGAAGGAAACTTCCCAAAATGAAAAAGGGCACCTATGAAAAAACCACAGTTCACATCACACTCAATGGTGAAAGACTGAAAGATTTCCCTCTGAGATCAGGAACAAGACAAGGATGCCCAGTGTCACCACTGTTATTCAACATAGCACTGGAAGTCCTAGCTACAGCAATTAGGCAGGAGAAAGAAATAAAAGGCATTTAAATTGGAAAGGAAGAAGTGAAAGTTTCCCTGTGTATAGAAGACTTGATCCTATATACAGAAAATCCTGAAAAAATACTCAACAAAACTACTAAAACTAACAAACAAATTCAGCAAAGTGGCGGGGACAAGCTCAACACCCAAAAATCAGTAGTGCTTCTAATACTAGTAATGAACAATCAGAAGAAGAAACTAAGAAAAAAATTCCATTTACAACAGCAAGTAAAAGAATCAAATATCGAGGAATAAATCTAATCAAGGATGTAAAGGACTTGTAGACAGAAAATTGTAAACATTGTTAAAAGAAATCAAAGAGGGGGCGGATGTGGCTCAAATGGTTGGGCGTCCGTCTGCCATATGGAGGGACCTGGGTTCGATCCCGGGACCTCCCGAAGGCTCATGGGCTGCCAGGCTCTGTGTGCCGCTGAGCCGTCGGGCCCCGAGAGCCATGCAGCAGGATGATGACGTAACAGGGGAGAGACAAAACGAGATGCTCCAAAAGCTCCAGAAGCCAGGAGCTGAGGTGGCGCAGGCAGCAGAATACCTCTCTCCTACATGGGAGGTCTCCAGGATCGAATCCTGGTGAAGACTGGAGGAGGAAGATGAGAAGAGATGGCAGGAAACAGACAGGGAGAATTGCCCAGCGAATGGACACAAAAAACAGCAAATGGGGCAGGTGGGGGGTTAAAATGGATAAAGTAAATAAATAAATCTTTAAAAAAAAAAAAAAAGAAAAAGAAATCAAAGAGGACCTAAATAAATGGAAGGACATTCAGTGTTCAGGGATTGGAAGACTAAATATTGTTAAGATGTCAATTCTACCCATAGCGATTTACAGATTCAACACAATCCCAATCAAAATTCCAACAGCCTTCTTGGTAGTAATGGAAAAGCCAAACTTCAAATTTATATGGAAGGGTAAGGGGTCCTGAACAGCCAAAGCCATCTTGGAAAAGAAGAACCAAGATAGAGGACTCACACTTGCCAATCTTAAAATGTATTACAAAGCCACAGTAATCAAAACAGCATACTACTGGCACAAGGACAGACATATAGACCAGTGGAATGAAATTAAGAGTTCAGAAATCAACCTTCACATTTATGGCCAACTGATTTTTGACAAGGGTGCCAAGTCCATTCATTAGGGAAAGAATACTCTCTTCAACAAATGGTGCTGGGAAAAATGGAGGTCTTAGTGCAAAAGAATGAAGGTAGACCCCTACCTCACACAATATACAAAAGTCAACTCAAAATAGATCATAGACTTAAATATAAAAATCAGAACTATAAAGCTCCTAGAAGAAAATGTATGGAAGCATCTTCAGGATCTTGTGTTAGGCAATGGTTTCTTAGACTTTACACCCAAAGCACAAGCAACCACAAAAGAAAAATAAAGAAATGGGACCTCATCAAAATTTAAAACTTTTGGGCATCAAAGAACTTTATTGGGAAGTGGATGTGGCTCAAGTGATTGGGCTCCCGTATGGGAAGTCCAGGGTTCGTTTCCCAGGTCATTCTGGTGAAGGGCAGGCTGTCCTGCACGGAGAGCTGGCACAGCAGAATGATGTAACAAAAAGAGACACAGAGGAGAGACAATAGGAGATGCAGCAGACCAGGGAGCTTAAGTGGTACAAGAGATTGAGCACCTCTCTCCCACTTCGTAGGGTCCCAGGATCGGTTCCCGCTTCCACCTAAAGAGAAGACAAGCAGACACAGAAGAATACAGAAAGCAGACAATGAGCACAGGACAACTGGGGTGGGGGGTAGGGGGAGAAATGAATAAATAAATAAATCTTAAAAAAAAATAACTTTATCATGAAAGTAAAAAGACAATGGAATGGGAGGAAATATTTGGAAACCATATATATAAAGGTTTGATATCCAGAATATATAAAGAAATACAACTCAATGACAAAAAGACAAACAACCCAATTAAAAATACAGGCAAAAGACTTGAACAGCTGTTTCTCCAAAGAGGATAAAAAATAGTCAAAAGAGCTCATGAAAAGATGCTCAATATCACTAGCTATTAGGGAAATGTAAATCAAAACCACACTAAGATACCATTTCACACCCACTAGAAGGCTACTTTAAAAAAATAGATAAAAAAATAAATGAAAAGTTACAAATGTTGGAGAGGATATGGAGAAATAAGAACACTCATTCATTGTTGGTGTGAATGTAAAATGGTGCAGCGCTATGGAAGACAGTTTGGCGGTTCCTTAGAAAGCCAAGTATAGAATTTTCACATGACCCTGCTATCCCACTTCTAGGTTTATACCCAAAAGAATTGAAAGCAGGGACTCGAACAGATATTTGCATACTGATGTTCATCTGCTGTCTTATTCAGAAAAGATGGAAGCAACCCAAGTGCCCATCAACCAGTAATTGGATAAATAAAATGTGGTATACTCATACAATGGAATATTACTTAGCTATAAAAAGGAAGGAAGTTCTCAAACGTGACAAATGGATGAACCTTGAAGACACCATGTTGCGTGAAATATCAGACACAAAAGAACAAATATTAAATGATCTCTGTGCTATGAAATAATTAGAATAAGCAAATTCAGAGAGTAAGAAACTAAAATACAGGTTACTAAGGACAGGTGTGGTGGTAGGGAATGGAGAGTTTATGCCTAACTTTTTCAAGGTTTCTATTTGGGTTGATGTAAAAGTTTGGGTAATGGATGGTAGTGATGTATTGTGAATATAATAAGTATAAAATGTTTGAATGTGGTTAAAAAGGGAATTTTAGGGTTTCTATGTGTTACTAGAATAATTTTTTTTTTTTAAAGCACAGGACTGTATAATACAAAGAGTGAATCCTAATGTAAACCATGGCATATAGTTAATAGTACAATTATAAAAATGTTCTTTCATCAATTGTAACAAATGTACCATACTAATGCAAGGTGTACATAGGAACTTTGTATTTTATGCATGATTTTTCTGTAAACATAAAACTTCTCTTAAAAAAAAACAAACCAATAATAAACTCTCTTAACAATTGTCTCTGCAGAGAAGAGTCATCCTCAAGGGCATCAAAGAATAACATCAACAAATTCCAGGAGGAGCCAATTCTTGCAGGAGAAGTAATCAGAGTCCAAGACAAACTATCTTGCTGGAGAAGGTCATGTTGGGAACTGTGCGCCATGAGTGGGCACAACATGGAGAAGGAAAGGACTGAGGGTGGAGGGCAGGCTGGAGAGGAAGAATGGTCACCCAGCTGGAGTGGTTGCTGAGAGTTCAGTCTTCAGAGCAGCTCAGAGGCATGAGAGAGGCAAATTGAAAGGAAAAGGAGTCAAGAAGGCTATTTCAGGTATGAGCATTCTTCACTGGATCCCCTTTTACATTATTCAGGAAACACCAGTAAAAAATTGAATTAAAAAAAAAAAAAAACTTTTATTTTGAAATAACTTCAATCTCAAAGGACAGTTGCAAAAATAATGTAAAACCAATATAGACAATGCCAATGTACTCCCTACCCAAATTTACCAAGTTTTAATATTTTGCCCCATTTATTATATCAGTCTATCTATCTATCTATCCATCTATCTATCATGTATCTATGTCTATTCATCTATATATGTATCTTTTCTAAACATTTGAGAGTAGTTGCATCATCATGCTCCTTGAACACGTAATACTTCCATATAAATGAATTGCTTTACTTTGGTTGCTGAACAGCCCTTCTAATGCAATTCCAGGCCAAATCATGCAGGGCCCTGGTTTAGGAGAACCTGGGGCCTCCACGTAGAAAGTGGCTTGGGGAGGGTACTCGTGGTCCTGTGCCTACAAGGGGCTGAACCTGGAAAGTATGTGGGTTGGGGGTCTAAGACAGGGTGCCTTGCTGTGGGCAGAAATAGCTTGTGAGTCTTTTCCTGAGCCTGGAAGGAGCCATCCTCAGGACTGATTCCCTTAGCCTGATTCCTGACTCGCCAAATAGCCTTCTGGGTCTGGTATGGTTTCGTTTTGATTTTCAACCCCTCTCTATTTAGTGTTTACTATATGCCAGGCATTGCTCTGAGTATTATACACGAAGATCTCGTTAAATTCTCATAAAGATTTTAGGAAAAGGTAGTCAAGGCTGCCTGGCCCTCGAGCCTGAACACTGAACCGCCATGCTACATTCTTCTCAGTGATGAAGGCTACCTCCCAGCATCATTGATCCCAGGCTTAGCAGGCAAGCCTGAGTTATGGAAAGAGAATAATGCATCCTATGTATTGGTCAGTAGTATCACTTAACAGGGACAATTGTTCAGGGCATAGAGGAAAAAGGGAATATTCCCAGTTTTCTTTAGAAAGCCAGCATGACCCTGTCCCCCCAAATTCAACAAGGATAATGTAGAAAAGAATAGAATAGACCAGCCTCACTTAGCCATATTGATGCAAAACTCCTAAATAAAATTGTGGGAGAATGAGAAATGTGAGGTTTCTTGTGCAACTGCATTTGTAGATTGAGCTTCATATTCTTTGAAAAATATTAGCAAAAAGAACATTGCAGTGTATTAAGAGAGAAATATACCATGATCAAGTGGTATTTATTATAGGAATGTGAAGATGGTTCAATATTAATGTCTATTGCTATAATTTATTCTAGCAAATAGATTACAATAATGGTTTAAAAGAAAAATATACCATGACTAAGTGGTATTCTTTACAGGAATAAAAAGATGGATCGTTAGTAGAAGATCTATTAATATAGTTTTTCTTATTAATAAGTAAAAAAGAAAAACTATATAATATTATTAAAAGATAATGAAAATGCACTTGATAAATTTAATACCCATAACTAAATTTTTTAAATTTTAGTAAAATAGGAATAAAACGCTTTCTTATGATTATTTTTAAATGTCACAAACCAACTTTAAGCATCACGCTTCACAATAAAACTCTAAAAATAATCCCATTAGGTAAAGAACAATCAAAGATCCCTAATACCACAACTCATAATTAACATTGTTCTGAAAGTCCTAGTTGATTTAATTAGGAAAACGCATTAAAAGAACTATAAATACTAGAAAGAAGACAAAATAATCATTATTTAAAGTTAACATGGTTACATATCTGGAGACATCTCCCCTGAAAGTCATTAAAAATACCACGTGAGTCCAGGAACAAGGCCCACTACAAATATACATGGAATCAATAACGTTCCCATGACACAATAAAATGCGGTTAGAAAATACAGTGGAAAAGGGTTCCATTCATAATATCAGTAAAAACATAAAATAACTAGAAATGCACTTAAAAACGTGTATAATACCCTTTTGGGGGAAAAGTGCTACCAAGGGACATGAAAGACAGCTTGGAGGTATATAAATACCTTGTCTTGAATAGAAATGCTCACTATTTCAAACCCACCCATTTGCCTCCAATTAATATAAAAATTTACATTTTGCAATTCAAAATCCCCAAAGGTCTCATCTTAGAGCCTTACAAAGCGATTCTGAAGTTCATTTGAAAAATAAAGCTATAGGGGAAGCAGCTGTGGCTCAATCAGTGGGGCTCCCGTTTGCCATGTGGGAGGCCCATGAATAAATAAAATCTTTTAAAAAAATAAAAAAATAAAAAAAACTAAAGCTATAAGAATATTCTGAAAAAAGTCTGAGAAATAAGAGTGAGAATGAACTTACTCATCTATTAAAATATATTACAAAGTTTTAGAAGTTAAAACAATATGATGGGAAACAGATGTGGCTCAAGTGTTTGGGCTCCCGTCTACCATATGGGAGGTCCAGGGTTCGATTCCCGGGGCTTCCTGGTGAAGGCAAGCTGGCCCCACAGAGAGCTGGCACAGCAAGATGGTGCAACAGAAAGAGACACAGAGGAGAGACAATGAGAGACGCAGCAGACCAGGGAGCTGAGGTGGCGTGAGAGATTGAGCGTCTCTCTCCCACTCCAGAAGGTCCCAGGATTGGTTCCTGGTGTCTCCTAAAGAAAAGACAAGCAGACACACACAGCGAATGGATAGAGAAAGCGTGTGTGTGGAGATAAATAAATAAAGCCAATATGATATTGGCATAGAACAAATGACCAGTGATACAGAATAGAAAGATGAGACTTAAATGCATGAAAGAATTTGATAAGATGCTTTTCCAAATTGGTGGGAAACTGCTGTATTATTCAATAAATAGTGCTGGGGGGGGCAGATGTGGCTCAGATGGTTGGGCGTCCGTCTGCCATGTGGAGGGACCTGGGTTCGGTCCCCGGGACCTCCGGGTAAAATAAAAAATATATATATATATATGTGGAGGGCGCATGGGCTGCCAGGCTCTGTGTGCCGCTGAGCTGTCCGCCCCTGGAGCCATGCAGCAGGATGATGACGTAACAGGGGGGAGACAAGACGAGATGCTCCGAGGGCTCCGGAAGCCAGGAGCTGGGGTGGCGCAGGAGGCAGAATGCCTGTTTCTTGCATCAGAGGTCTACCGGACACGAAACAGCAAATGGGGGAGGGGGTGTTTAAGATGGATAGAGTTAATAAATAAGATCTTTATAAAATAAATAAATAGTGCTAGGACAACTTTTTTTTTTTAATTAAGTTATAACCATACTTCACAAAAATATTTGAGATGGCTTAAAAACCTAAATGAAATTATATATAATAAAATAACAAAATCAATTTAAAAATAAAATAAATGAAATTATAATGTATTAGAAAAATATACAGGTGAATATTTTTCATAACCTTCAGGTGGAGGTAGGGTTTCCAGATAAAACACAGGATATGTATGTCCTATGCTTATGCTTATGCTTATTTGGGACACACTTATATAAAATTGTATTTGTTGTTTATCGTAACTTCAAATTTAGCTAGATGCCCTTCATTTTTATTTGTTAAATCTGGCAACTCTGGGAAGGAGAGACTTTTCTAAGAAAAACAAATGACCAATAAACTTGTGAAAAGAACAGTGGCTACTATTTTTAAAAAACACAGAAAATAACAAATGCTGGCAAAGATGTGGGGAAACAGGAGCCCTTGTACATTGTTGGTGGGAATGCAAAATCGTGCAGCTACTGTGGAAGACAGTTTGGCAGTTCCTCAGAAAGTTAAATATAGAATTACCATATGACCCGACAATCCCACTTGTAGGTATATACCCAAAAGAATTGGAAGCAGGGACTTAACCAAATATTTGCACACCAATGTTCATTGCAGCATTATTCATAATTGCCAAAAGGTGGAAGCAAAAGAATGAATAAACAAAATGTGGTATAAACACACAATGGAATATTATTCAGCCGTAAAGAGGAATGAAATTCTGATACATACAACAACATGGATGAACTTTGAAGACATCATGTTAAGTGAAATAAGCCAAACACAAAAAGACAAATATTGAATGATCTCACTTATGTGAAATAATTAGAATGTGCAAAGTCATAGAGCCAGAAATTAGAATACAGTGTCTCTCATCTGAACAGCAGCAGTAGCCTCCCAAATTGTCTCCTCACATCTACTCCTCCCCTTCCAAGACACCCTCCACTCAGCAGCGTCAGGGCTTTCTAAAATGCAAATTTTGTTGAGTCATCTCTAAAACTCTCCATTGCTCCTCAAAGCTCTTAGGATAAAGTTTGAACTCCTTATTATGGTCGGAAGGATGTTCATGATGTGAGTGCTTGTTCTCTGTCTCTCTGTCTCTCTGTTTCTGTCTCTCTCTCTCTCACTTTTTCTCCCCACAGCATCTCTCTGCCTGTTTGTACTCTGAACTCTATGAAATTCAGTTCTTCCAACACAAAAGCCTCCTGTCAGGCTGCTGCTTCTGTCTAGGACACCCTCCCTCACCTTGACTTAAGTCTCGGCTTAGACGTCTTCTTTGCTCGGGGAAACTTCCCTGGCCCCCTAAGCTGAGGTCAAGTTCCTCTCCTACATACACTCACAGCTCGCGTCTTGCTCTCATCAGAGCCCTTATTGAGCTGCGCTTTTCTTGCGTATTCATTGGTCTGTCTCCATCACTGGAGGGCAAGGACTACCGAGAGGGCAAAGGCTGCAGTCTCGTTCTCTGCTGCATCCTCGACCCCTGAAAGGAGGATGTGGGAGGGGGACTGTGGTAGCCAGCCTCCAAGACGGCCTCAATGATCCTCACCTCTTGGTGGTCACAGCCGGTGTAATCCGCTCCCACTGAGTGTGGGCTGCATTTAGTAACTCACTTCTAGCAAATAGAACAAGACGGAAGTGACGCTATGGTGTGTGACTTGGAGACTAGGTCACTAAGAGCTGTGTGGCAGCGCTTTTTCTCTTTTGTATCAATTGCTATGGGGGGAGCCAAGGACTATGTCACTAGCAGGTCTATGGAGAGGCCCCCACGGTAAAGATCTGAAACCTCCTGCCAACGGCTACAAGAGTGAGTTTGGAAGCGACTCCTCCAGCCTAGCGAAGCCTTCAGATGTCCACAGCCCTAGCCCACCAGCCGACATCTTCAGTGCAACCTCATGAAAGGCCCAGGGAAGCCAGAACCACCCAGCTAGGCTTCTCCCAGATTCCTGAGCGTCAGAGATTCCGTGAGATAGTAAATGTTGTTTGAAGCCTATATATATATATATATATATATATATATATATATATATATTTTTTTTTTTTTTTTTTTTTACTGGGAGGTCCCGGGGATCGAACCCAGGTCCCTCCATATGGGAGATGGAGGCCCAACCATCTGAGCCACATCCATCCCCCAGCCACTATATTTTGAGGTAATTTGTTACACAGCAGTAGATAACTAATAGGGTGTGAATTGGGACTTTTTGGAAATGCAATCTGGCCATATGAATAGAATTCTAAATGTGTAAAGCTTTTGACTCCAACAAATCTACCTCTCTGAATTTATCTCAAGGGGATAATCAGTCAAGTGTGCAATTTTTAAAGGATGAATAAGGAAACAACCTACATGTTCCTTGAAGGGAGATTGGTTACATAATTATGGTATGTCCCTGTGATGGAATGCAGTATTTATAAAACAGTATGTGTGAGCATAAAAAGATGGCTAAAGGGGTGTCCTCCAAAATAGTAATAGTAAGATAACCTCAGGCTGGTGAATTCCTGGAAACGTCTTTCTTCCTTATCCTTTTCTACATGAGTATGCATTTTCTTTGTACACTATGATTATGCTTTACTTTTTGTACTGTTTTTGACAGTACAAAAAACTAAATCTTAACATACAAGAAATATGAAAAAAAAAAAGACAAACTTCCCAATAGAAAAACGGGCAAAGTGTAGAAGCAAGAAATTTGCAAAAGAAATTCAAATGGAAAAAAAAAATAGTGGTCAACCTATTAGTAATTAAACGTATACTGAATTAAAAAACGAGATGTTGGCAAGGATGTGGAGTAATTGGAACCCTTGTACATTACTGATGGTAATGTAAAATGGTGCTGCCACTGTGGAAAACACTTTGGCAGTTCCTCAAAAAGTTACACATAATATTACCATATGTGCCATAAATTCCATTCCTAGGTATTTACCCAAAATAATTGAAAACTGGTATTCAAATAGAAACTTGTACACAAATGCTCATACCAGAACTATTCACAACAGCCAAAAGGTGGAAACAACCTAAATGTCCATTGACTGATGAATGGATAAACAAAACATTGTGTATCCATACAACGGAATATTATTCAGCAATAAAAGTGAATGAAGTTCTGATTCATGCTACAATGTGGATGAGCCTCAAAAACATTATGCTAAGTGAGAGAAGCGAGACACAAAAGGTCACAGATTGTTTGATTCCATTTATATGAAATGTCCAGAATTAGTACATTCTTAGAGACAGAAAGCAGATTGGTGCTTGCCGGGGACCGGTGGGAGGGAGAAATGGGGAGTGACTGTTTAATGGGTATGGGGTCTCTTTTGGGGGTGATGAAAATGTTTTGGAACTTGGTAGAGGTGACAGTCACATAACATTGTGATTGTACTAAATGCTATTGAATTGTACACTTAAAAATGGTTACTTTTCTATGTGAATTTCATCTAAAACAATGAGATAGTTGTTGTTGTTTTTTCTTAAAAGATCTGCAAAGATAAGAAAATGACAAGCCATAATACTAATGAAGTTCTGGGGGATGGGACATTCCCATATTGGCATAAACCCTTCTGGAGAGCAGTTCTCAGTATATGTAAAAATTCCGAATGGGCGTTAAGTGTAGTCCAGAAATTCTTCTTCTAGGAATTCATCCTAAGGAAATGATCAGGTGTAATATGTGTGAATTGTGGCATTCCTTGCAGCACTGAGCTGTCAGAGCTAATACCCACTGAGCACTTATTCTGGGCTAATCTCCGTGTGTAATATTCATTTCCTCATGTAATCCTCACAACAATGAACACTGTGAGGCTGGGAGTACTGACCCCATTATACAGATGAGAAAACTGAGGGTAAAAACAATAACATTCCCCAGGATTCTTGTACCTCAGGGCTGAAATCAGACATCTAAAAGCCCACATTCTGTTGCCTTCTCTACATAAAGGCCTGGACCTCTGAGGGAGCATATTCAGGGGAAGTATCTTCTGGATGGGTTGGTAGGAAAGGAGTAGCACAGTGTGTGCAAGAAGGGACATTTATGGAACTAAAAGAGCAGTTCCAGAGTCTCTACATGGGGGTTTAGAAATAGCCGTCTGGTGTTGAACACCTAGGGTACTTGTTTTGATGTACTTGCATGGAAAATACATTTTTACTTAACTGGGGAGTTGATAGATATTATAGGGAGGTGTAGCAGTTAGGAATTGATTCAAACAAAAGGTAACTCAGCCAACAGTGGCTTCAGCAGTAAAGAGATTTTTTTTTTTTTTCTCCAGCGCCCATTTGATGGCTTGCCTCCTGCTCTGCTGTTCTATTGCTCTGTTATCACACCCACAGTCAGCAAGAAGAGGGGTGGATACAGAATAAGCAATTAACAGAGTCTGCCACAGGAAGACACATTTCCCCAGGCCACCTTTTGGTACCACCACTTTGAGGTCTTGATTTAAGAAAAAAACAAAACAAAAAAAGCTTCTAAGAGCTTTGAAAGCTAGATGGTGAGAGGAGAAGCTGAGGGGTGGTGCTGGAAACACCCTGTTATCCCCCAAAGCACCATTACATTTCTGTTTCTACTGGATGGGCAGACCTTAATTTGGCCTTTGGCTCCCTGAGGATATATGACATGGCAGTTTCTCAGGGATGTTAGTCTTCTCAGGATGGGCAGTAGCAGTGGCAGTAGAGAGGATTCTCCAAGAGCCTTCACAGTGGATCATGGGACTTGTAGCTTAAGAATTAGCTTGGGACATTTGTACTGGTAAACTGGCTTTAAAAAAAAAAACCTGTGATTTGTAGCATTTGCTGATTTCCATGGTGTAAATACTCCCATTGTGGCCCATTTCAAGCTACCACAATGTAACAAATGGCTCACAGAATTCCTGAATATTTAACAATTGCTCTCAGCGACTGCTTGTGGGTCCTTCTTTGGAGAACTCTTTGAGGAGAGACTGAGGATTTGCCATCACATGACTAGGGTGTTAAGTCATTATAATTTGAGTATGAGAAGGCAATCAGGCAATTAAGACCACTTTTGTAATAAGGAGCTGAAGAGGTTTAGATACTTGGGCTCTATTTGCATTAAAAATTTTTAATAGCATTCTCAAAGCAAGGATGCAGATTTGTTCAATCAACAAGCATTTTTTTGGTAACCTACTCTGTGTCAGGAAGTGTCCTAGACAGAAGGGATAAAGCAGTGTATACAATAAAGTTCTCATCCTCAAGGAGTTTACATCTAGTATATATGAAATAATGTCAGACAGTGATTATTAAGAAAAGTTAAGCAGAGAAGAGGATAGAGAGTGATAGTTTAGTAAGGGTGGTCAATTGACATTTGAGCAGAGATGGAAATGAAATGAGGGAAGGAGGCAGGCAGCAATCTGGAGGGAAGCATTCCAGGCAGAAGGAAGAGCATGTGGAAAGGCACGGAGATGGAAATAAACTGCACACGAGTGAGAAACAGTAAGGATTCCTGTGTGACTGGAGCTCGGTGAACAAGCGAGAGCGTGGTATGAAATCAGGTAAGAAAGGAGGCAGAAGCCACATCACGTAGGACCTTGTATCCCACATATGGCGTTTGCATTTTATTCCAAATGTGAAGGGAAGACATTAGAGGGTTTTGAACAGGGAGATCACAATATCTCCTTTGCATTATAGATGGATTTTACATGAAAAGTAGAATATGGGGATAAGAGTAGAAGCCGAGAAACCAATTAGGAAGTTATTGGTATAGTTTGGGTGAGAGATGATGGTAGCCTATGCCAAGGTGGTAGAAGTGGAGGAAGAGAGAAATGGTTGGATTGAAGCCGAGCTTAACAAGACTTAAAAAATGTGAGATGAAGGAAAAAGAAAATCTCAGATAACTCCAATATTTTTGTGCCCCCCACTCCAAATTTTTGGGCCATTAACAAGTCTGAACAAATTTCAAAGTATTAAAATCATATGTTGGGAGACATTGGAAAATGAGAGGGGGCAGGTGCCACAGTACAGACTGGACACCTGATAATGCAGTGAAAAAAGGAAAAATGTTTAAAAAAAAATTTTTTTTTAATTTTTTTGTTTTTTCCCATTTTTTGAATATCCCAATATTTTAATTTTATTTTATTTCTAGTGTTTTTTTAAGTTTCCATGTGTTTTATCTCTTATATTTAAACTTATCTTCATTATTTGATTTTCCTGTTCATTGTATTTGGCTATTATATGGGCTTCATCTTCAAGGAAGGTTTGGATCACAGAAGGGTTACAGAGGGGGCAGGAGAGGATCATTGGTGGGGGGTGTCTGGGATGGGGGTTTCATGGGAGGAAGTTCACCTGAATATACATGAAAGATATATAAAATTGCTCAAATGATCAAGGGGTTGGGCATGGTCACAGTGGTAGACAATCACTCAATAAATGAGGGAATACTGAATTCCCAGCCTGGAGAGCTCTGCCACATTCTCCAA
Organism: Tolypeutes matacus; assembly: GCA_026826555.1. Lineage (NCBI taxonomy): Eukaryota > Metazoa > Chordata > Mammalia > Cingulata > Chlamyphoridae > Tolypeutes > Tolypeutes matacus. The sequence continues at coordinate 25,423,112 of JAKSZT010053883.1, forward strand.
GGGAGCAGCAACAGCCCCCCGAGTGCAGGGGCAGTGTCTGGCAAAGGAGTAGGGTCCACTGATGGGTTCTTGTTATTGATGACTAGCCTTACAAGTCTTTGCTCTTGTAATTGAAACTTAGCCTACTGTTATGGGGTGCCTAAGGGTTGCCACCTGAGAGCCTCCTTGTTGCTCAAATATGGCTTTTCTCTAAGCCAAAATCAGCATATAAACCTTCTACCCAGCGTGGGACATGACTCCCAGGAATGAGCCTCCCTGGTAGCAAGGGATTAATACCAAGTGCCAACTGGCAATATGACTGGAAAAAGACCATGAATAAAAGGGAAAAAGGTAAAGACAAATAAGTTCATGTGGCTAAGAGACTTCAAAGAGAGTCGGGAGGTCATCCCAGAGGTAACTCTTATGCACACCTCAGGAGGATCTCATACACCAACACCAAAGTGGATATCATCCCACACAGAGGGGCTCCTGAGGGCTCTGGAGACACCCAGGTCCTATATAAGGGGGGATAGCTCCAGAGATTGATGCCTTATCAGTAGGCTCTACTTTGGAATCTGTGCTCCTGAGAGTGACAGAGTTGGACTCAAATAAGTCCTCCTTGCACATGGTCCATCAGTCCCTTCTTTTCAAACCTATATGTGATGCTGGAGTTTGTAGGTATACTTCCAGAGACTGGAGCCTCTGGCCTGCCCATGTGCCAGCTGTGCTTGGAATCTCAGTGGAGCTGCAACTCCTACTCTACAGCTCAACGGGCTCACCCAAGTCACCTGGTGAGGAGACGATGATGGACAATGGCCATCCCAGGGAATGGAGAGAGCCTACAGCTGCAGGCAGGATAATCCCATCCACTGTATCCATGGAATATAAGCCCCCTCTCACTTGGAGGTGGAGTGGACATCACCATCCCAAACTCCTCAGGATTGGGGGAAGAGCTATGGACTAGAGTGGACTTAATGGTATTCTGTTGTAGACATAATGTGATTCAAGCAATGGAAGAAATTACAACAGTGAGGTGGAGCCAGTGGCCACGGGACACTTTTGGGGCAGGGAAGGGAAAAGCAGTTGTAATACAGGTGCTTTTTCAGGACTTGGGAATTATCCTGAGTGACATTACAACGACAGATATAGGCCATTTTACATCAGCATATAACATACAGAACTGTGGGGCAGAGAGTGTGGTCTAAGATGTGAACTGTGGTCCATGCTTAGTGGCAAAGCCCCAGGATGTGTATATCCATTGCAGGTGATGTGCCACACTAATGAAAGATGTTTATGTGGGAAGTTATGGGAAGTGTGGGAGGTGGGGAACATGGAAATCCCTGTAATTTTTGTGTAACATTTATGTAACCTAAGCATCTTTTAAGATATATTAAAAAAAAAAAAAAAAAAAAAAAAAAAGGTAATCACACAAGACAGAGCTCGCACTCTCTGCCTAGAGGGGTCCGCACCAAATCTTGGTGTGTATTTCTGTCTTTCTCTCCCATTTCTCAGCAAGCTCTGTTCTTTCCCCATTTCCCAAATAAATTATTTTTACTGGCCTAACAACAACAACAACAAAAACATATGAAATATATTTTCTGACCACAATGTAGTTATGCTATAAATTAATAAGGAATGGGAAGCGGCTGTGGCTCAATCAGTGGGGCTCCCGTTTACCATGTGGGAGGCCCCGGGTTCGGTTCCCGGGGCCTCCTGGTGGGGGCGGGCCCGCCCGCACGGCGTGGTTGGCTGGCCCGGCGAGCACGAGCAGCAAGGGGGGGACAAATGAATAAATAAATAAAATCTTTAAAAAAAAAAAAAAATAAATAAATAAATAAATTAATTAATTAATTAATAAGGAAAAGGTAACCAGAAAATCCCTATATATTTGGAAATAAAGAATTGTGCTTCTAAATAACCTAGGAGATTAATTGACTACATAAAACAAATATAATGTCTTCCAGGTTAAGAAGATAAAGTTAAAATCTACAGTAACAATAGCAGGTAAATTGGAAGCTACTTAATGGAGTTTTTTAAGTTTTTTAAGGTTGTATAGTTCAGGGGGAATAAAAGACATGGATTAATTTTAGACTTTGCAGGTAGCAAGCTGAAATTACTAGAGTAACTACTATAAGAATGGAATTAGAAAGTCTTATCTTCCAAACTGGTAGTGAGGAGAAAAAAGGAATAAGACAAAATAGCAGAACTTTCTTATAATTAATAGAAGCATACAACAAAATAAATAGGACATATAAAATTTGAATATATACATGGACTTCCATGTGGACATTAAAAATGCTGCCTCCAGCAGGAGCTGGGAGCAGGGTGGTACAGTGGCATGGTATGGAGTCCTGGACCCAAGAGCACTGGTACAAGGGTATGTGCAAGGGCTGTCGATTCCCCCACCCATATCCCTCATATCCCTCAGCTCCCTCACCCCTATGGTGGGATAACCCTGAGGTATTCCCCCCAGTTTCCCAGCAGACTTCTGCTCCAGTTGCCCAAAGTAGTAGTTGACTTGACAATATATCCTTTATTGGCAGCCTTCCTTTCACTATATTATTTCCCCACCCCCCTCCTACACTTCCAAATAACTATGTGCACTTAAATCCATGCTTCAGGCTTTGCTTCTAGGGGAACCAGGACTTTTGTTGATGTGATTCCTGTGCCACAACCATGTGTTAAAGAGAGGCAGTTGCCCAAGTGGACACAAGAGCCACCGTGAATGAACGCTGCTCCAAGGGGTAGATACCTAAAGAAGCCATGCACCTGGACCCATGGGAAAGCCTTCCCTGAGTGGGAAACACTCAGGGTGTCTCAGGGCGTGGCCAGGCCAGGACTAAGCCTCAGCAGTGGAAAAAGCTGGGAGGTTCCAGCTTGCTTCCCTCGGGACTGTGAGGGCAGAAGGCAAACCAGCAACTAGGAACACTTGGCCTCAGGCAGTCCTGGGCCTGCTCCCTGGCAGAAATGACCCAGATCTAAGACCTTCTGGCCAGTCTCCAGGGAAGACTTACCTTTGTTGGCAATTACATGAACTTTCTTAACCCTTTATTTCCCCCACAGCACTTCTCCTCCCATAGCTAGGGTGTTGTATTCTCAACTGCAGACCATCCGGTGGCTGCAGTAAAGGGAATTTAAAGAGCTCTGTTTCAGTAGTTGGGACACAGCACAGTTTAGGAGAAAGAGGGTAGGATTTAGAACCCAGCAGAGCTCCATTAAAATCCCAACATTTTCACTCACTAGCTGGATGATGGAGACTTAACCTCTCTGAATTGTAGTTTCCTCACCTTTAAGACAGGTATAATAATTGCACTGCCTTATAGGATTGTTGTGAGAATTAAATAATACTTAGCACAGTATCTGGTACATAGGAAATAATAAATGGTACCACTATTATTGTGTTTACCATAAACTTGCTTTTAATAACAAAAAATGGAAATAATCTAAATGTCTATCAATGGAGAATTGGTTAAATATTTTACATTTATATATACAATGAGATTCTGTGAAGCCATTAAAAAGTTATTGCAATGGAAAACTGTTCATGCATTTATTATTTAGTAGGAAAAAGGAGGTTACATATCAATATATATACTATGACCTGATTTTATATTTATTTATTTATTTTTATTTATTTATTTATTTATTTTAAGATTTTATTTATTTATTCATTTATCCCCCCCTTGCTGCTTGTGCTCGCTGGGTCAGCTAACCACGCCGTGCGGGCAGGCTTGCCTTCACCAGGAGGCCCCGGGAACCGAAACCCGGGCCTCCCATATGGTAAACGGGAGCCCTACTGATTGAGCCACAGCCTCTTCCCTGATTTTATATTTAAATGCAAGTTTGTATAAGTGTATGTAGATGTATATATAATTATTTGTGTAAGTGCCTAGAAACATATTTGGAATGAGATACACCAAATAGTAGTTATCCAGACAGGGTGGGTACATGGCTAAGATTTTTTTTCTTTCTTTCTGCTTCTCTGTATTTTTAAAAATAATGACCATGTGTGGTGTGTGTAATAAAAAAAAATAAAAATAAAGGAAAAGATAAAATTTGGGGTTCAGAACAAGAAAGAGCTCCAGATGAGGTCTGTCCAACACAAAGCAGAGTAAAAAAGAATTAAAAAAAAAAAAAAAAAGAAAATGAAGCTTTAACCAGCTTTTTAATGGAAGGTCTTCATACATCAGTCTGTGTCTAGCCTCGTTCCAACTGCTGATTAAACTAACATTCAATAAACAACTACTGAGTTCCAGGAACTAAGCTAAGTTCTTTCAACCTATTGCTTTATGTAAATCCTCCAAACAGTACCATAAGTGAAGTAAGCACTATTATCCCCAATTTACAGATGAGGACATTCAGGCTCAGAGAGGTCAGGTAACATGTCCAAAGCCTCTGTATCAGGCAGGCAGAATGGGCTAAGTTATTGTGATAACAAATGACTCCAAAATCGCGGAGGCTTACTACGACAAGTATGTATTTCTCACTCGTGTTACATATTACCGTCGGTCAGCTTGGCCTTACTCCATGTCGTCTTCACTCCTGGCTCACAGTGCAGCCCCTCTTTGGAACATTGTTAGACTTGTGGTAGAGAGAAAAGAGAAAGATGGCAAATCACAAGCGAGCTCTTAAAATTTCTGCTTGGAAGTGACACAGTCATTTGCACTGATATTTCATTGACCAAATCAAGTCCGATGGCTACTCCTGAGTTCAGCAGGGCAGAGATGTGTAATGCTCCCCCAGGAAAGGCAGTGAATCATTTGAATGGAAATGTAAGCTACCCTAGTCCCACAGCTGGGGATGTGCCTGGAGCTGAGATAAATGAGGGAAGCTAGCAGGGAAGAGACTGGAGTTCAGGTTGGGTTCGCAGGGAGGTGCCTCGGCTTTGCAAAAGTCGTAACCCAAGTTTGTAAGAGCCCCAGAAGTGTTCCATCTCCAGACAGTGACGCCCATTAAACAAACTCACAGGAGACTGCAAACAGGAGGTCAATAAATTCACCTGCAGCAAGAACTAGCATGGCCACAGGGGTCAGGTATGTGAGGCCTTTTGAAATTCAGTGACTCTTCTGGAGGGAGGCCTCATGAGGAGTCCTGCCCTGATCAGGCGGCTCTTGGTGAACCTGCAGTCAGCACGACAGAGTAAGTGGGGGGGTCTTGAGGCCCGTGAGTGGTAAACACATGACAGGGCCCATCTGGTTCCCTGAAATGCCACAATCATTTTCTTTTCACATAGAAAAAACAAGCAGTGTGTTCCTAGCACTGTGCAGGCAAAAATCCCCTCAGGAGCCTCCCTGGAGCCCTGTGAGTAGGGATTATTAAACATGTTTACAAAGAAGAAATGGGAGGTAGATGGACAGGCGTGTGTGTGTGTGTGTGTGTGTGAACATACACATACATATATAGATGTACATATACACAAGAACATAGAAAGACCAGAAAGGCTTTTGTTCCCCAAATGATGTAATTATGGATGATATTTAGACAGTCTATAAGAAAAAATGATTAAAAATTAAAACAATCTAATAGAAAGTAATAGGTTGAGGAATTTCAACACTTATCAGACTTAACCTTTTCTGGATTTTCTACCAAAACCCCATTGCAGAAGTTCAATTTGGTAGGTGCCCACTGTCTGCCCAGACTGTAAAGTGCTACATCTACAGTGGAGAACAAGAAACAGACATCCTCACAGAACTTACAGGAAGGAAAAAACAGTGAATGAGTGATTTCCATAAAGTGCAATGGAAACCCAAGAAACTGAGAATAGTTAAGTGATTTTCCTAAAACTTCCCAGTGACTAAGTGGTTAGTGCTTTACACCTAGTGTTTAAGAGCAATGACTTTAGAGTATAATGTTAGTCCTGAATTCAAACTCCTGGTATCATCACCTAGCTGTGTGGCCCCCAGGCAAATCGTTAAACTTCTGGCCCCCAGGCAAATTATTAAACTTCTCAGCCTCAGTTTTTTTTTTTTTTATTTTTTTTTTTTTTTATTTTACCGGGAGGTCCCGGGGATCGAACCCAGGTCCCTCCATATGGCAGACGGACGCCCAGCCATTTGAGCCACATCCGCCCCCAGCCTCAGTTTTTATATCTGTAAAATAGGTTGTTATAAGATTGAGATAGTGCAGATAAAGTC